>OY987184.1:21039476-21381976 GCA_963920625.1 Dinocampus coccinellae
GCTTGACTATTGATGGAAACCAGAAAAAAAAAACAAGTTGAAGAAGAATAATTTGTTTGTTTGTTTGTTTGTTTGTTTTTTTATTTTTATTAAAGGTGGATTTTTATATAGAAAATGGAAAAATCTAAAAAAGTAGGAAATCGTAATTATCAGTGTAATAAAGCATGTAAAGTAGAACGTGCTTTTTATTTAAACACGTATAACGTACTATAATTGACGGAGTATTCACAAGTTTTTTTTCCTAATTAAACGTCAAGATTTATAATAATTATAATATCTCCTCATATTTCGTTTAATTACATCGACTAATTATATGCTTGAGGTATATATAAAGGATTTTAAATTTGAAACGTACCACTTAAAAATGAGGACAACATGAAGTTGTAGAAAGTGGTTTTTACGTCATGGTTTCCGCCATTTTACCTATATCCCTTATCAAAATATTTTCATATATACATATATGTTAAATTTGGCATGTTTAATGGTTCATGAAATTTTACGAATCATTTGAATACGATTGGTATCGAGATATTTGAAATTTTTATAATACATATATATATACGATGAAATTTGTTATTTACACATTCGTCTTTCTACGCATAATTTTATGAATGCAACTATCAGGCTTTTATAAAATACAGGAGCTAGAAACTTTGAAGAACACAAATTTATTGTAATGAAATCAAATTAGAATTCGTCTATTTATTCCATTTCTACATCTTGCATGTATATCTAAACCGTTAGATACGTATGGTGGATTGTAGTATCGATATGACTTTGTATTTCTCTATATTTAACGTTGCACGTCATTAGAATTTAGTGCTAACAATTTACAAAATCTAAATATATATAGATACATTTTTTTTTAGTAGTGGGGTAAGAAAGAGGGACAAGTATTGATGAAGAGGAGTTACGTCTTGGGCTATAACAGGAATTTAAAAATTTCAAAGAGCTTTTTTTCAGGGATCAATACAATCAGGAATATATAATGTTGTGAATATATTTACGTATGAGTAAAATTTTCTTGTAATAAATCTAGTTTTCATGACGATACAAAAATATTTGAGATGAAAGAAGAGGAGAAACACAAAATAAAAATGAGAAAATATTGCTCTGGAGAGTTAATATTTCAGAAAAATAGAAATATCTCTGAGTTATTGTAATGTGTTGATAGATTTTATTTATGGGATTTCCCCATCGAAATTTCCCTGATCTTCTTCATTTATTGATATACAGAATAACATAGAGTTACTCACAGTTATCCAACTGTATTTCCCAAAGGACAAGAATGATAATAGATGTAAAAGGATAAATGCATTCTAGTGAGAAGCCTACAAAACTCGAATACAACATTTTAGTAAAGTGAGATCTCTTAGTATAATAATCATAGTAATAATATGAATAAAAAAATTTTTCAAATGTTGTATAATATTCATAGGATTTTAACGGATTTAACCGAGGAATTAAGTTGGTATAAAATAGTATGGTATCATTTGTGCTTTCATCATAAAGCCTCAATTAACCATTGGCGGATTAAAAAGTCGCCTGATGGTTCATGTAGTTTTTTTATAATGCTGATCCACAAATGAGGGAGTGAAGAAGAGAAAAAAAAAAAAAACGAGAAAACATGAGCATTTAAATATATAGTTAAACATACATATAAATTTTTTTCTTCTTTTTTTCATATGAAAATATAATAAGAACTGTAACATTGTCGTCATAAAAAAATTTTTATTCATCCAACTTTATCCCCGAATTTTTTATATGTTGTTTATATAGATATTGTACGAAGAATATTTTTCGACAGAATAATAATGTAAATATAAATACCGTGAAACATGCAGAATGATGTATTTAGTCTGTAGTAGGTAGGATGATATATATTTATCATTTGTCATTTATTATTCATACATCGTAATGTGAGTATTGACTTTTTTTTTCTTTTTTTTTTTTTTATATTACTACGTGGATATATATTAAACTATATTTGGAAGATTGAATGTGAAACAAAAATAGTCTACGAGAAAAAGGAAAAAAGAAAAAAAAAAAAAAAAGAGAAAATAAAAGATTTAATAACTCACCAGGTGGATGATTGGCTTGAATATTGTAATCATCAATTTGTAATGTACTATTAGCTCCATTTCTCGTAAATCGTACAACGTGATATTGATTGTCATTGATTTTAACACCAACTTCACCAATTGGATGATCATTTGTCCCCATATTATACACAGCAAATATATTTCCATCAACCTGAAATACAATTTATGAATTAATATGTGAATAATTTACTTTGAAAATTAATTTATAAAAAATTTCTTTTTTTAAATAATACGAACAATTTCAATTTCAAGATAATCATTGCTCGTGGCTGATTCAATTCGCAATAAAACTGCATCATTTACACTTGTAATAAATCCCATTGCTATTGTATCTCTTTTCATTTCTGGTCGACGATCACTTGGAAATGAGTAAGTGATTAGTCCACGTCCTGGTCCAAATTCATATGCAATTGCTTCTATATTAAACAAAATAATTAAAAAAAAAAGTGATGGTGAGAGAGGAGATGTGTGTGTGTGTGTGTATGTGTGTGGATATGGAAAAAAGAGAGAAAAAAAGAAAAATAGGATAAAAAGTATTCATCATTTTCTATTCCACTTGGGATCATTTTTTGAATGATAATATGATAAATTTTCATATTTCATTTAATATATCATGCATATAAATTACCATCATTGCACGTCGGCCCACTAAATCCAGTCATGTCGCAATTGCACGTATAACTATTCCATTGTTGTACACATAATCCATGATTTCCACATATATCATGAGTACATTTTTTTATCGAATGCATATTTGCATACATATCGCAACCAGATTCAACAAGAGAACTTGTCACAACAGCATCCGACATTAAATCAATACTTTCTCCACTGAGATCTAGTGATGCTAGACATCCTTCAAATCCATGACGACTGAGAATATGCTTTGGTAATAGTGAATATTGACTTTTTTCCACTCCACCTGATGAACATACAATACAAATTAATTATTTCGATATTCAATCTCTTCAATTTCCATATATTCATTTATATTTTACAAATTAATTATATGTTTTCATGAGTATTAATTAAAGATTAATTTCATATCGTGGTATAATATTCTAATGGAATTTATTAATTGTTCGCTATTATATTGAAAAAATTATTTGATTAGTTTTCATTCCTTTTGATATGATTATGAATAATTCATAGGATAATTAATATATATTGCAATTACCAATATAAAGGATTCCATCCAAATCCAAATTTTCATTACTACCATTGCTGTCAGCAAATGTCACGTGATCATCAACAGATAATGTATGTCTTTTTGGTGATGGCCGGCCAATACTTACAACGTGCCATTTACTGTCATTTAATCTCACTTTTGATGTATCTCTAATACGCAATGGACCATCACCAAGATCAAATATATAATGAATATGACCTTCAATTAATTCCACAGCCACAAAATCACGATCACGTCCAGCGTTGAATAATATTAATCCACTAGGTTCTTTTGTTTTAAACTGTTAAATCAAATGAAAAAAAAAAAAAAAAAAAAAAAAAAAAGATATCAGTATTTAATAATTTTTATGAAAATTTTATTTTATTTTCAATTTGTCATTTTTATTTTTATACCTGGAAGTATATGTTAGTTTCTACGTATGCCTTCAACACTGGAAGTCCAACGAATGTGTGTTTTGATGTAAATGTAACTGGATGATGAACAGGATGATTACGTTTTCCAAATTTTCCCGTTACTCTAATGATGGGAGTAACACCCTGATGTGAGTTTTGATGTGTTCCAGAATTACGTGCTATTTCCAAGTACGGATGTCCATTGAACCAAACTTGCTGTAGTTGTCCAACAAAATGTGGTACATCATCATTGTTATGTAAATAACCACCCACGTGAAGTGTACGAAATTCTAAAATTGCATCTTTTCCCAGTTGAGTTTCAGCTGAAATAAAATAAAATTAAAATTAAAATACAAAAGTACAAAAGTATTAATAATACAAAATTAAAATTCTAAATAAATTCAATTCACTTTTATGAAAATTTCGCATAACAGTTAATTAATTTATTGAAAAATTATGACTCAATATAATTATCCATCCATCGATTATATAAGTTAATAAGGAAAAAAAAAAATAAATAATAATAATAATACTAAATATTCAATTATAAATACAACATAATTAATTGCAATAATTTATAATTGAAAATCAAATAATTATATTTTGAATACGTAGAGTGATGTGATGAATATAGCAGACGGCGATTTTGTAATTTAGTCTATTGACTATCTAACTCAATATTGACGGCACTTGACATCAGTTTAATAGGACATTACGAAAAGGGACCAGGTACACATGATGTGCATGGTGGTAAAGGTGCGGCACGTGGAAGTGGTAAACTCAACGTGATATACCTTGCCTCATGCTATATGTCTATGGGAGTTACGTCATATATGTAATTGATTGGTCGACCAAGCGCACATCGATGATATTACCGATATTGACGAACGAGTTATTGCTATAGCGTGTGGTCATTGAGTCCACTACAGAAGTGGAATTAATTTGGTTACGCTATCAATAACCCAATAGTTTCTATCTCGTATATTGTACGTATATATTTTTTTGTTTTGTTTTGTTTTTTCGAGAGCTCATTATATTTTCTCGTCATTATTCAATTATTTCTGTTATCGTATGCAACTGATATTGTGTTTATGAAATATAATATAATTTCATTTGACACATCATGAACGAAAGAGAGAGAGAGAGAGAGGGAGGGAGGGGGTTGATATTGATTAAAATTTTATTTCAGTAAATGTTAAAGTGGATGGACGTATTTATTAAAATTATATTCTTACCACGAACAACCGGTTCGTCATCAACTTGAAATTTAACATTTGTTCCTCTTCGGGAATATTTCAAAGTGTGCCACATGTCATCATTTAAACCCTGACCTGAGAGAAGAATCTGTAAAAGAAAAATAATAAATATGTGTTTCATGGATTAATCAATTGAAATATATTGAAATGATTATTGATATTAATTTATATGATATTGACATTATAAAATTGCAATTGAGTATCTAGATAAAAAATTTGATCAGTTTTAAAAAAAATTTATTATATACATGAAGAATATGTTGTCCTGTGTATGTGTATATATCAACGTATATAAAAAATAAATTAAACGATGAAAAGCAAAAACAAATAATAATAAAAAATTGGATGATGGTAGATTGCGTGGTTGCAAATAGTTGACATTGTGTGACAAACGCGCGTTATTTTATATAATATAGTATTCGCGATATCGCGAATACAATTGCGTATTATATTCAACTGTCTGAAAAAAAAAAAAAAAAAAAAGAAAAAAATTTATGTAGTGGATACTTATAACCTTATGACTTTATATATAACAAATGTTTGAGACAGTTATATACTCTATCACAGTCAGTTATGAATAAAAATAAAATAAAAATAGTAGAAATACTATATCATACGTTTCAATAAAATGTCAAATAATTTGATAAAATTTTAATACATACTCGTTCACGTCCACCAATGTGTATTTTTAACTCTGCAATACCCTTTTCAAGTGATAATTGCAAACGTGCTGAATTATTCTCTAAACTTGTTGCTAATAATAATCCTTTTGGTTTAGTTGTTTTAAAGCGTAATGAGATTTCTTCAGCTTGAGTTTTCGAATCCTCTGGCATAAGCGCTGTTAATTGTTGACTACCATTAAGATGTAATGTTGATGCATCTGAATTTAAACAATGAAATAACAAAGATTATTAAATTATATTGTATCAAAATTAATTTATTTACATCAATTTTTAAAATCATTATTACCCAATAACAATGAAAAATCAAAAAAATATTAGAAAGCAAAAAAAAAAAAAATCCGAAAAAAAAATTGTATAAATGTTATCATTATTCATATAAAAAAAAAGCAATATAATAATAATAATTATTATTATTACTATTATTTTTGCTTTCATTTTGTCTGACAATGCAACTGTTGTCATTTGAATGTTACAATTGCTGATGGGAGTGGGATGTCCTCATCAGGAGCATTTCAAACAACAATTTTGATCTTGTGCCAACTAAATATTTTCAACGGAAACGAGTTGATGTCACGAAATCTCGGGTTGGATTAATGGGAGAATACTCTACCATTTCGTCCCTTGACGACTCTTGACCTCATCCGTTTCGCTCTCAGCCCCTTTTCTCTATATATTGAGATTGATTGTTTTTCATTTGTAAATTAAATTTTGAATTATTATGAATATATATATAAATATATATATTTATATAAATAAAAATATCAACGGATGATGCACATAAATATATTTTATTGTGAATGAAATTTTTTTTTTATCTGTGATGTAGTAAATTATTATTGAATATAACAGATATATAAGTCTATGGATATATGTATTCACCTTTACTACACGTGGATCCAATGTATGGTGTTGCTGAACAGTCACAGTGGAATCGATTCCAACCTTCTATACAATGGCCCCCATGCATACATGGTTGTGAAGAACAATGTGGTGATTGCGCGTGACATGCTGGTCTCACCGCACCTGATCAATTAAAAACTCATTTAAATATCTGATTTTTGCACGCACGATAATAATAATAATTATTATTATTACATTTGACAATCTGTTTAATATGATGATAAAAAATATTAATCATCTTTTTTTTTTTGTTTATTTTATTATATATATATATATGGGCATAAACCAATAAAATGTTTGAAAAAATTATATAATTGTTGTACAATGTTAATGATACATATTAATAAAATTTTTATCAAATGCTGCGGTGTCCGAGTGGTTAAGGAGTCAGACTCGAAATCTGATGGGCTATGCCCGCACAGGTTCGAATCCTGTTCGCAGCGGTTTTTTTTTTTTTTTTTTTTTCTTCTTTTTTTTCCGCATTCACTCAATATCGTTTTTTACGTATATTTGAAATTGAAATTTTATAATATTAATAACTATCGAATAATTAAAAATGAATATTTGAACTTTATAGAAAATGTATGTAATCACACAACACTGAGTTAATAAATAAAGTATAGATAATATAAAATCTATATATAAAACTTTATTGTTAAAAAAAATAATAATAATTAAAATTGTTTACTCACCGGAATCTTGTTGTTGTGCATAACCGGCAATATCCGTTGGCTGCCCGTTGATCACAAGATCTCTCATACACCCGACATAACCCTGTCTTAATGCACCACTCCAAAGGACAGGTGGAACGGTCAATGGTGCAAATGGCACACCAACACCACCAATATAAAGTAGACCATCAAGATCAAGCTCCGTTGAATCACCTAATATAATAAAATACCATTTAAAATAAATATTTATATTGTTTAATATTTAAATTATATTACAAAAATATTCATTCAACGTTTCAAACATTACACATTGTTGACAAGTAATTACTCTTGATTATTAAATACACACGTACATGTATGTAAGTACGTGAATAAAGTTTTCAATTACATGCATTGCATATGTGCGTTTATAGAAGAAAATCGAATAGACTCTTAGTACTAAAGTTCTCACATACATTTAAATGATGTATTTGACAACCATACGATATCGTCAGCAACATTCCCTAACACGCACACACATACCCATACATTTATGTTGGATATATTAATTAACGTTTCATAAACTCCCTGAAACCTGTGGACCCCAGTACTGTCTATTAGAAACTTTCCCATTAGCTATTTCACTCTCTTCTTGATATATAATACTACTAGTGTGTTTCGCTGACACGTATAAAGTCAATGCACGCGGGTAAAGTTTTACTATACTGTCATGTACATATATATATATATATAACAGATATTATTCGTCTATTTTACTCGACCACTAAGATTCGTGCGCGTAACAGCATGAAACTTGCTAGTGGCTAGATTATTTATTGTTTTAATAACGGAGGTGACACTTAAAGTAGACGCATAGTAGTGATAACTCAAATTATATTCTCCACTTGTCCAAAATTAAATACTACTTTTACATTCGCATACAGTAAATTACTGCAATGCAGTTGAATTATATATATATATTTGAAAAATGTTTCGCATGTTATATAAACTTGAATTAAAAAAGAAAAAAAAAAAAACAAAAACATTAATTTATCATATTTATTTTTGGTATAATTATTAATAATTTTTAATTTTTAATTTTTATCTATAGAATATGGGGTATTATTATTTTTACCTGGTGTATGAAAATCATTTGTTTCACCATCGACTGTTACGCGTCCACTTCGTTTGACACGACGCAATGCGACATCGTGCCAAGTGCCATTGTCAACTCGGCGTCGTGATGCACGAATCCTTAAATGACCACTGCCCAAATCAATGTGAAGATACAAGTGACCATCCAAAATTTCAAAGGCTATTAAATCCGTCTGTGAAAAATATATATATATATATATATATATATATATATATATATATTTGTATAAATATTTATGTTTATACGTATTAATGTATTTGAATTTTTTATTGTTGATTTTCTTTCGTTGTTCGTTTTTTAATTTTTGTTTTTGTTTTATTTTTGTTGTGTGTGTATGTGTGAGAATGAAAATATATCGAGAGTCGGGTCAGGGCCAAAATAGTTATCTAAATTAGTATGCAATGGATGGTGTGTACGTACACGGGTGGGTGCTCCACTTCGACTATACATCAGCAAACCATTTGGTTCGTTGGTGCGAATTTTAAACGATATACTTCCGGATTCGGCTGCTTTCCACGGTGGCAACACCTGCAACGCGATAAAGCATTCATTAGATATATTGGATACAATTATATTGGGAAATTATTTAGAGAATTATGTGATTGAATATTGGTGAAAAATTTATTATAATAATTGAATTAAAAATTTTTTTTCATCTAATTATCATCAGTGAAAAATTCTTTGATACAATGACAAGCATTTTTTTTAATAGAGAAGACATTCATGTTCATTATTTTATTCTGAAAATTTGAAAATTACAAAATAAATAAATAAATAAACAAAAAAAAATATATATATATATATGTATGGACATATTATTATAATTGATTTTTAATTAATAAAAAATTTTATTCTTATCCATAATTGGTATTTGAAATTGTTGAAATAACATTTTTAAATATAGCGTAAAATATTTGCATTCAATATTAGTAGATTTAAAATACCAGAATTTCGCAATATATAAAAATTAATTCAACTCTCATTGTAAGATTGAAATAGCGCATTATTTTTTTTATTTTTTCGTCTCTTTTCTTTATTTTTTCTTTTATCAGCCAACTATTGCGTCGATTCGAATTCTTCAAGCCTTTAAAAAACAAATAAAAAAATAAATAAAGAGAAATAAAAGAAAAAAAAAAAATAATAATAATAAAGCTGAATATCATAAAGTTTCACTTACATATCCATTCTCTATGCATAATTGTATTTATATATACGAAGTGATTCCCCGGCAAAAATAACAAAAAAAAAAGTTCATGGAAATATTTCATCATTATTATATATATTATTTTTCCAAGTTGGAAATTTACAATGCAAAGTTGATACAATGTAAAAATATACATAATATTATAATATTAATAATAATAAGCGATGAAAAAAAAAAAAAAAAAAAAAAAAAATGAGAAAAATGAGAAAAATAAAGAATAAATGGTAGAGAAGTACATCATCATGACTAAAATATATCATGATAAAGTACGATCAATTCTCGTTGAGGAACAACCACTAATTGTTTTGACGTTGAACAAGATTTGCTTGATATTACATATATATATATATATATATATATTGTACAAGATATAAGAGGAGTAACTTATCATTCAAGACAATGATGTATTGCTCCATTTACTTAATTTTTGTTATTATTATTATTATTATTATTATTATTATTTTTTAATATTTTTTCTTTAACATGACTTGCGTTGCTCCACAACGCGCACCATCAAGTTTCATATTCTTACAAAGTTGATATTGTCAAAGTGTCACGTCACGTGCCCCATGTTATAGTGTAGTATTATAGTTGAACAGACGGTTACGGTGTGACGTGACATGAATATCAAAATCCATACATCCATTCTATTGACGAACTTTGTATATGCGTGCATTTATGTGTATATACACGTGTGAATATGTATGTGTGTGTGTGTGTGTGTGTGTGTGTGACAATGTGTGTACGTATCGCAAATTATATCTTATGGTGTTTAAATGCTATGAAAATTCTTCTCACTTATATTATCGAATAAATGAAATGGTCGTTATATGATATTTACATGTGTATATATATAATTCGTAATAGTGCAATTATGAAATAATCATAGTTAATTGTAAAATATTTCCAAGTTACCGTGAAATATGAAGAAAAAAATAACGAATAATTAATGGATACTAATAAATAAATTTAATGAAGACATTTAAAATAAATTTTTTCTTATTTCTCATTCTTTTTTATCATATTTTGCATATAATTTATTATTTATTTATTTTATTTTTTTATTTTTTATTTTATATCCAATTAAAGTGTATATGTGTATATATGAATGTACGTGTATATTTTTTTGTTTTGTTTTTGGTTGTTTATTACACCGCGCTCTCTTGATCAACTAATTAACGGTGGCGAGAGATAATAAAGCGCCGTTGGTGGCGAGAGAAGATAATAGATATTGCCCATACCTCACATTTTCTCTTAGCGATATAATGATGCTCAGGTTTCTACTCTCCTCGCCAACTTGGCGATTAACGACCGGGAGAATCACTTCCGGTCGTCGCCTCAAGCCGACATTATTCTTCCTATCTCACTTCCTTTTCTTATTCTTCGTTTTTTTTTTTGTTTTTTTTTTTTCCTCCTCTTTTCTCTCGATTCATTCTTCCCTTCTTTTCGCTTTATTTTTCCCCGTTTTTGTCATTTCCTTTATTTTCTATTGACTTTACGATTCCCAACTCTCATTTTGGGGCAAAATTGATGATATTTCATTCCCAATATATTTCAAAGGTTTTGTGAAGATTTTTTTTTTTTTTTTTTTTTTCCTTTTTTTTCGTGGTGAATGAAAATTTTCTATCTACAACACTAAACTACAATCAGCTCATTGTCCTGTCACACTCATTCTACATACAATGTAAATTTTTTTTTTTTTTTTTTATTTTGAAACTGAAATATCTACAAATATATCAACTTTTCTACATGCACATACATGTTTTGGTTTTGTATGTCCAGTTGATGACCAATTAACAAAAGTTAAATTACTTTTAGCAAATAAATTATGAATCGACTCAAATAAAACTTTATCATTTGACTTTTTTTTCAAAGTAAATTTACAATTTTTATACTGTCGTAATGTGTCGTTCAAATTAAATTATTTTTTTTTTTTTTTTGTGACGAATCCTTAATAAATTTTAATTATCCAGTTGCACAACTATAAAATGTCATGTGAATAAAATGGAAAAATTTTAAAAATTCAATTTTAAGTTCATCTTGTCGTTAAAAATCTGTCATATTATATATATATATATATATATTGTTTAAAAAAAAAAAAAACGTATTTAGTGTGATTGGCGTATTTGTGTATATACATCCGGAGCTGTCTGACAAAGGTTGTCGTTAAACTACTAGTGGCCCAATATTATGTCAAGTAGATTCTTTCAGATTCAGTGACTCGTTAAATCGATGGGAAATGGAAAAATGAATACATATAAAAAATGTATATATATATATATGTATGAAAAGAAATATAAATCTAAGAATATTGAAGAGTCTTTTTGAATATTGGATATAGAATACTTTGTTGGGATATATTTGTACACATACTATTCATAGATAAAAGTAGCAATCCATTATATATGCTAAAAATATTGAAAATAAAATCCCAGATACGAAGAAGTAGTAAAGGAAAACAAATTACGCACCAGTTAAAATGGTAAAGAGGCTAAGGATAAAATAATAATAGTAATAATAATAATAATAATAGGAATTTGTTCATATTGAAATACAAAGAGGATATTTCTTTTGAGATACTTTTTCAAATATTTTCAAGTTCTTCCTTGCGTTTAAGTTAAGGAATCCTTGGCGCAAAACTTTACTTATAGTAGTAGTTCAACATTTCTATACAAATATACGTGTATAAAGGATAGCAAGAGAGAAGGAGAGAGAGAGAGAGAGAGAAAGAGTGAGTTGTCTATAAGAGAATGCGGCTTTAGTTTCAAGTCCCCTTGGACCAAATAACTTGGAGGTTGTACATGGCGAGTACAGTCGAATGCAGCGGTTACAATCATGTATTTTCTTCAATGTCTCTTGGTGAAAATATCGATTTGATGGTGGGTGTAGTACTTGATTTACGAGTACACTCCATCTGTTTTCAAGATCTCATTCATTTTCACGTCACTTTTGGTTCACTGATAAAATTTTTTTTTAATATATTTTTGTGTATTGTTATTTTGTCACATTGATTTTTAAGCATTTTCACGAATTACTTTGTATTTTCAAAACATAAAAATGTATATATTATTTTAAATTAATTAAAATAATGAATGTAAAAATAATAACAACTATTGAATAATTTGTAATTATATTTTATCTAATTACTTGAATTATTATTATATTATTTTTTTTCATTTTTATGTTGAATTTTCTCTCGGAATTATATAATATACGCATACATATATTATTTTTAAATATTTATAATGTTTAACGTGGTGCTTCATTATTTTCACTGGCAAATGTTCTGTTTAACGAGCTTTCTTCTTAAACACTCAACTGAGTCAACGTGCTTTTTCAATTTTTCTGCGGGAAAATGCCACCATCCACGACGATTTTTTTTTTTTTATTATTTTGTTCTTCTTTCCAAGAGCACTGTTAAAATATGTGAGAAAGTAGTATTGGGGTGGAGTAAAATAGATAAAGGAAGAAAAATGGAAAAAGATGAAAAAAAAAAAAAAAAATAGATGGAGAGAGACAGTAAGAATGAAATGGAAAAAGAGAGATGTGAAAAAAAAAAAGAAAAGTGGGTAAAAAAAAACTAGAAAGAGAATGCACTGATTTTTTTTTCTGATTTTGTTTTTTTTTTGTTTTTTTCACTTTCTCTGAGATAATAAATCTCGAGCCCCACCCGTGACCACTCGGTAGAATTATTACACTTTTGTCCTAACGATTTTATTATCATTATTTTATTTTTTTTAAATTTTAATTTTCTCTATTTTCATTTTTTATTTCATGTTTTGATGTCATTTTTTTTTTTTTCTTCTTATTTTCTGTTTTCACCCTAAATATGAAATTGTAATAATTGTTAATTATGTTAAGTTGTTGTATCATGTGATTGATGCATCACGTCAGGTTTTGCTGTAAAATAAAGATATAATAAAACACGAAAAAAAAAAAAAAAAAAAAAAAAAAATTATATATATGATATGAATATGAGTAGAAAAAAAAGGGTGGCTACAATTTTTATACATAGAAAAACTTTTTTCATTTCCATTTCAACAATATTAATTAAGAAATAAAATGTGAATGATATTACTCGTTGTGAAGAGATTGAGTAGCGAGGGAGTGATCTCTATTACTTTTTATCCTGCCTAGTTCTGTTTCAACTCCACCCAACTGCCCTATACTCACAACAACTGACAGTGGGGAAATTTAACGCTTACATTCAAGAGAAGTTTTCATATATACGTGTTATTATATATATATATATATATATATTTTTTTTTTCCAATTAGATGTCACTGCAGATTTACACAATCAATATCAAACCACAATCTTAAAATGTCTAAATGTCACTTTTTTTTTTTTTTTTCTTTTTTATTTTTCTTCATCATCGTCATTATTATTGTCATTATTCTATTTATTTATTTATTATTATTTTTTTTTTATAATTTTTTATTCCTGAAAAGAATAAAAAAAAAAAAAAGAATATTGTGGGTATGGCGTTAACATGCAAGCGTGTGCTTACGTTCTCATTAATTTTTTCCATGCAATTTGGTGCACGAACTAACATTTGACTCGACGAATTTTTTATTTTTATTTTTCATTTCTTCTATTATATTTCATTTTTCAAATATATATACATTGGCCATTTCAAGTATATATCTGTATTCATATATTTATTTATTTGTACTTGTACAAATATCTATTGATAGTATGATGACAATGGTGATAATAATAAATGATAATTTATTACAGTCATTTCGTTAACGCTACACATTGGATTATATATTTATTTTGTATTTCTTTGTTATTTTTGTGACTATAATAATCATTACTTCTATTGTTATCGCTTGGCGTTTATCGTTATTATTATTATTATCATTATTATTATTGTTGCTATCATTTCAAGTTGAATGAATAAAATGATGATGCGAAGTGAAATGAAGTGAGAGAAAAAAAATGGTGGGAGATGAGAGGAAAAAAACAAAAAAAAAAATTGAATTATTTCGTTTTTATGTTACTGGCGATGGTTTCCAGCGCGAACACGTTATTTCACACGCGTGAACCAAGATACGAATAATATAAAAGAATGTTTTTGTTATTTTCTAAATGTGGTATAGCGTGCAATGTGCATCGTAGCGAATAAAATGTTGTTGTGAAAAAGCTAAATTTTTATTTGGTTTTTTTTTTTTTTTTTTTTTTTTTTTTGCAATTTTTAATATGATATTTTCAACTGTCATTATTTATTTATTTATTTATTTATTTATTTATTTTTGGATTAAGATATGCATAAATACTTTTGTGTATATTATATATATATTCATTAATTTTTTTATCATATAATATAGAGATTATATAGGTGTGTGTATAAATTAATGTGTATCATATATAGATATAGTGATAGGATAGAGTGAGAATATAAACCTAACCATTCGCTATGAAAAAAAAAGTGCAACGATTCGAGATCAACTATTCGGTCATGAATCAATGATATTTATATTTTCATATTTTGGAATAGAAATAAAAAGAAAGCAACACAAATAAAAAAAAAAGGGAAAAAAAGAAAAATAAAAAAAAGATAAAAAAAAATTTTAACGAGATCGCATAAATAATTTAACTCAATTGTATAAAACAATATATATATATTTTTTTCTGTTAATTTACTTTTTTAAGGAATAATTGTAATCTAAAATAAAAAAATAAAATAAAAAAAAATAATAATGATAATAATGTATAGAAAATAAATAAAAAGAAATAGAGAAAATTGTATGAATAAGTAAATAAAACGATGCACGACCGATTTTGTACTCGTTTTAAAGTGATTGTTTGTAGTGGTAAATTGTGCTTGATCACTCGTCTCTAGAAGCTAATAATTGCGCGTGATTTTGTAGCCAATCGAAGTGGGGAAGATAAATCGGTGCGTGTAGGGGATGAAATATACGGCCCGGCCAATCAGCGCGCCAGAGAGAAAATTAGTGATTGGTACGAGTAATTTATTTATTACATACTCACGTTTATATTTAATATATATATATAATATTAAATTAATATATACTATATATATTATATAATAAACGTGCCATTAGTAAAATTCTCTCTCGGCCAAAGCTGTTGTTACTGAGCTTACCAGGTGGGACTCTGAGCTGGTGAAGCTGACCACGGCGCCGTGCAGTCGCCTTGCACTCACTGTCGACGATGCCTTCTTTATCGACGTCGCGGATCCAATTGCAAGTGAGAGAGTGTAGAGAAGTGTCGGCCCGATCATTCACGAAGAAGACACATGACAACATTTATATTTATTTAAAACATCTCTCATTGTTTATTGTTTCAATTTTTTGTTTATTATTTTTTAATCCCCGATATGACTTTTTTTTCTTTCTCTTTTCTACTTTACCCTTTCTATTCTTTCTTTTATTATTATATATATATATATATATTTTTTTTTAATGTTTTTTTCGTATTCACATATTTTTTACAATATTCATTTTTTCAGAGATATCAACCTGCATCATGTGGCTTCTATATTTATATATAAAGTCTCCTCGTAAAGTTTCAATATTCTATTGTCTCAATAAATATTTATATACATGTACATGAATTTTGTTATTGCATATGTGTATATATATATATAGTTATATGTATGTAACAAATTGAATAGCGGCAAAGAATATGTGACATATTATGGATTATTTAAACTGTATAGATACATATACCGGATTTTTTCTCTTGTTATTATTATTTTTTTTTATCATATAAATTTGACGATTGAATGATTATTCGACGTATTCATCAAAAAAATAGATTTTATTGCGATATATGAAATATATTGAATAGAAAAAAAAAAAAAAATATATGACTGAACAACAATAGAATTAATCCGGAATATATTCTATTTATATTCATAATTAAATATCTGAAATTATGTATATAGAAATAATGATATATAAAATACATGATACATAATTATTTACGAAATTAATAATTTTCGATATTTATATATACTTATATATGTTTTATAGTATATAATTTATGTATATTTATATAATATGTATGTATTGATGAGATTGATGATGAAATATGCAAAAATTTAATTTCAATATCTCCAAGTAAACTTGAAATTAAATTACCTTCGCGAAATTCTATGTTGAGAATATGTCGAGTATAATATAATTTTTTGAAAATAGATTTTATTCCGTTTCATTTCCTTTTATTTTATTATTATTATTATTATTATTATTATTATTATTATTATTATTTTGTTCGTATTAAAAAAGCGGAAGAATTGAAAAATCAAAATTTTAAATTAAAATCAATTGCATGCCCGTACGCCACCACCTGATATTTATTATTTTTATCTGCAACTTTATATTTTCATTTCAATTACACAATGAAGAAAAATTATTACAACGTACTTTTTTTTTCTTTTATTTTCCTTGTTTTCTTTCTACTCCTCAAGCTTTGTTTTATATAATTATCCAGTGATGTCTATTTATTTAATCTAAATTTTTCAATGAATAATATTATTAAAGAATTGTATATTTTATAATTTGTAAAAAAATTTGAAAAAAAAACCTGTCTGATTTTATTATTGAATACATATATATTTTTTCATATTAATAGACTTTGTGAAAATGAAATATCTTATATATTTTTATATGAACATCAATGATTAAATATAAAATTGCTGTGATGAGTAAAAAAGAAAGATGAACTAAACGTGTTTATGATCTATACGTACATAAAATTAACGATCGTACATATTATATCTGCATAAAATCAAGTTCTGTGGTATTGCCAACTATTTCCATACAAAGTAATAAATTTAACAATTACGTTTAATATTTATATATGCATATGACGTTATGTTTATCTTCCATTTTCATCGTAAACTCTCTCACGTTTGCATTATCAAGTATAACATGATGAAATAATATTAATAATATACGAAGAAAAAAAAAAAAAAAAAAAACAAAAAACAAAAAACAGTTGTTTTTTTTTAAATTCATTCAAAGGATTTTTATACTATATGTTACGATAAAATTTTTTAACTTTGTATGTATACTCATATAATTAGAATATAATGTGAAACAAAAAAAAAAAAAAAATTAAATACGTATATATCTATAAGTATATTAATTCACGACGCGTTCAGTGCGCACAGTCTGGTAATATATAAGTCGAATGTTTTTGACCCGAGAGCTCAGTGGTAGTGGCCTGGTTTTATACCAACATTACAAAGTTTGTACATTACTAATGCTGCGCACCAGCATTACATTCAAAAACTTTTTGAAATTTATTAGAGTGCAATGTGCAAGAATCCACAGAAATCTGTCAGAAATTTTACGTTTTTTTCTTTTTTTTTTTTTCTTTCATTTTATTCTCGTACTTTTTCTTTCTGTTTATTTATAAGTTTTATTTTTTCTCTTTCTTTTTTCTTTTTCCTTTTTCCTTTTTTTTTTTTTTTTTGTTTTTTTTTCCTCTATGGAAAATACAGTACTCAAATATATTTTACTATTTTCCCTATAAGTTTTAGTATTATTCAATGATATATGTTGTAATTTACAATTTATCCAACTTATTTATATTAATAGTAATTAAAATAATAATATCAATTAAATAGTTTGTGCAATTCGATATTTTGTTCGTTATATTTATGGGATACATATGAATTTAGTTCTGTAAATTTTAGGTCAAGTTGTTTGCATAGAAGTGCGAGTAAATTTAGGACAAAAACATAATGAGCGGCTCGTGTAAGAGTGCAATTAAACTTGGTGGCTAATGGTCGTATTTCAATTGGTCTCCAAGTGATAATAATGAATATATAAGAGAAAAAACGCATATTTGTTGAATTGTAAGTATTTTTTATCTAACTCCCATTGAATATTTCAGTATATGAATCTGCTGATTTTTTATTTTTTCATATTTTTTATTTTTATTGTGTGTAAATTTAATTGATAATTTTTTGTTTTGTTTCAAATATCGATTGGCGGTGGCGCAATAAAGATTATGAAAAAAAAAATAAATAAATAAATAAATAAATAAATAAATAATAATAATAATAAATAAATAAATTTTTTCATATCTTTCATTCTCTAGGAAAATGAATATTATTATTGTATTTATTATTTCATTATTAGAATTTTATCGTGGCATATTTAAATTTTCATTATATATTTTTTTTTGTAAATTAAGAAAAAAAAAAATTGGTTTTTGTTTATTATTTTTATTGTAATAATTTATGAAATTAAATAATTTAAAAAATCGTGTTTGTCATTTACTTACGAGATGTGAATCTCGGGTGGTGAAGGTGATGGGATCTGACTTTGGTTCACGACAGTGAAACTCAATTCGGCCCCAGGCAGTTGCACCAGAAGCACCGCTTTTCGCTGCTTCAATCAACTCCATTTCAATGCCCTCGGCTTTAAATATCGCCTAGTGTGGAAAAATCAAAAACAAAAAAAAAAGAATAAAAAAAAAATATATATATATATAAAAGATACGAAAATAAAGAGGGAAAAAAAATATTATTGTTAAGTTTTGTCTTGCATTTATTTTCTTTTTGTTCTTTCCCCATTTTTGTTTGTTTGTTTGTTTGTTTGTTTGTTTTTTTTTTTTTTTTAATCATGAGTAATTTATTTGTTGGTGATGTGTCGACTTTTACTTCTTTTCTTCTTCCCCTTGATTTAATTGAATTGAAATGAATGTTAATACCTTTCGAAGACACCCAACGAAATTTGTCATCCCTTTCGCACCCTGTAATACTTTCGTATCTGCGCCGCCACCAACTAACAGTTGATCACTCGCTAATCGTGTGAATGAACCGGCTGTATGTGCGTGCTCAGCATAAATACCATCAACAATCGCAGAAAGCTGGAAAAAAAGGGGGAAAAAAAAAAGGTGGATAAGAACAATAAATATGATTCAGAATTAAAAAACAAACAAAAATAAATAAAAACATAAAAATAACAATAACAATTAAGAAATTGAAAAATTATCTTATCATTCATAAATAATTGTTTAATTGCATGAACATTTTAAAATTACTCTCAAAACTATTGTATAATAATTATAAAGTTAATTTATATTTAAATATAAATGAAAATATAACTCACCCTACAGAATCGTGTAATTGATGATATCTACAGCAAACAAAGAAAAAAAAAAAAAGAAGTTAAACAAGAGAAATTAAAAATAATTTGAAACATTCAATATACATATTTTTATCTTATATTTCACTCAATAATTTAATATTTTTTATATTTATTAATTATATGTTTTATCCAATTATAATGATATAGTAGTTATTTGCTATAATATTTTATTGGAATAACATTTGAAATCGATATTTGATTTTGTATATCGTTATTTTACATTTATTACTATGGACAGTTATCAAATTATTCCATCCAAACATTTTGTTAACTCTTTTGTAAAAACATTAAACTCGTGTGTATAAAACTGTTATTGCACTGTATAAACACACTCAACTTTTGAAATATCCTGTGTCATATATATGGGTGTATCACGCGGTTATTAACCCACACCAATCTCATCTCATCCTATAAATATATATATATGTATACATTCATCCTATATTACATTCATCTGTATATATATATACACATATATATATGTACATGCTTTCCCGGTTATTCATGTATCTAGAATGGAAACTAAAGATGATAAAAGGTTGTGCAGAATAACGGTTACGTATAATATTGCAAGCGCAACGCCCGATAATCCTGTATGACCCTTACTATACATATATATAGCAAGAGAATAGACACGCTCAAACAATCAAAAGGATTATATATATATATATACGCTCACGGTATTATATGTATGATAATATATTACATTTGATATTTTATTTACTACTTTATGCATTATTATTATTATTATTATTTTCTGATTTCATTAATTATTTAGCTGTATAACATTTTTTTTATTCTCTCTGTTATTTTTTTATCCTCAATCTCTCTCGTACTTTTTGTATTTTTCGTTTTATATATATATATATATATTTTTTTTTTTTATTTTTATTTTTACACAGTGTTTGAATTTTGTACACGTCATCCATAAAATCACTGATAAATTGGGTACAATAAAATATTTTGTTTTCGAAAGAACGAAAGAAAAATATGTCATGTGCCAGTAATATTTCTCACGAAATAAATTTCAAATTTTTTTTCTTTGTGTTTGTTTGTTTATTTTTTTTTATACTGTTATTATTATTATTATTATTATTATTATTATCATTATTAGTTATTCCATTTTATTTTTTATCGATGCGATAAAAGAGTTAGTCTAGATCAATTTGACTATGACAACTGGACACATATCAAAATCGCATTTGTACATCTGCAATGTGGACACATACCAAAACCCATTACTTTTACCATATATATATATGTACAGGGAGATAGAGAGAGAGAGAGAGAATGTGAGTGTGAGTTTGTTACAGAGGTTGGGTCGTTGGTGTTATATAACGTCGTTACACAACGTGACCGCGATCAATTGATGCACATTGAACATCCAAGTCGTCACAGCGATGCGTAAATAATTACTATGCATCCGCATTAACGATTGGCAATACAATGTTATATTGTCTGCCCATCCACTCACTTAACATCGCTACGAGTCTTTGTTTTTTTTTTTTTTTCTTTTTTTTCTTTCACTTTTTCTCTTTATCTCGTGTCAATTTATTCTTTAATTCCGTGACATTCTACTGAGGCTCGTTGCACCATGAGCTTCACGTAGCAATACAGTCAATTCCCGTGATGATTTAGGGGTAGATAGAACGCATAAAAATTTTTACGACTCGGCTATTTTTTTTTTATCACGTGAATTTTTATTTTTATTTTTTCTTTTATTTTTATTTTTTTTTTATTAGAGCTGATACGAGCGGACAATTCTGTTTCAAGCGTCTCATATGTATCAATGTATATATGTATATCCGCGTATATACAGTAAAAAGAAAAAAAAAAAAAGTTGAGTTGCCCATTTTCACTTAAAAGTATTTTTATGTTTTAATTCATTTTCAGTCGTTGATAATTTTTTTACTGTCATCATTTTACAATCAGTAATAAAAATAAAATACAAAAATACTTTAAACAAATAGACTTTTATATTTTTAATATAAATTGTAAAGTCAATTTTTTATTTTTATTTTTATTTATAATTTTTTAATTAATTATATGCTATTAAATTTAAGAAAATAGATGTGACACTACCTCTTGGACTCGTCGTTGAACGATAATCTTGTGCCATTGGTTGTCATCAAATCGGATTTTCGCTGGTTTGATATGAAGATCCAATCTTCCTTTTGCCAGCAGCATACCAACCGCAGCGCCACCATCTCTGATAGATACAGTTAGGTAATCGCCTTTTTCCCCTGAAAAATTGAACGTGACACATCATTCAGACAAAGATAATACAGGATTTATATTTTTATTTTTTTTTTCACTCCTTCTTCTTCTTCTTTTTTTTTCCCCTCTAGAAAAAATGAAAAAGAAAAAAAAATAATAATAATAAATAATAATCCTTTAATCTTCTTTGCACCATCAACGAACGAAAAATATTTATCATTACTCACTTTCATTCACATTAGAAATTATTATACAGATAAAATAATTAATTATCATAAAATAAAATGTATTTTCATTGAAGGAAAAAAATTTCAAAAAAATTAAAAAAAAAATATATAAAAAATTATTATTCATTCGAAACAATCACTTACCAGAATAAAAAAGAAGGCCATTGTGTTGTCGAGTTTTAAATTGTAAACTGATAGATTCCTCCATGCTCAAAATTGGACCAGTTTTACTCAAATCAATTTTCAAATATTCTGTACCTCTGAAAGCTGCCTCAGCTGGCACTTTATCTGTAATCAATATCGAATAAAAAAAATAATAAAAATATCCATACATGACAAATATATAAAAAATCAATTCAAAATACATACACAAGTGTCAATTATAAAATAAATTACATTGGAAATAATTGTAAGTTGTCGATGAAAAGCAATATTAAAAAAAAAAAACAAGACTAAGTTGGGTCCTTGACTAGCATCGCTATAAGGATTATGGATTAATCATTTATATATTAATGCCATTATTATTATTATTATTATTATTATTATATATTTATTAATTGGTATTATTATAATTATTATTATTGTCATTTGATTTAGATGAAAACTTTTTTTTTTTTGTAATTACAATTAATATAAGGTAAACGCACAAGATATAATCCATCATTCACTTTCACTATCTACAGCCATTTACCATTTATTATTTTATACAGGGTACATTTTATTTATTTTATTATTATTATTATCATTATAGATAATAATTATTATTATTATTTTTTTTTTTCAATTATAATTTTTGAAACTCACTGTAGTCCCATTCCCGGTTATCGCCAGCACCCGCTGTTGGTAGTAGTGTACTCCACGACTCTATGAAATAAAATGACCAAAAAAAAAAAAAAATAATAATAATACAAAAAAATAAAATAAAATAAAAATAAAATAAAATAAATAAATAAGATGAAATAAAAATAATGGAAAAAAAAAAAAGAAAAGAAGGAAATTATAAGAGTAAAAATACCTGTCACGACCCCTTAATCGCTATATTTAAATTAATTTCATCATTCGACATTTAATTTATTATTTACAAATATCTATGTGTACATTTATATATCATATTATTTATTATTATTATTTTTTTGTTTATTAATTGCAATTCTTATTAATCTATTCAAATTAAATATAATAAATTGTTTATTGAATGAATGAATGTGTCTCATTTACTTTGTGATTGAAGAATTGAATTGAGTACAATATAAAATGAATGAATCTCATAGCTGAGTGAAGAGAAATGGAATTGATATAATTAATAATAATAATAATCTTTTTTTTTCCATCTCACTTCTATTTATATATTATACTTTACAAATTATTTTTCCAATGTTACTAATGCATTGTTTAATAAAAATTATCATTTATAGATATATAAAGTTATATGTGGATATATTTTTAGTGAAAAATATGATGAATATAATGAAGACAGTATTAATGATAACATAATATTTCAATAAATATATTAATAATTAATTTTTTTTTTCTTTTCATATTTAAATATGTTATTTATTTTCAAATTTATATTTATTATTTATATTTAAATAAATATAATTTTATCATGAATATTCATACATATATATATATATATATATATATATATATTTATTTTTTTCAATAATATTAATTGAATAGAATAAATTTACCTTTTTCACAAAATTCACCCTCATAATCACCAGTACGACATTCGCAAATTGGTCCAGTATCTGTGGATATGCAAATACCACCATGTTGACATGGATCCCGTGTTTCACAGGCATCAGTTGAATTGGACGTTATCATTGTCCGTAAACTCTGTAAAAAAAAAAAAAAAATAAATAAATAAATAAATAATAATGAAAATGATGAAATTTTAAATTATATCAAGTTAGATGAATAAATAAATTTATTCAATGTGTAGAAGATGACGATTTTATATAATAAAATTGTGAATGATATTTCATTGGAATTTCTGATCCCTCCTCAAGGATTTTCATATGGGAAATGCCTTAGATTAAGTTATACATAACCAGGAATATATACCCATATGCACATATATACGGTGCATTATCTCAAGCGCATAGTTTTCTACAAGTATTCAAACTCACATAGTTGTCAATTGAAAATTATCCTCATCACATAACTATACAAACAAAAATTTCAATAAAATTCTTTTCATCTTTGAAATTTCACTCAATGAAAATAGCAAAAGCAAAAAAAAAGAAAAAAAAAGTGGAGAAAATTTTTGTAGATAAGAAATTTCAAAAATATTTTATTTATTGATTTTTTTTTTCTCGCAATTCACATGTGAACAGTTAAAGTCTAAATAAAATAAAAATAATATTAATAATAATAATAATAATAATAATATAATTGATCAGATATATATCGTAGTCATGTTCATTTATCTAACGCGGAAGGAAAAAAAAAAGAAAAAAAAAAAAAAAAAGGAATTGTAACAAAAAGAAAGAAATGAATGTAAAACAAGTAAAAGCGACTTCATTTAGGCCATTACGAGAGATAACGCGCGACTCTCATTCGTTTGCTGTGCGCGTAAGAATTTCAATGTGAGACGACATTTTCTTTCACAAAAGTCAGATTTCTTTCTCGTAGTGTATGAGAAAAGGAATATAGTAGAGCATCTGAAAGCTTCGACTCTATTGTTTCATCAGACCGGGTTCCGTTCACTTCCACACAAAGAATATCTCAAGAGATTTTTTTTTTGTTTTTTTTTTGTTTTTTTATTTTATTACTATTACTATTATTTTTTTTATAGATTGTTGGAAAATCCTTTTGTTTAACAAAACGAATACATATCCGTATATTTCAGTAAAATCATGATGTGTGTATTATAATTTATAATATCATACGACATTGAAATATAAATAAAATTCAATTGATCTATCAATTAATGATACAAAATGATAAATAAATATTCTAGCAAAAAGCTTTTTAATCTATAATTTTATGTATAATGCACAAATACACGTTTATATACACGTCAATGTGTCGAAAAGTTTATGTAAAATAAACTTTGTTCAGGTTTATATGACACGAGGTGATGAATAGTGCAAGCAACTACTACGTCTTCGATTTGTACATTTAAAGTCCCTCGGGCGATGTTACTTGTATGAGAAAAGTATATCGAAAGTTCAAACTAAACAAAAGCCCCTATTATGAACCATACAAACTGCCGTTGGCTATACAACTCGTTCAATCTATACAATATATATATATACGTTTATATAATGTATAGACAGTAAGGAAATCTTGGTTAAACCTCAACAAAAGATCAAGCTAATGTATACAATTGTTGTATATTAATTTAAAATTCAATTGTTTAATAAATTGAATGAAAAATATATAAATAAGGCGCGGGCGGAGGGAAGTGTCTTCAACTCTTTCTTGAGGGTTGAAGTGAATTATCATGATTATTATTATTTTTTTTTTTATTTTTCTGTTTTATTCATTTAATGATATTAATTGAGAAATCAGTACGAATGATTTACCTTGTATTTGTGGTGTTGCTCGTTGTGGAATTGAAATAGAAGTGCGAGTAGAATAAATAGGCCTAAACGCATTACTTGAAAGAAAGAGAGAGAGAGAGAGAGAGGAAGGGAGAGGGCGTGAGGGAAAATATGGAGAAAATTTTTGGTCTGTCATGAGAAATTTCACTTTCAAGAAATTGAGAAGGAGAAAAAGAGAGTAAAAATATATCAGTGTTATAAAAATGTTATCATGACGAATGATAAATTTTAATTTATTGATTTTTCGTTGAATTCTATGAGAGACGAAATGTCAAAAATAATCTTAATTTATATATATATATAGAGGGTGTAAGATGGGAGAAAGTTAGAAATTATCTCGTCACCCCTCGATGAACTGCTGTGATGTGACATCTTTCTTTTTTTTTTTTTGTTTTTTTTTTCTCTTCCCCTCTTTTTGCTTCCACGCGAAATATTCTTTACGAGAGGGTGTCTGTATATCTACTGATAATATCGTCCTTCACTGAATAGATGAGTTCCATTGTATTATCTGAATAAAACTATATATTAAGTTGCGTATGTAATTCCATTGAACTGTAATACATCAAATTCGAGATAATTTTTTTTTTTTTTTCCTTTTTTTCTTTCATCATTATTTTCATTTGACCTAAAATATTATATCGTCAGTGAATGAATGAATGAATAAATGAATTAATGAATAAATTGATTAAATATTATCTTTTCATTCCAATACAATGATCAATATTAATACGCACGTGATAATTCAGAATAGTTAATGTTATCTAATTTATATTATCATGATAATAATTTATTTAATTGAGATAGTTAAAGAGTTGGATAATTTTTTATTATTTTTAATTATATTGTTGTTGCCGTTATGATCCTCCCCCTCCCCCCCTCCCGCTGCCCTTTTTTTTGTTTTTTTTTTCTTTATTCTTCTTCTCGGTTTTTTTTGAATGCTCTCTTTTTTTTTTCCATTTTCTTACTTATACATCACGCAATTTTTATCATCATCTAAAGTGGTCGGTATAGATATATGAGTTGTGGTATAAAAGTACTTCTTGGGATTGCACAGATGATAGAAAAGGGGGACCACATTGCTGACACGCGCGCTCGCGACACTATCAAGGGATTTCGAAGGCAACCATTAATGTAATGGACCCTTCCATCATTGTCATAGTTATCCGCAGGATTCCCCAATGACAAAATCCATATATACTTGGAAAAATAATAATAATAAATAATAAATAATAAATAATAATAAAAAATAAATAAATAAATAAATAAATAAAAAATAATGGTAATGAGAAAGAAGAAAAGAATTAACTTTTTTCCCTATATAATTTTCCTAATTTTTTTTTTCTTTTTTTTTTTTTCTTTCTAAATTTTATAAATTATGATTAACTATTTTTCTACTCATATATTTTATTAAAATTTACCTCGAGAATATTTGTGAGTTAAATTTTTTTATATTTGCATTTCTCATTGTGCATTCTTCATACAACTACCCTGTCGTTTTACCCATATATAGGTGAAATAAAAAATGAAAAAAAAAAAAGCATTGACTGATGTGTAAAAGGAATTTTCATATTCCATGCACGATCACATATATATAATATTAGTGCAAAATTTTTTTGCAGTAGTTGTCGATAATAAAAATTGTCAACAGTCACTCAACTACAAAAAGAATAAAAAGTACATGACGAGAAAAATCGGCTCAAGGTCGATGTGTGCCATGTTAGAGAAATGAGACTGTACCACCCTGTGTGTATATACCTAACAACCACCATCACCACCACCATTACTACTACTATCCTCTACCACCACTACCACTGCCTGTCTTTGTCGATTTTCCCCAACTTCCCCAGTCACTATATTGATCGGCTGCTCCCTACCAGCTAACTCCAATGTACTCTCTGCTTTTGCCCTCTCTGTCCTCGTGGCGACGTTGCCGCGTATTTCATATATATATATATATATACAATATTGTCCACGTACATATATATATATATATATATACCAATAAAATAATCTGAATTTAAGTTTAAAAAATATTCCTCACACATTTTTACAAAATTAAAAATGAACAAAAAATATATAATAATAACAATCACTAGATAATTACAAAAAAAAAAAAAAAGAAGAAAAAAATAATAAATTATAGCTTTTATTAATAATCCCACAAGAATATCAATTTTTTTTTCTATTTTCCTTTCTTTCGTTTTAAGAATTCTCTCTTATCTCTTTTTCTTCATTTGTTTCTTTTTTCTTTTTTTTTTTCTCTTCTTCTCACTCTGAATATATTTTTATCGTATTCAAATTCAATTTCAGATAAATATATCACAAAAGTAATGAAATTCATCAGCACTTTCAAAGACTCATAAATCAGTCCATTAGTCCATCAAACGATGCTTCACGAGCCATTTAAATATTCCGGGCTTGGTTCCCACCCATTTAACCAATCATGCGCACAACAATGTTGCTATCCCTATTGGATATACGTAAGAAGAAGTACATCGTTTTCTTTCTTCTTTCTTTTTTTTTTTTTTTTTTTTTTCTTTTTTTTTCTCCCCATCTTAACGTGTACATTGCGCATCATCGTAATATACCACATCACTGAAAAATCTATTGCTCTATAATAGATGAAAAAAAAAAAGCTTTGGGATGTATATATACTCACTTGTATATACGTGAAAACAAAAAAAGAAATTTTTTTTTATGCTCGTAACAGACGCATTGTATAATTTATATAGGTACGTAATAGATGTAGATGATGAGGTAATGTATGTGAAGATTATAATTAATGTGAGAAGTTAGAAATATATGATGAGATGCGTTGAGTGAATAGGGCGGCCTGTGTCTCGCGTCAAGTACACACGTGTCAATGTACGCTTGAGAGGGATGAATTTTCTGTCGATATACATGTACATATCTACATACTTGTATGTATAATATATATATATATATCTCGTTGTGTTGGGGGTAAAGTATGTTTTATTTTGACGTGTTAACATGAATGTGGTTATAAGAATAAATATTCATTCAATTTTGTTTTTTCTAGTCTAAATATAAAAATATAGGATAGAAAATAGGGAGTGAAGTTGTTATTTATAATTTATTGATTTGGAATAATTTGATATGTCAGTGTATGAATAAAATATGATATTATTGTATTGTCGTGTTATTAATTAATGATGTATGTGAATTAATTGAATTGTATTTATATTGAATTTTTATTATAATTTAATTTTAGATATAATATGTAAAAATATACAAATATGTAAATAAAAAAATTGTGTGTGTGTTTTTTTTAAATTTTAATAATGAATTTTATAATTGTTATTATATATTGTAAAATTATGGTGGAAAAAAAATATATATATATATATATATTTAGAAAAAAATGTAATTTATATTATCAGATATGTTAAAAAAACCTCGAACTTTTGCATTCATCACTCGAGCGTTATAACCAGGCCACGGGTCATCGATTTCAACTCCTATAATTTTATACACATTCACACACATACACATATATATATATATTTATTTATACATATTTATGTCTGTAAGTATTTGTCGCTGTCACGTCTGTAAATATTTGGTGTTACCATAATTGACAGATCACTATGTGTGTTAAATTTTATGATCATAATGAATTGTAATGTTTATTAAGAATGCCCTTTTTGACATTCAATATTATATTTTTGATCGGCGAATGATTTAATAAACAAAAAAAAATATAATATATTTTTTACGTATATAGGAAACCATTGATTCAATATTGAACAAGTGACAATATTAACTACATGAACTATAACGGGTTGAAATAATAATAATAATAATAATAATAATAATAATAATAATAATAAATAAATAATGCGCGAAAAAAAATATTCAGGTGAACTCGAAAAAAATTATAAAAATGACATTAAAAAAAAAAGGAGAAAAAAAAAATATTAAATATTCTCTCGACTATTATAGTTGAACGTGACAAATTGAAAAGTCGAGTGCGCACTCGCGTCTGTTCCAAATTGTTAAGGTAACGTTATATTATATATAGTGTGCAGTATAGGTGCGCTGTCAATCGGCCGATAAATTCTGTCGATTTATATTTGAGGCCACCCACGAGACATTAGGGAAATCATTGGCGCGCCCTACTATCTTTTAGACATTTTACGGGTCAATCGTAATCTTGAATAATGATAGTCAAGCATATATATATATAAATATATGTACATTATATACAAAATATAGTTGATAGTTTTGCAGGTTTTCTTATCATATTATACATATATATTATACGGATTTTCGTTTTAACTTTTTGTTATTATTTATATATATTTTTTCTTTCATATCGAAATACAGTGGAAAAAATTTTCTGATACCATTTTATATTCGCTTCGATTATCATCGTGAAATTGAATCTTACAATATATGAATAATATATTTTATATACTATTTCAATAATATAAAAGAAATAATACTAATAATAATAATAAAATAAAATAAGAAGAAGAAAAGAATTGTGAATTTATATGTTTCGATAATTTAAAAACAATTTCAATGCATATTTTCACTGTATAAATATAAATTGCACAATTCAGAGTATATTCACACCTAAATTGTCTAAACAAAGAGAATTTTTTATATATATATATATATATTTTTTTTTTTTTTTGCAAAGAGAAATATAAAAAATAACTTTCGTATTTTTCTATCCCATCAGTCATTCCTGTCTGCCCTAATGTGTCAAGTGTCTTTTGTGGGGGGAAAGAAAAAGAGGAAAAAAAAAGGAAAAAAAAAAAAATAATTGTATGCATTCTAAATGAGCTCGCTTGACTATACTTGACACCCTTTTACCGTTTCATTATGAGTCGTCGTCGTAGTCATTGTCGTTGTCGTATGTCGACTGTCATCAACATCATCATCTTTCCTTTCCACAAAATATAGAGGATAAGAAAATTTATATATATATATATATATATGTATATTTAAAATTGTTGACGTGTTAACAATCACTGTCATATTTATTTAATAACACGATACTGATTTTTAACCGCATACAAAAGTGATTTTTTACTCCAATTTCCAAACAAAACAAAACAAAAAAAATAATAATAAATAAAATAAATAGATATAAAAAATTTTATACAAACAAATTATATAATTTTATAATTTGTATATCAAATATTATTCATGAACAAAAAAATTTATTTCCATTGAATTTATTTTATTTCATTTATTGTCATTAATTTTATTTCTTTTATTATCGTTATTCTTTATTATTCCCTTTTGTTTTTGAGATGTAGAATAAAAGATAATGATGACCTCATATTGCTCTTAATGGCTTTTATTTCGATTTCACTGACTATTATTGGAACAATGCGAATGCATTGTGCGAAGAATAAAGGAACAATTAACACCCTCAACAAAAGATTGACCATCCAATACAAGTTCTTGGTCCAAAATCCTATGCATATACATAGTTTTCCCGCCCTTTTGTTCAACAGGTGCGTGGGTATGATGAATTTACGTTTTTTTAATTTTTTTTTTTTTCTTCAATCCCTAGAGTCCTTCCACCATAAAGCTCCATATACAGCCATTCTGACTTAACTCTTTATTTTACACAGTCGTTGAACTTTAACAAGATGAATTTTGTGTAAACTCAACAATATTTATAATAAATAATTAAACAAAAACGTACATGACATGTTAAAATTTATTGTGTCCTTATATATAAATTATCAGTTGTATTATATTGTGTAAAGTTTTTTCAGACAATTTTTTGTGAGATTAATTGTAAAAACCATGACTCTGTATTGTATAAAGATTATAATTAATAATAATAACAATAATTTACTCACCCTTTGAGATTTATGTTGGTCAATTCTTTCAACACATGGAAATTGTCCACACTGAAAAAAAAAAAAAAATAAATAAATAAAATTATAATTATATTTATAATATCATGAAATTAAAATGAAATAGATGGAATTAATAATTTTTTTTTTTTTTTCAAATATCATACAGAATTATTTAGAAAACAATAATAATTAATGTGGAGGGAGTGAGAAAAGTGAGATGATAAGATGAATAAAAATAAGTAAAATGTAATAATGATAATGAAGAATAAAACTCACTTTAGAATCGTGATTGTTCATTTCTTGTCGTTTAGGAATAAGCCGTTCATCATCAGAATAAATTAAATTTCTAATAAGCCCATTAAATCTTGGTTCAAATATAACACTTGGCAATGCGAGCAATGTTAATTTACTATTATACCAATTGGGCATTCCACCAACATAAACATCAGAATTACCCATAAAACGTCCAAATTCAAATTCTTTACCACGTGACGTTGATATTGCACTAACACTATCCACAGTGAGTGTTGTATTTTCATTATTTCTTGTTATTTGCACTTTATGCCAACGGCCATCACCAAGATCATGTCCTACAGTGACAATTTGTGCACCACCACCAAGATTATATCTTAATCTAAGTTTACTTTCAACTAATTTTATTTCAAAAAAATCATACATTCCACCATCGTCTGTATACAATAATAATCCATTTCCTTGTTCAGTTTTAAATTCAAATTCAAGTGTACCATTCAATGCGGCATTCCATTTACGAAATTGTGCATAACTCGTTGCTGATCCCTCGAGTACAAAGCACCAAGTTGGCGCGATCAACATCGCTAATAACATCCACACCGCATTCATGTTTACACAAAACCAACCACCCTCGTCGTGATTAACGACACAATGTGTATATGTGTCTATGTATGTGAATTTATATACGTGTGTATACTTCACCAATAATTCTCGTATCGTTAAATTAACCCTCTTTGTTCCTTCACTCCCGTTAATACTCTCTGTTTATTCACAAATAATCACCCGCATTCATTTCTTCTCTCTATCACACTTGAATCCCTCATTAAATTCATTCATCATTTATATACATATTTTTTTTTTAATTTATTTATTTTATTATTATTATTATTAATATTAATTTTTTTTTTCAAATCACATTTATAAAAAATAGTGAAAAATAAACACAAATAAAATCAATAAAATTATTTATAAAAATTTATGAATAATATATATAAACATTTGTGTTGAATTAAATGTTATTTTTAATTTCTAATAAATTTCGATTCTGCGCACTGGCTGTTAGTCAATACAACAAAAACACACGTTTGTGTACACGTCTGCACACGCTTCACAACAAATAATATTAAAAAATCATAAATATATTATGATATATATATATATATGTCAATATAAAAATACATATATATATATTTGCGTGTATATGTTTGTGTTATTGTATGTAATACATTTATGTGTGAGTGTAAGTGTTGATATTTAAGATAGTATTTGTATTTTGAATGAAGATAAATATATATAATATTTTGGGTGTATCACAAGAAGATTAACTTTTATTATTAATTTACAGTAGAATCATGGCACCCCAATGAAACACGACGGTCGATGAATACTCATGGCGGCGCCGGGTGGACCTCACGATTGCCGGAGTTATTGTCGTGTCGACACACTCAAGGCCGCAGAGAACGCGCAACTCCCTCTTGTCGTTCTTGTCACTCTTCTGGCACGCGCACAAGTGAACTAGGGGCAGGTATTGGGTGAGATGAAATGAGAATATGATATGAAGAAAATCGTGTTTGGAATGATTGACAATACGTTTAGTTGAATTCTTGCAAAATGAAAAAGTATCGCACGTTACGTTTTATTTATTTTGCTTTTTTTTAAATTTTTTTTCTTATTTTTGATTTTTTCTTGATAAAGAATTAAATTCGACGTAATGAAATTCAAAGTAAGAATTAAAGATAAGGATTGAAAAAGAGTAATAAGAAGAGAGAAATGGAGAAATAGAGAAATAGAGGAAGAGAAAAAAGAGAAGGAAGAAGTGAAAGATTGTCAAAGATATAAACGTAATTTCTTTTTTTTTTTTCTTTTTTTCCTCTTTATTTTTGCTCACAGTCTATGTAAATAACACCCACTTATTTCACAATTGTTTCACCCATCGTCGTTTCTTCATGAATTAATTTACTCATATTTTATAGATATATTTTTTTCCTTTTGTTTCGAATGTTATTATTTTCACTGTTAAATCACGTAATTTATTATAAATAAATAAAAAATAAAAAAATAATAATATTTTTTTACACACACACACACGCACACATACACACACGCATACACTCACTCGCGCACACACACGCAAAAGTTGCGTTCAATGTCCGAATAAATAATTATTAAACCATCTAAATAATAATTCAATGTATCTCACATTTTTATTGTTTATAAATGATATTTGTATTTTTACACAAGACATATCCGTTATTGTATCAATTTTATTCTTACTCTTATTTCTATTATTATTATTAAATATATATTTTTTTATTCTTCTTCTTCTCTTCTATTTAGTTCGTTTCATATATTTGTCACAGGCCAATCGACTGGGAAGAAGAACACACAGATCGAGACTGAGACGAAAGAGAATTGAAAGAAAAATTGAAAGAGAGAAAGAGAGAAATGTACGTGAGATCACTCACTCAAACTCTCTTTACGTCAGCGTTAACGTTGACACTGTCCACTAGTACTAAGGGATGATGCAAAAACTGTCGGTACGACGCGCCCCATCACGCCGACGCTCAACGTACCGAGTAACGTACGCATGCGCAATTACGTATAAGGCGCATAGTCCCAAGGTGAATTGTGTGGGTGTATATATATATATATATATGTATAGAATGAAATGCTGGTTTTGTTGTTGTGTAGTACTGGGGTTGTTGAAGAGGAGGGAAGAAAATACTATTTATATGTATAATGTAGTACAGTCTCAACTAGAAAAAAAAAAAAAAAAGAAAAAAAAATGTTTAGTTGAATTTTTTATTTGACGCCGCTTAAACATCTTTTACTTAGTCCGTCTGATCATGCACTACTTTATCTACTACAGTCAATTATAAATTATCATTAAAAATTTTTTATTATTCTTATTGATATAATTCACTGTGATAAATTATGAATAATAATTTTGTATTTTCATCTATATATATTTATTTATTTTATTAAATAATAAAAATTTTATACATAAATTAGTATGTGATTTTATTGAAATAAAAAAAATAAAAATAAAATAATAATAAATATGTATTCATGAAAATATTAATTAATATTGAGTTGTAAAAAGAGAATAGATATACATAACGAGTTTATGGAAGATTTCAGCTATTTAATTGCTCTCCTATCTCAATCTCTGTCCCCATTAACACAATCACGAAGCACAACGAATAACTCGCGTTGCTTTTGCATACTGTACGTATAATGAAGTGCAACGGCCATCAAACTCCCATCCCACTATTCTACCGTACAATCCACATTCCCATTTCTGCCCATCTCGTCGTTTCCCATCGATATCGGACATCCGTGATCGAGCGCTTTTGATGCGGTTGCACGTGGTGGGCAGTAACAATGAGAAAGTGGTACAGGAAAGAGGAGAAAAGCGAGAAAACCCGCAAGCGAATAGTCGACCGTTGTCAAACCTTTCTTTTCTTTTCTCCTATTTCTCCTCTCTATCATCTCATTCCTCTGTGGTTGTAATGGTCTGCAAGGGAGAAAAGCAATTGGACAAAAGTAAAGAGTTTCCCCGAGGCCAATAGATAAACGTCCACTGTATATATATAATATATCGAAAATGCATCGATATTTGGAATCTTTTTTAAAGAGGAAAAGAAAAGAAGAAAAAAAAAAAAAAAAAAAAATGATGATATTAATAAAAAGAAAATATTTTTCGTTTTTTTTTTATTTTTTCTTTTTTTCTCTCCTTATTTTTCTTTGTTATTATAAAATTAATTTTAAACGTTTGAGATTATATCACATTCACTTGCACTTTGTATATTCATGTACTTTAAACTAAAGAGTTATGTATAATGTATTTTTAATTATAATATATAGTGACAATTATTTGTGAAGTGGAAGGTCAATGTGTCAATTAAGCTGTGAGACATTTTGATACATCAGTTGATTATCTGTGTAACATATACACATATGTATGTGCAAATGCATTTATATACAGTCTTGATATTCGTGTTCGTAATTCAAGCAACGAGGTAGTTATTATTGTTGTTGTTGTTGCTGTTGTTGTTGTTATTATGTGCCTGTGAATAAACGAAGGTAATAAGAAGGAGAGAAGTGGGCAACACAAGAAAGTTCCCCCTTCCGGAAAGACACACAGGCGACACGCTGGTTACTGTCAGTGTCACGTTACTTCTCTCACAGTCAGCAGTAGTACACGCTATATAAAATACTTATATCCCAACAATCAACAAAGACACATTGTCCTGAAATTTTTGCTCCACTCTAAATTGGGTAAGTTTTTGTATATTGAAAAAAATTACAATAATAAAAATAATTAAATGAAAAATTTAATGAATATTTTTTATTGTTTGTTTCTTATCTTTTTTTTTTTTTATTGTTTTTTGTTTTTTTTTTTCATTATATTAAATTTATCTAAATTGAAAATATTTTTTTGATAAATAAATTATACCTTTTTCTACTTCATTTTCTTATTAAAATCTACATTTATATTCAAATATTATACGTGTGGATTTTTTTTGTTTTTTTTTTTGTTTTTTTTTTGATTGATTGTTTCTAACAATTTTGTGAGTGGGTAGAAGAAAGAATGTAGGCGTATTCATCGTCATATATATGTATATATAAGTGCATGTATTCATTTAACACACTCGTTCACTTATTCACTCTTGTTCTCTCTCTCTCTCTCTGTATTTTTGCCTTTTCATCCTTATGCCTCTACTCTCGTGCGATCTTTTATATCAATGACGTCAAATAAACTATTCATCGATATACTCAAATTTCGACCAAGTTGACTCACACATTATTATTCACCTTGAATTGCCCGTAAATGTATACATATTTACAAGGACCCCGTGCCTTTTTCACCAAATTCAAGGTCTCCAAGGTGCTGAAAAAAAAACATGAATATGAAAAAAAAAAATTCTCAACATCAATTCATATGTTCTTATGTATATATATATACACACATTTTTTTTTCTTGTTTCAGGAATCTAAAAATATCGAACACGCACGTATATAATTCTATATTAGTATTGCAAATTGGTAGAGAAAAATGGCAAAGTTGCAAACATCCTCTCGCCTTGAATTACTCCAAGTAAGTGTAAATACAAACCAAAAATCCTCAAAAAAAATTGTCTCTCTCGCATCGGTAATAACAAAATGAACCAATTCCAATTATATATATATATATATATATTTTATTCATTTTTACCCTCGAGGGCATTTACTTCAGACGCGATGCAAAGAATCAATACATATAAGAAGTGAGCAGGTACACTCCAGATTCTTTTGAAGAACAGATATCTGCAAGAAAAAAAATAAAAAAGATCTTTTTTTTTTTCCTATTATTATTATTATTATTATTATTATTATTATTATTATTATTATTATTATTTTAAATATTTTTTTCATACAAATAATGTTAAATAAAATCAAAATTATTGCCAATATCGTAACTGTAGCTGTTCAATAAATATAAAAATAAATGTGCAGTTGACCATTCACCTATTCAAAATAAAGGAGTAATTTGGTTTAACTGACGCAAGCGCAATAGCAAGGGTTGGTCAACATTAGCCGTATATATTGGTATTCATGCCAGTTGTGATGGTAACCCTCGACGTGGTCGTTTATACAGTTTTAGTTTCTGTTATTTTCAAAAGTTTAATTTGCGACTCAAGAGAGACAGGAGAATGAAAAAGTAGCGATAAAAACGCTTTATCATCACCATGCACACACTAAAATTATACACACGTAGATATATACATATTACACATAAACTATCTTTCACATTTATAAACACACTTTCACGAAAATACACTTGGATACTATATAACTTTAATTAATTACATTCACTGTATAAAACATACATAACTCAAATTCAACTTTCTCACAAATTTTTTTTTTTTTTCTTCTTTTTTATTTTCATTTTTTTTTTTTTTTTTTTTTTTGATGGAATAAATGAACTTGATTGAGAATAATCTATATTACTGTAATAAAAAAATATATTTGACTCTGTGAAATATTATATTTATTTATGACTAAGAAAAAAAAAAAAAAAAAAAAGGAAAAATCATATTAGTAAAAAATTAAAATCGAAATATATATAAGAGTGCAATAAATGGGTGATTTATTTATTATGTTAAATTTGAATTATGGCAATAAGATCATCATATCGAATTAATTCAAATTCTTTATGCGATAAAAATATTGATACAACATCATGGACAACGCAGGATCACATAACTAATACAACTAATCTCAAAAACATGGTACGATATGATTTGTAAAATTGATTTAATATATAATATTATTACATTTAAATTATCATTTATATTTGATATATATTGGAGATTAAATTTGATGTATAGATTTTAACGGTTAATTTATAAAATCAATAATTGAATCGATTAATTCTGAAGGTTTGAGTAAATTCTTAATATGAAAATTGTTCACCTACATATACATACATTGAACTATATGTAGTATTGAACGTATTTATATATATATACAATGTATGTATACAATAAGTGTATATTCGTCTGTGTTAAGTTGCATTATAGAACTGCAAACAGATATATGTACAATTGTACACGAGAAAATTCGATCGATTCCATTTATAGAATTTTCAATATCTGCTATATTATTCTCTTTCATATACATCTATGTACTTCACTTACATACGTCATCAAATCTATTTGAAAATTCATCGTGGTATTTAAATTAGATTACAACTTTTCATCCATAAATCTTGATAATAATTTATTTCATAGAGATTGATGATTGAAAGTTATGAAGATATTATAATGGAGAATATAAATAAATTTCACTAAATCTCACCTTCTCTTGTCACATCGTCTTCTATATTCCTTTAATAAATGAAATGAATATACACATTATTCCTTCACGTGCACACACTGAATTAATTATGAGTCACAATCACGTCTATATATAATTATAGAAATAAATTCTCAATTCTGTATATCATTAATTCAATACTATAAATATTTTATGAAAAAAAAAACACAAAAAAATAATAAGAAATAAAACTAATAAGAAATAAAAAAATAAATGAAATACATATATTAATTCATTATTTTAATTTTATTTCATATATATATATGTTTGTGTAAAAAACTAATTTTTTGACCAGGCTTGGTTTCAACAGCGTCAATTAATGGAGAAGGAACAAAAATTGTTACAAATATACGATCAACAACAGCAACGGGCACACCAGGTGGCACAACGTGGTAGTGCGGGATCCAATACCTCAAATGGTTCTGAATGTGGTAGTAGCGGTAATACCATGAGTCATCAGGCTGTTACAAAAACAACAACTACTACCCACGCAAAATCTAATTCACTTGGTGGAAAGGTATATAGAAACTTCACTTCTCAGAATCATGTTTGACCTTCATGTCAATTCTTTTTTTTTTTTTTTTTTTATATATTTTTTTTACTTCCTGAAACGATTAAACGACTATTGACAATACGATTTCATGTAGTTTACTGTCTATTTTTCAATCTGCATGCATCTTTTGATGAATTAATAATGAGAATTGATTCATTTTATTTCTTGTATATTTTATTTGTGCAATAACAGGTACGTCAAATGTTTGATGAACGAAGGCAGACAACTGTTAAAGGTATTGACAAGAGTTATCCATTGGAGCCACTGGAGAATAAAACAAGGAGAGTTAATAGTACGATACCAGTAAAAAATAAAAATAAAAATTCCATCGCAACTCGTAAAAATGTAACGTCCAAACGCACGAGTGGCGCTGAAACCAATGGGAATATAAAGAAAGGCAGTATACCGGCAATTTCGTACCATGAAGAGGTCACACGGGAGACATTTGGACCCAAACTCGTTCACCAGAATGAGGATGTAGATAAATTTTACAACTTGGATCATGTCAAGCCGTATTGTAATCGAACACCAAACCAACACGTTCAAGTTAATATTCAATTTAATAATAATTATACGTTTATAAAATACTCGTATATTTATATTATTTTTTGTTTATTAATTATTTAGAGTGTTGACATGAGGAATGATGATAAAAAAAATAATTTACCAGGGAATAGAACGTATTTGAAAAATGTAAAAAAAATTCCAAGTGAAAATTGTAATTCAAATGTTACAAAATCATTTGCGACAATGACAATCTCAACTGGATCTAATTCAAGGTAATAATATAGATATGAGTAAAATAATATTCAATACCATATAGAAAAAAAAAATATAAATATTTTAATTGAAAATTTTGAATAAATTAAATAAAAAAAGATTATTTGTATCTAGAATTACTAAGAGTTCAAACGATACAGCGATGAAAAAAATTGAATCGTCTTTGGGTCCATTTGAAAATGAAAATCATTTGAAACATGAAAATAAATCACCATCGCGGAGCCAATCATCCGAAGTGAGTGCTAAAGTATATTGAATTTGGGCTGAGAGAGAGAACGAAAAAAAAAAAGAAAAAAAAAAAAAAAAACGAAAATAAAACATAAATTGCGAAACAAATGAATGAAAATAAAACTGTCGATAAAATGAATTTCAATTCAGGATTGTTTATAAAAAAAATTCTTCGTTTCAGATACAAGAAATTTCACCATCAATAGCGCGCCCCGCGCCCGCTATTTCTTCATCACCAACATCAACTAATAATAATAGCAATAATAATCTAGGCCAAGGTACTATTATCAATTCTCCGAAAATTGAAATGACTACGAGATCACAAACTGTAACTTCCGGTAACAGATCGATTCCACCGAGTAGTGGCAGAAATAGCGCCAGTCCAATCAAGTTAGTGCATCAAATGTAATACACACATGTATACATATACATAAAATTCCATCAAACAATTTACCTTATGATCAATATCAAAAATAACTGGCTATTAAATTTATCGTTATAATTTTGTAGCAATTCTGCAAGTTGTAAAATATGTGGTCGTACATTTACGTCAGACCGTATTAATTTGCATGAAAAAATTTGTGCAAAAACAACACAAAAAAAACGTCGAACCTTTGACATAACAAATCAACGGGTCAAGGGCACAGAAATGGAACAATTTGTAAAGAAAACTACGAAAAAAGGTCAAACAGAGGTACAATCAATTACTAAATACCTATTATTACTCGATAATAATTATTATTTCACGTGCATTAACAGCAATATATATTATTGAATCTATTTATTATCATTCGTATTATTATTATTATTACTTGGTTGATTTTCTGAATTGTAGAAAAAAATAAAAAAACCCGAAGCTAAATCAAATTGGCGTCGAAAACATGAGGATTTTATAAATGCAATCAGATCAGCAAAGCAAGCTCAAGCACATTTGGCTGCGGGTGGAAAATTAAGTGATTTACCCCCACCACCACCAAGTGACACCAGTGATTACATACAATGTCCTCATTGTGGACGAAAATTCAATCAAGCAGCAGCTGAACGTCACATTCCAAAATGCGAACACATGTTACATAATAAACCTAATCCACGTGCTCCGCAAAAAATCAAACGCTAAATATGTCATATTATTTTTTTATACTAATAATTTTACACTCTACATTCTTTATAAATATTATGTGTAAAACAATATATGTATACAAATATTTGAAAAATAATTAAATCACACTTTTATTACTGTGACTTTGCAAATGATTAAGTATTTTAGTATGAAACAATTTATTAATAAAAAAATATATCTCACACGTATTTCATATAAAAAATTATTATTACCAATCTATTATTATTATTAAGACTTAGTATTCATATGACAAAATTTATATTTATATTAGTTTTTAATTGATTTAAATTTCTTATCAAATGATAAATAAAAAATAACTTTATGGAAAAATAATATTACATATATTTTTTATATAATATTTAAAAATCACTATCATCATCTGAGACTATTGGAATTTCAGGGGTCGACATTTCATTCTCATCACAACTATCAGATTTGGGATCAATACAACTTACAAGTATTGGTGATGGAACATTCAATAATACTGGATCAGCAGTGAGTTCTTCATCTTTAAATGGTGTTACGCTTTTACGTGATGCAATAAGACCAATAAATCCTTTATCTAGGACATATGGAGAATCTACAATTAAATTAATAAATTATTCGCAATGTGAAAATCAATAATTATTTTCTCAGGTAAATTATTTAATTACCAAATTCTTTTTCATCACAATAATTGAATAATTTTTCTGGTTCACGATTTTTCATGGTTTTAATTTCACGGGGTGTTATTGGTTTTTTAAATTTAAATTCTTCAATTTGTTTTGAAGCCAAAAATTTTGAATGAGGAGATTTAGAAATCGGTGACAATCCTTTTCGTTGCTTTTCATGAAGAATTTGAGGCTAAAAATGAACGTATACAGTGTAAGAGTTTTGATGAATCATTTTATATAAAGCAAAATTTTTTCATTGATATTAGAAAACTTTCATAAATAATTAATACATACTTTTGACAGTTTTTCCTTTTTATTACGTGAAGTAACTGTAGTCAAATAACTGTTGGCAGTTTTCGACGTTGGTGTTAATAACGCTTTTTTTTCAGCAGTTGCCTTTGAATTAGTATTACAAATATTCGGATCAGATGGTGGTCGTAATGATAAACCTTTTGGCTTTGATCCAACAGTCATGGCGTTCTTCAAATTCATATTTCCTGCATTAGGAAATGTTCTTGGATTCACTGAATCAATCATTGATTCCGAAGTTTCTGTATAGAAATAATAATATTAATAATATTCATATAAAACAGAAAATCTTAAGATAGAAACAATTAATCTGAAAAATATTGTAATATATATTAACCTCGTTTATATTCATGTCCTGGAATATTGGCACTTGCCATCCCAAATAAATCGAAAATATTTGACATTCTAATAAATGATGACACAATATTAATTATAAAAGATAAATTATTAAAATAAATAACAATTTATTGGAGTATACTCCTTTTTGAAAAATTATAAAATATTTCAGTGTTTGTGTGTCTTAATCTGTGCAACTGTTATTATGACAATAAACAAATGCATAACCTCACAAAGTTGATTCAAAATGTGTATATCTGGAATACTGTAGGGGACACTGTAATCGTACGGTGGTGAGTTTGAATGTATAACGCATAGCACTGTATGTATAACGGAAAAAAAGAAAATAAAAAAAATAGAACAAATAAATAAGATCATTTAATATTTTTGATTAAATTATTTTTTAATAAATAATTTATATAATGTAAAATAGAATAATTTCAAAATTTATAACATAAATCAACTAATATTTTTCATACATTTCAATGACTTTATATTAATTGATGAAAAAATAGACGAGATATATTGTGGTGACTCGAAAATTTTTTTTTTTTTTTTGACTGCTAATTTTACAAATAATTGTGAATTCTTTATTTTTTGTTTGTTTATTAATTCCCACAATATTTTGCTCGCTCATTTCATATAATTTTGCAATTGTATCCAGTACATTGGCTCCATTAATTTTCTAAAACTCTTTAAAATCCTTTTAATACTCTTTTTCAATATTATATTTTTCAACTTTTCAATCGTTGAATTATTCACCTCAAATCAATTATTAACTTATCAGCGATATAAATATTTTTCTTCCTTATTTCTCTACATTTTTTTTTGATATTATTTTGTAATATAATTTAACTTTTTTGATTTCTTCTTCTAGTTCAGAAATTTTGATTTTGTAATTAATGTGAGAAGATCTTAAATATTCACTTAGAAAATCGATTAGAGTTAGCATTTTTGCGGACATGTTTTCGAACATTGACACAGTATTATTGACATGGTTCATATACATAGAATTTCGCATGTTTATCATATTTTCTTTGAACAGATTGAAATGAAGTGGATGAATATCATGTGGCAAAGAAATTTGGGTTCGACATTCAGGACATGTATTGGATCTGTAAAAATATACACATGGAAAAATCAAATATTATTGTCTGCATATAAATATGAAAAAAATATATATTATCACAGTATCTCAGAGTAATATAAATCAATGTAATGTATAAATACCTTGTTAGCCACATGTTTATACATTCAAAATGATAAATATGGCCGCAATACGTTGAATAAATTTTATGATTTGAATCTAATGAATCGTAACAAATTCCACACACATAATCCATTATTAAAATTTCTTAAATATTTACTGAAGCTAATCATTCATTCAATATATTCAATATAAATTTTCAATTCTATCAAAATGCATTTAAATATAAACTTTTATTACTTTATAAATGTCCAAGTTGCCAGAGACTGGTACATTCAGGTAAGTATAATATACAAACGGTTATTTTGATTGTCATCATTTTATAATTCTAATATCACAAATAAAATTTCAAATAAATACTAACATTCTTTTATACTTCCAAACTCTATATACAATTCACAAAAGTCTGTAATATAATAATAACAATAATAGCCATCGCATTACAACGTACGATATAAACATTGAATGATAATGAAATTTACAGATGCTCGGATAAATCTTTATATAAATTTACCCAATCAAAATATTGGCGCTGTGATATTAAATATAACTTTTGTGCGCAGGATATTTAGTGTATGTATGCGCAATGCATTAGGTGAAATTATATAAATATATGGCATATTTATTTTACATAATTCAGTATGTAATAGTATTATTAAATTAAAAATTTAAATGAAGTCTGTATAACATTATATATCACAAGATGAATTGAAACTTGCCTATTATTGAAAATTTTTTAAACAAAAAAAAATATAATGTATATTATATACATGTATAAGCATATATTTACCATGGCAACGAATTATCACAACAAACTCAAGTATTGTATGTAATTAATACTTTTTGATACACGTACTATTCAGTGTATTGAAATAAAATTAATCGTTGATATAATTGTGACAATAAAAAAGTAAAAATGTCAGAAGATTTGAAATTTATTGTGTCTGAATTGAATAAAATATTGAAGAAAAATTATACATTGATATCTTTTAAAGCTCTCAATTCAACAGATTTATTGCAAGTATTGAGTGATTTATTATCCGCGATAAATGAAGCACCAAAAGTTGATATGAGAGATGAAGATCTTGAACAATCCACTGTGCGTATGTTATCCACACTTAGAATTTTAAAGTATCAGCCAACTAAAGATCCATCATTATTTCGGTAAATGCAATGTATTTTTAATTAATAAATTATTAATTTAAATAACTTCAATAATCACATTTACTCTCGTACATATATATAATTTCAGACAAAGATTTATCAAGGGAGATTCAGAAACAATTTATTCAATTCTTCATTGGCTATTATCCAATATGAAAGTCGCACAACAAAGAGCTTATTTATCAAGATTTTTAGTTGAAGTAATTATTTCATGACAGTTTTTTTTTTATAATTTCTGATATTTATTTAATTTAATTAACTACATGAAATGAATATATTTTTATCATATAGATTGAAGTACCTCCAGAATATTTGGAAGATCCTGAAACTTCAGCTCTACACGAACGATATTTAAAATTAATTGAAAATTTTAAAATGGTTCACAAAGAACGAGAAACTGGAAAACAGGTTAAATAAAATTTTTTTTCTCTTTTCATTTTATTATTCAGTAAAAAAAAAAAATTTCTACTAATTAAAATGATTATTAATTCAATGTTTACTGGGTTTAGGGTGGTGAAGCTGCTGCAGAACTCAAATCTGATTTAAAAGCAATGGAAAAAGAACGTGAAGTAATTATTGATCGAATTGAAAAAGTCAAGGCGAGAACTGAATCACATTCTTATTTATTAGAATGTGCTCAAGCACTTCGAATTGAACGAGATAAAGATCATGAATTAAAACTCCAACTTTCACAGGAAAAAGAAGCAATAGATTCATTACAGGTTTGATATATATATACATACATATATTTTTTCTAGTTTTGCTTCAATCAATCAGTAACCGTTGATATTATCAATAGAGTGACAGTGATAAAAACAAATGGAATATTTTATTCTTAGGTATCACTTCAACGTGCTGAACAAAAACTTCAAACACTACGTCAAGCTGGTGTTGAACTCACTCCCGAAGTATTACAGCAAAGATTATTAGAGGAAAATATGATTTTAACTGCCATTTGCAATGAAAGATTACCTGCAGAATTGTCAAATTTAAAAACCGAAGTCGAAGCATTGAATGCAGTTGTTAAATCGCCATACGTTGGTCCAGATGAAATTATCAAATTACGACAACGTTTGGACGTTCTGGTACGTGAAGTGCAAGCTCTTGCTGAAAATAAAGTGTCGGATATTGGTGCTGATAAAATGGCACCATTTAGACAGCAGTCGGCAGCAATTGCCGGTATTAAGCGTAATATGTTAGAACGTTTAGAAAAAACTGAAAGTGATTTGGCGGATATTCTTGTAAAATTAGAAGAGAAACGTGAAAGGACAAAACGTTTTATTGAAGAATCAGTACCCAAAGGCGATGAATTAAAACATTATGTGGCTCGATTAAAAACCAAAAGTGAAATCTATAAACGATGTCGGACTGAATTGGCCGGACTGAGAGCCGAATGTGGTGTTATTGATCGTACAGCATCAATTTTAGATTCAAAATTCGATAAAATAAAATCCTTTGATGATGCACTGGTAAAATATAAAATTGATTTTCCGGAAAATTGTACCGAAGGAAATGCAGCTACAATTAATTCTGAATTATCACGAAAAATTTTGTCAATTAAATCCGAACTCACATCGTTATTAAATGGTATTATAAAAATAATAATTTTTCCGTTTATTATGTGGAAATCTAAACTTTCAGTGAAATTGTTTTTCTTTCTGTAGATATTCAGCCATTACGAGAAACTGCTCATGAACTTGAAGAGCGATATGAGCTTGCACGAAGAACTTATAATTCTGTTGAGTCAAATATCCAAAATTCATTAGCTAAAGTGACAAAGGAAGTTGAAGATCTTCAGAGTCAAGTCAATGAAGTAAGTGTAAAAAAGTGATATTAATATTAATATCACTATATCTACAACAATACAAAGAAAATATCTTATTATGTTGAAGGAAACGGCAGAGATCAAAGATTTGGAAGAAAAAATTACGAAATTAGAATTTTTTCAAGAAAAAATTCAGCAAGAAATGCATGTAAGTATTAATAATACTTGATTTTTTTTTCTTGAAATATTCTTCATAAATGATAAAATTTTAAACATCTTACTATCATTAAATTTAAATTCTAGTCTTATGCCAATCCTAGTGGCGGTCAATCACTTAGAGATAAATTAAATGATTCTATATCTGAAGAAGAGAAAAGATCGAAAAGATTGAAAGATGAAGAGAAAGAAGTACGAGCATTAGCAAGCACAAATCAAAATCAAATTAACCAATGGAACAATCTGATTTCGTATGAAAATATTTTTTTTTATTTAAATATTACAAAAAAAAAAAAAAAAAAAAAAAAAAAAAATTTGCAGAGATTTAATATAAAGATACACATATATAACAAAATAAAAATATTTCAGAATTTTTAATGCTAAACTTCACCATTGGGATGAGATGAAACAACGAGATGGAATTTTATTGCGTGGAGATGGTGCTGAAACTTTAATACTGCAGTGAATGTAAGTAAACTTTATTAAAGAGTGTTTTTCATGGTTCCAATCATACTCTTCCACGTGATAATCAAACAAGCCGATAAAGTAATACTGATGAAGCTGAATATCTGTATTTTTGATCGTTTTTTTGCACCGTCCTACATTGTAAATAAATAAAAATATATACATATGGTCTCGAGTATGACGAGTATTATTCAATATACAATATGTGACTATTTACCTCACATATGTATGCCGACATTTCTTCTAAGTTACGTTGAAAATTATTGATCTCTTCAATTGCACAATTAGCAACTGTATATAGAGCTTCACTTGCTCGTATATTTTTATTAGAATCAATAATATAATCGGTTGAAGTTTGTGACAATCTGAGTCTAGTATAAGTGACAAATGCTTGGATTAATGACAGGTGCTGTTTTCCATTTTTTATGACATCAATAAATTGCTGTGATCTGTAACAAATGGCAAACGAAAAAATATAAACACACTTATAATGAAAAACATCACATTCTTAATTTTCATTCATACTTGTCTTCAATATTGAATATTTTTAATTTATGTTTATAAATTTGTGAGCTCAATTGTTTAATAATAATATCTGCCTTTTTTTCATCAATACCAAGTGTAATAAAATCTTCTTTGGACAATTGCGGCAATGCTTGAGTTGAAATATTTTTTTGTTTAAATTGTGGTATGAAATTTCCAATTCCTAAACCCTCAAGAATCATGGCTGTTTGTTTTGTAAAACCAAAATAATTATTTTCACTCGCTACATCCATTGTGAAAAATAATAAACGACTTATCTGTTACACAATAACGAATATAAAAAAGATTAAGTATTGAGAAATATACAAAATACAGTGTACAAAAGAAAATGCATGGGGGTGGTATAATCGCCCAAATAATAACACTCAAAAGATAGTATCAGAGACTAAGGGGGAGATATGCTATGCTTACAGCGAATGATCGTCAACGAAAAAGATATTAAAAAATCTAGCGGTATAACATGGAACTAAACATGTAGATACCTGTAAGTAAAGCAGAGCATCTACATATCGACAATTATAATAGAACAAAAGGTTCTCAAACATTTATTTTTATTTGATTCTCTTTTCTTTATGTCCGATATTGGTGCTCTTTTTGAAGTATTTTGTTTTTTTTTCATTCTCTCTTTGTTTCCTGGTGAACTTGCGCTTGCAAAAAATATTGTGTTGCTGTCAATGATATTTTGAAAATTCTCCAAAGAATGTTCCTTTCTGATTGCAGTATTTTCAGAGCTAATTTTCAACTGCTATCCAAGAATTCTGTTTGCTTCCGGATCCATCTTATTCTTTAATGATCATTTCTCGTAAGCTTTCCATATCTCTCCCTCAGTCTTTGTGGCCATTTCCCATTTCAAATCGAAGAATTAAATTTATCTCGAATGACTAACTGTGAAAAGTACCGCTATTTTCCGTTAGAAATTTTACCATATATAAATATATAAATTATTGGGAATCCGCTCATTTAGCCCTCTGTAGAATGCAACGAACCTTCCAATCTCAGCAACTAGTGGAACCTGTCGCCTGTCCCAATGTCTAAATTTAAAGTACGCGCCAGATATTTACACGAGATGGCGCAACCAATCGCATTATCACGTTTAGCTGTTTTATAAATAACAGTCCTCGCGTTGATGGTAATCACATAATTATATTCGGGAGTATATAGGATGTCTATTATTTTTGTATTATTATTTATTAATTAATTTTTTTTTTTTCATATCTATACGTGATTAGTTTGATGAATTAGTGAAATAATTGTTTGTATATGTGTTAGTGAATTTAATTATTGTGATGAGTGTGAATGACAATAGAATGATGTTGTCATAATTTTAATACGAAGTGTTGGTGTTGATAAATTAATCTTGATTGTTCCAGTACGAAATGTGAACATTCCAACAAATCAGTTCATACAAATAATGGAATGTTTCCGGTGAGTAGAATTTTGATTGTTATATATTGATATAATTCGTAATAATAAATATATTTTAGGTTAAATATACTTTGTATAATATATAGTTGACGCATTGTCGGCAACTGTAATACGTTTTGTTGTAAACATACATGTTTCTATCTAACGTTTAAAAATTTTTACAAAAAATTATTTTTATTCGAATGCAAGTTACTGGGCGTGAACGTGTGTGTGAGTGAATGTGTTTTTATAACATCATGTGCTACATCATTGATTCACAAAATAATTATTATTAATACCTTACATATTATACGTATGAAATATTATTCACGTTTTTTTCCCGAGTGTATACTGTATATATAATATAGAATAAATGGACCTATAATTGTGTGTTATCACAAATAAAATAATAAAGTCACATTTTTTTTTCTGTTTGATATTTTTTATCAATTTATGTACTTTTAATTGGAAGGGAATAGCAAAAAAAATGGTGTATTATAATTAAATTTATTATGCACATGACACTGTACAATCCATATGATTTTACTAATTGTTATGTTTTGAAAATATATCTTTTTACATATTTTTTATAGCTTCTACAAAAGTAGGATCATCTTAGAGTTATGACGAGTAATTGAAAATTTATAAATATATCCCTTCGATAGCTCAGTTGGTAGAGCGGTGGACTGTAGTTGGCTCATGTAATTTCTGATAGACATCCATAGGTCGCTGGTTCAAATCCGGCTCGAAGGAAATTTTTTTTTTGTTCCCCTCATTGAAAATTCCAAAATGACGTTCAGATATAATTAAACATTACTCAGAAATAGATAATTGATTTATTGATACAAATACATTTAAATATTTTATAAATAACAGTGTATCATTGTAACTGGTCTGGTGTGAAAATGAGATGTACGCGTGGAGTTTAGTTTTGGATAATGCTCGGTTATGCAAGGAATTTACCCTTGTCCCATAAATAGAAATCACGTATCCAAATGGGGAACTACCAATCGTACGACAAGTGCTCCTATTATCTTCGTTATCTCATTGTTATTAGCGTTTAATGATAAACAAGTCAATATGTCATGTTGCATAGGGGCTACCATTCTCTCTCTCTCTCTCTTTCACACACCCACACACACACTCTCCTTTACCTCTCAATAGATAGATACACATACGAATAAACACATTCATTTATGTAGAGAAATACCTAAACATTGTTCTATTTTCACTTTAAATGTATTTATAGATGGCTAACCCAATACATAGTGAATTGCCACGTTGAAATATAGTTGTTGCGTGAATACGTGGTTTCACGTGAATAATTTGGATTCCGAGTCACTCTGTTTCATTTAATTATTTCAGATGAATTGATGAATTCTGTGAAAATAAAAAAAAAAAAATTCAAAGAACAAATAAACAAAAATAGTTTCAAATTTTTTATTGATATAGATAAAAAATATATGCATATGATATTAAAGTCATGAAAAAAAAATAATAATAACAATAATAATAAAAATAAAAATAGAATGAAACAACAACTGATATAGTAAATTAAATTTTTCATCAAACGTAACGTGAATTCTATTTATTTTCAATTTTTATTTTTAATATCGCAATCAATTTCAATAATTCATATGATTGATTGTAAATAAGTAGAATAAAGTTAATAGATATATTACGATATTTATATATGTAGAATGAAAATAGAACAGCATTTATTGTCATTATTTATTATTATTATTATTATTATTATTATTATTATTATTATTATTATTATTATTATTATTATTATTATAATATTTTTTTTTTCAACAATTTCGTGGTTGGAATAAAATACCACGAATTAATTCACGTGATATTAATTTTTATTTCAACAGTATAGATGTGTATTGATTATATTTATACGTATATACACATACGTATCTGTATATTTTATATGATTGATTCAAATATGTATATATATATATATATATATATATTGAATTTCTCTCACCCTTGATGCATACTCAAATATACACACGTATATACATTGAATGTTTACTCAGTCGCATGGACAGCAATAATTTTCATATACGGCTCGTATCTACAAACCATGACAAATCGTTTCACATAAATGTTATTTGTTCGATTTGTTAATATTCATGAAATTATCAATGTCAAATACATGCATATATATATCAATTAAATCATCATAATTGGTTAAAAATTTATATATATATATAATATATATACAATATTAATATTAATTCAATAATAATAAAAATTCAAAAAAATAAATAGATAAATAAATAAATAGATTTTTATACGAAAAAATATTATTAACACAATAAAAAAAAAAAAGAAAAAAAGTATATACATATATATATATTTATTTATTATTATCAATATGTATTAGAATTTTTATTTGTACATTCAATTTTTTAAGTGCATATGCGGTGCAATGTAACTGGCCAATATTTACGTGAAAATCGGATTTTATATATATGATAAAGTCATACTCCAGACCATCATCATACACTCTATATATACGTCTACAACGTAATATCGTCGAGAGCTTATACGAGAATAGTGAATGTGTGTGAATGGGCAATAGAATGATGGCTGTAAAGAAAGATATAGAGGAAAATAAGTGTGAGTATATATATATGAGATAGAGAGAGAAAGAGAATTGGGGGATTCAGAGGTACTTGGCCATTCTCGAGTAAATTCCACCGTTGGTGGTAAACGGCATAACGTTAAATCCATGAGTGGAATCTATGCACGTACGTTTCACGTTTTCGAAGAGGTGGTTCGTGACAGTAGAGGGGGCATTGAGAAACGGAGGCGCAGCACCAAAATGTTCTAGTTATGTATATATAGAGTAGGATTTGGTGTAAAGGGTGTATGAGGTAAAGGAGAAGAGAGTGTTGGAAAAGCCGCATTAATTCACTCCTATATACCTAACAAGTTTTGGCCCTTGCATATTCCACTTGCTTCACAATATAATGTAGTTGAATTCAAATTGATTTACCAAACGAAATACCCACTGATATATTTTTACATTTTTTTTTTTTTCTTTCTTTTCATTTGTCATTTATAAAAGTTTTATGTTGGTACGTTGTATAGATTTAGTTGTGTCTTATATAAATGATTTCTAAAAGAAAAATGAAACGTGAAAGAGAAGGAGAATAAATAAAGAGAGTGAGGATACCAAAAAGAAAAAAAAAAAAAAAAAAAAAAAAAAAAAAATGGGAAATAACGTTTGAGAAACAAAGATGTTGGAGGAAGTTAAAGAATGGATAGAAGAATAGTGAAGGATGAGAAAGAAATAAAAGAAAAAACAAAAAAAGTATAATAATAATAAAAATAAAGGCAATGTAGTAATCTCGGCTTTCACGGTAGAACTGTGGGAAGAAGAGGAGCTTTCGCGCGTTATATCTTTCTCCTTCACACTTATACATTTTATGTATACATATATGTGTTTGTTTTTCTGCTCTTTTGTTTTTTTTTTTGTTTTTTTTTTTTTAATTTTATTTGTTTGTTTCAATTTCTTTTGTTTTTGACGATATATATATATTTTTTTTTCTATACTGACGGGTTATTATTATTGTTTTTTTTATTGTTGTTGTTTCGGACCGTGAGATTTACGATCGTGTGCCACTTGCAACGTTGAGAGATATTATTTAGGTGATGATCCTAAAGTCACATTCTTCTACCAAGTCGTGTATAAATTATATGATTTTACATTATTTATAATGCGATGATAGAAATTAAAGAAAAAATTAAAATAATAAAATAATAATAATAACACAAAAGATATAAAATGATTTTAGATAATAATGAATGAAAAATTGCGTCGTGTGCTGTAACAAAACAGACCAGATGTGAGTAAAATTGTTCTATATTCTTTATTATCCACTTCTTTTCATTGGACATAGAACCTTATGACAATACATTACGTTGACCATGAACGACAAATGTATAGCACCAGTTGTAGAAGTAATAATAGTATGTGAGTTTAAATTCATGGAAAATAATAAAAAATGAGAAGGAATAAGATAGATAAAGGGGGAATGAAAAGGAACAAAAAATAAAAGAAAAAAAAAAACGAAGTGTTGGAAAAATCCTAAAGTCCTGCAAGTGTAATGTAGTAGAGGGAGAATGAAATTTTGTCTTGAAAAATTTTATTACTGACATATATTATTGCCAGTTCACTTTATATATGCATACATACTTATACATATAAATGTACGTGCGAAATAAAAGTAATAATGTATGATTATATACGTAGGCGTATATACATGTGTAAGTGTGTACGTGTATTTGTATGCCTTATGTCATTGCCCTTTTTCCACTTCGTGCATGCGTGAGTTCAATCTCGTTTCGATCAAAATATAATCCAATGAAGAAAATTCCAGTGTATGTTCTCTATAACGTGGCTCTTTTATTATTATTACTATTATTATTATTACTATATATATATATAGAATTTGTTTTGTTTTGTTTTGTTTGTTTTGTTTTTTTTTTTTTTTTTTTTCAATACGAATATTACCGACACTATCACGACTAGTAATTGCCAATTTCAACGTTATATAATTTTTTTTTTTCCTGTATGTGTGTCATGTGAAAAATTTTATTATTATTTTTATTGCTTTTTTTGTTTTGTTTGTGAAGTTATTCATTGTAAAATAATTGTTTTGAAACAAAAATGAATTATACAATTGAAAACTAGGAAAAAAAAAGTACATTTTATTCTGAAAACAAAAAAAAAAAAAACGAGACAAATTTCTTTTTGTTTTTATTTCGTTTTTTCAAAATTTTTTCTCTTTTTTTTTCCAATGGGTTATAAAGTTATTTTCGAGGTGTATAGTTTATCTTATTTTTATATCAATTTCATGAGTAAAATGACATTGTGAAAATTTAAAGTTTATTGGAGTATCAAGTGTAAACCATGTGGTAAATGCAATAGCAATGTAAATGTCAATGCAACTCGATCTATAGTTGTTGGTTAAAAGACATCAACGACATTTCTTGATCTCTCACTCATTCTCACTTCACCTCTATTTTTCGTGCTATCTCTGAAACTTCAAATGTCAAATGGAATTGAACCATCGGCAGTAACAAAATTGCAGTTGCAATAGTCAACCACAAGTGTATTACGTGAAGATGGGATATATATATATATATATATATACTTTGGAGAATACATTCAACATTTTCTTGACTTTATTCCTCTATGGCACTTATATACGTTACGTTGTGTCCCACAGTGATAGTTTTTTCCTCCCCGAAGATTCAACTTGCAAACAAAATATCCCTGAGGTTTTCAATATTGATTCCATAGTCAACACTTTTTAATGCTCACGTTTCTTTCCTATATATACTAGCGGATACCCGTCCGCTTCGCTGGACCTAAGTTGGCATTGAATCATCAACTTCTGTTTTCATATTAGCAGACAAATTTTAAGTATATAGATATGATACTTCATCACAATGATTAGGAAATGAGTCAGTGAGTAACAGAATCTGTCGTTACACAGATTTCCACATCACCCATGGAGTACTGTGTAGTGGCATTATTTTTCTTATTATTTTACATAGCGGGTCCCCAGTAGACAATTCTTCCACTCACTGACTGATTTCGAATCAAAAACCCGGTTTTCAATCATTTTGGATCGCCAGTATGTCGGTTCTTGTTATCGTTTCTGAGATGAGTATGATCTTCACATTTCAATTCTTTTGATTGTCGCGAATTCAATGAATCTTTTGAGTTTCTATCTTCACTCACCGATAGGATAATCAACTACATATTATGAAATGCAAAAATAATGAGCTGAGTTTCGAAGAACATTCATCGAAACAGCGACAGTTACCAAGAATAATGATTATCATAGTAACGGTTATTAATACCAACCATCACCATAGCAACCGTTGCTAGGGACTCAAATCCCCATAGCAACCGTTGCTAGGGACTAGAAATCGCCATAGCAACCGTTGCTAGGGACTAGAAATCGCCATAGCGCCCGTTGCTAGGGGCTAAAAATCACCATAGCAACCGTTGCTAGGGACTAGAAATCACCATAGCGCCCGTTGCTAGGGACTCAAATCCCCATAGCAACCGTTGCTAGGGACTCAAATCCCCATAGCAACCGTTGCTAGGGGATAGAAATCACCATAGCAACCGTTGCTAGGGACCTATATCCCCATAGCAACCGTTGCTAGGGACTCAAATCACCATAGCAACCGTTGCTAGGGACTAGAAATCACCATAGCAACCGTTGCTAGGGACTAGAAATCGCCATAGCGCCCGTTGCTAGGGGCTAAAAATTACCATAGCAACCGTTGCTAGGGGCTAAAAATCACCATAGCAACCGTTGCTAGGGACTCAAATCACCATAGCAACCGTTGCTAGGGACTCAAATCACCATAGCAACCGTTGCTAGGGACTAGAAATCGCCATAGCAACCGTTGCTAGGGACTAGAAATCGCCATAGCAACCGTTGCTAGGGACTCAAATCACCATAGCAACCGTTGCTAGGGACTAGAAATCACCATAGCAACCGTTGCTAGGGACTAGAAATCACCATAGCAACCGTTGCTAGGGACTAGGAATCGCCATAGCAACCGTTGCTAGGGACTAGGAATCGCCATAGCAACCGTTGCTAGGGGCTAAAAATCACCATAGCAACCGTTGCTAGGGACTAGAAATCACCATAGCAACCGTTGCTAGGGACTGGAAATCACCATAGCAACCGTTGCTAGGGACTCAAATCCCCATAGCAATCGTTGCTAGGGACAATTATTGCCATAGCAACCGTTGCTAGGGGATAAAAATCACCATAGCAACCGTTGCTAGGGACCTAAATCCCCATAGCAACCGTTGCTAGGGGCTCACATCCCCATAGCAATCGTTGCTAGGGACAATTATTGCCATAGCAACCGTTGCTAGGGGATAAAAATCACCATAGCAACCGTTGCTAGGGGACAAAATCACCATTTCTGGTCATAACGAATCTTCGAAAAAAAAAAATTTTGCCGTAGGAGTTCTACAAAATCCGTTCTGAGTGAGCGTCTATATTATATGAGCAATCTCTATGCCAAATTTCGAGTCGATAGGAATTGTTATTTCGCTGGTTCGAACATGAGTCAGTTAGTGGTAAATCGCTTATATATATATATAGATAAATATACAATGTTCATTTTTTATTATTTTCCTTTCTGTCATTTCGATTACACTCATCCACTTTCTTTCCTCTATGTATCCACCTTTTTCACTAGTCATCTTTGTTTTTTCTGTAGTGTTGTTGAATCGCCACACGTTTCCTCTTCTATCTACCATTCGTTTACAGTCTGTGCGCGATTTCTCCACGAAAGACAATAGCGTCGACGCCGATGGAGAAGTGTATCCTGTTGTCGGAGGGTTGATCTTGTGAAAGGGAGACTTTATGACAAAAACTGGTGCATCGACCATCGTTTCCTCTCTACGTTTCTCATTTACCCATCTTAATTCATCCAACCGCAATATTCCACTATCGATATACATTCATATATATATAGTTAGACGTATATTGGGAAATTGTCCATTTACTTTTCAAGCTACTTCAATTTCATTTTATAACTGATTTTTATTTTTATTTTTATTTTTTTGTGCTTTTCTGTTGATTTAATTATTGATTCATTTCTTGTGATTACTTTTTTCGTGAAAATTTATATGAATTCGCGTTGATAACAAATGTATACTCGAGAAAAATAGAAAATACAATTTTATTTTATCAAATATAAATATATACATGCACTACGATACAATAATGTTGTTATATTTCCAACTTCAACACAGTCAAGGTAGAAATATGAAAAAAAGAAAAAAATAAGAATAAAAAATTAGATGAACAAAGAAAAAAATTTCTTCTAAAGTTTATCGAACATTTTTATTCGATAAATAATTTTTTTCTTTCTCTTTTCAATGTAATTATGAAATTCATATCGTTTCTTTTTTAATTTTTTTCCTGATTAATACAACTCTCGATCTTGAATAATTCATTAATCTTTATTAGGTTCAATATACATAAGTTGAAACTAAATAGGGAAAAAAAAAAAAAAAAAAAAAAAAAAAAATCGAAATGAGTAAAAATAAAAAAGAAGAAAAAAAAAATTACATTCTCTAGTTCGGCTTTGGGGATTATAACTGTAAGCTCCTGCCTCCCTTCAGGCTTACAAGGTCCACGGTATTGCAATCTTGCTGGCCGTCAACGTAAAATGAAACATGAAATGGATGAAGAATAGAAAAAAAAAGAAAAATAAATGAATGAAAAATAAGAGAAAAAAGCGAGTGCGCTGATTGTACTGGTCTCATTATCGGGTGATACGAGCTCACAATTAAAAGTTAATGATCCCTACTAACGTGGCCTGGTAGACGAGTATAAGTATACCCTTGCCACCCGTAATTCTCTTTATCACTCCACTTCATTTCACGTTTCTCTTAGTATGGCTCATGAAGTATATAAAGATCGTGTTCAAGACGAAAAACTATTATTAGGCACTCAAAATTTTTCTTCTTTTTTTTTTTTTTTTTTTTTTTCCTATTCTCATTTATTTCTCTTCATTTTATATCACTATTAATTTTTTCCATCGACTTTACTCACATACTCTGCAATTCACTATTTTCATATCTTATTATTATCCCAACTAAAAATCCGATCATTTATTACGAGAATATAAAAATAAACGAAAAAAAAAAAAATAATAATATTAATTACAAAAAATAAATAAATAGATGAAAGTTTCTATTTATTTTTTTTTTTTCTATTTTTTTATTAAATTGGTTGAAATTTGAAAAAATTAATTTTGACTAATTGCTTATTTTAAATAAAATTGGCATCAAGCCGAGAATATTTTATTTGGTTTGCGCACAGTTAAATTTTAACCAATTCCATCGATTTTATTCGAAGAGATATCGTTAAAATTCTCAAGTGGAAGTCACTATTGGAAAATTGCATTGCGTTTTCCATTCAGATACTTTAATTTCTCGGGAATGTTTCCTCTTTTTTTTTTTTTTTTTTTTTTCTTTTTTCTCTCTTCCCTACACGTTCACTGTCGTTTCGTACAAATTGTCCCTTTTTCCTCTTTTCTCATCCTTTTTTTTTTTCCTCCCCCATCTCTTCCTTCCGGGTCCTTGTATATGAGATCGGTACTTGATGCAGAACAAGAGAGATACGGAAAGGAAGAGAAGTGAGTAGCCGCCAGCGACATTTAATTCGTAAATCTGAGCTTCCGACTTTCTCCTAGAGAATAAGGGAGAGAAAGAGGAGAATATACTGGTGAATAGGGAAGGAGAGGAAAAAAGGACTTTGCAACTGCAGGGACACGCTGAAGCATCGTAAAGCTCAATGATTGCCGTTGCTTTGCTTCTCTATCTTTTTCTCTTTCCCCTCTCCGCCTTATTCAGTTCATCTTCCTTCGTTTCGTGTTATTCGCAGTCCCGTTTTTTTTTCCCTCTTCTTCCCCTTACACTTCCCTTATATCTTTATATTTGCATTTTATTGCCGCTTCATGCCCCTCGGCGCGTATCTAAATTTTTTCTTGTTTAACTCGTTACGAGCCGGAAGGTCACTTGAATTCGACAAATCCCATGCGATAAATAAAAAAACAAAAACTTGACAAAGTATATCTTGATTTTTTTTTTTTACTTTTACTACTACTACTACTACTACTGCTACTAATACATTATAATAAATTAAATGTAGCAAACTTTAATTATATTTATTAAATGTTTTACATATACTATAATTAATTCATTTAATTATTCAGTAAATAGAATAAATAAATTCAAATATATTCGTAACTGTAGTGGAAAATTAATCGATTTAATGTTTTTTTTTTTCTACTATTTATAATTTTGGAATAAAAATATATTGGGATTGCTGGATTTTTTTTTTTTTTTTTCTCTTCCTGCTATTAAAATGATGGAAAAGTCAGGGTGTGGGGTGGTGAATTGTGAAACAGAGAAACCGTTGAGACTGTAAGATGTGAATAAATTTATGGCACTTTGTACGTCTTGTCATTGTTGTATGACGCTACTTTACGTATATGATTCATAATTTTTTTTTTTATTTCCTCTCTCACAAGTATCATAGAATTTTTACAAAAACGATTGCATTAATATTTTTATTATAAACTACATAAAAATATATTATTTGACAAAATAAATGATGCCGAAAAAAAGGTATTTACATTGTTGAATATGTAGTGGTATAAAATATATTCTGACAATGTCAGAAAATAGTATGAAAAATTTGTACAGTTTTTTTTTTGTTGTTTTGTTTTTCTTTCTTTTTTTCTACTGTGATACAACGAAATATTGAATGTATGTTTACGTGGTCTTTAAATATTTCAACGTGGCATTTGATACACTATATATTCAATAAATGTGTATTTGATATAACATTTTTACAGAGTTAAGCAGCTTTTCCGGAAATATATTTTTATCAATTGCGTCGGGGGAATCGGCGTGAAAATAGACGACATTGGAGTAAATAAAATAACTGAAGTGAAAGAAAATATTGGTAGGAAAAAAAAGGCAAAATAAATTTGTGAAAAAAAAAATAATAATAATAATAAATTGACGCAAATAAATAAATAAATAAATAAATAAGAAAAGAATGAAAAAAATTGAGAGGTGACCTCGCACGTGTGAGCTTTGCCAAACCGAGCAATATCCATGGTGTGTAAATAAAAACAGAAGTAGGCTTTGTATGTTTGAATGGTGACGCGGACAGACAGAGAAGTCGAATGGAAGCAAGTGATTGTGCAAGAGGGATAACAAAAGTACTAACACAATCGTAATGGAAACGAAAGAAAGGAGACGAGAGAGAAAGAGAAAGAGAGAGGGGCTGTACACCACGAAGAGTGAGTGTGAGGCCACCCTTCTTCTGTTGCCTTTTCTCATACCCTCAGAGACTCGGAGACTCAGAGACTCACACACCTCCAGGCCACTCCTCTGTTGATAGTAAATATACATGCCAGCCACGTTTTTATCGGTATAGAAACATACGCTTTTTATTTTATTCTATTCTCTCTTTTTTTTTTTTTTTTGCCACACTCGAACAATATTTTCAACCTATTTTGCATCACCCACACAGCCCACTTTTTTTGTTTCTCACAGGCAACACGATTGGATTTTGCTGTTGCCCGCGCAAGCTCCCAGGAATTCGATACGACTCGTGGCAAGTGGAGCAAGTTATTTGTAGTGGTTTTTTGAGTTCCATGCATTCATCCTCGTCGTCATTTCTGTTGTTGTTGTTGTTCTCTTCTTCATCTTTTTTTTTTTCATATTATTATTATTATTATTATTATTATTATTGTTCCTGTTTGGTTTTTATTATTTTATATACATCGTTGTTTTTATTCATAATTATTATGATTTTTTTTTTCATTCTATTTATTTTCATGTGGATTGCCTTGAAGTCAAATATTTCTGAACATATTTTTGAATATTTTCATTGAGCTTTAAGTGATTTAAGTATAGTAGGATTATATAACGAGCCAGCTATTTTCGTGATTGTCAGTGCTGTATCATGAATGGCTGACTCTGCGAAAATCTTTGTTAGAAGGATGAACCGAGAAAATGGGCTATACAAAATGTATGGGAAATAAGTACTCTTATATATATATATATATATATCTGTGTGTATGTGTGTATATATATAGAAAATCGGAAGAGAAGGAGGAGGAGGAGGAGGCAGCGTGAGTTGTGGTGTATTGCACCATCCAATATGTCATTGATCTATTCTTCGCGAACTTTATATCGATGCTGGAAATTTATTTCACGAGTACACGGCTGTACAATTTTCCTGCAGGCATATCACATACAATCTTTCATATATGCAATTAGGATTTATTTTATGGTTTCTGTATTCTTTTATGATATTATATTATAGCCCATAATTTTTTTTTCTTCTTTTTTTTTTAAATGTGAAAGGAAAAAAAAATTTGGTGATACAAAAAATCCGAGTATTATTTGACAATAAGAAGAAAAAAAAAAAAAAAAAAAAAAAAAATAGTAATAATATCCTGTGCCTTTATTACAATGTCAATGCTAATTATTATTTTTTTATTTTTTTTTATTTTTGAAATATCTGGAATTGTACTCGTGATCAAGTCAATATTTTTGTAAAATTTATTTTATGTTGGAATATTAATTATACGTAACACTAGTAAAAAGTGAAAAGAAAAAAAAAAAAAAAAAAAAAAAAGGTGACCAAAAGTTTTCCCCACAAAAGCCTCCGCAATAAATACATCATTGTGATGTCTTCCCTACTATGTTCACCCCTCAAATTGTCGTCGCCCTGTGGCTAACACAACGCAGCAAATAACTCCCATGTGAATGCGTGTATACGTACTTCATCATTCCAATAAATCATATCTCAATTCTCGCTTGCCACCCACCCTGCATCCTCCTCATTTCCCAAACGCCCCAGGTGAATATTAAATTAATTACGATTTCGACTGGCAATTGCATCTCAGAATTTATATATATCCAATGCTCTGTGCCAAATGAGCACTTGCATTCTCTCTTTCACTTTACAGTGAAATACCATTTTCCAATATAATTATCTGTGATTAATTATAGCAAAAATTTAATTTGCTGACATTTGCAATATTATTATTAGCATTGTCATTAGATTTAAATCGGATATCATTGTGCAAACGATTGCATTCACAAGCATAGATATTTATTTCAAACATTTATTTTTCATTTCATGAAATGCAATTGGCATTGCGTGAATTTTCATGATTATCCTCAAATCGATTTCTCCAATGAATTTTATTACTTTTTTATTTTTTTTATTTTTGCTGACGTACATTTATGGATTGATGAACATTGACGTTCAATAATAATTCAATGTTGGCTTCGACTTCAATAATAAATGATCTTTAAAATTGGTTGAATATTATTCAGATAAATAATTATATATTTCTAAAAATATTTGCAATAAAATTATATATTTCTAAAAATATTTGCAATAAAATTATTTACCACTGAAAAATTTTATTCAGCTATTGTGCATAATAAAATTTGTGTTTTACTTCATTCAACATTGATTGATAAATATAAATATTTAAAAAGTGGCATGGTAGAATAATTAGATCAATATTCAATATCCATTTGCAAATTGGTTCGTAATTTAGGAAAAAATCGGTTAGAATATTGGTATATACATTTTGTATATCCGCAAGGGATGTATATTAGTTTTGTTCACATTCATCCCTGTTATACGCACTCTGTATATACAGTTACCATTTATCAATTGTTGAATGTGTTTGACAAATAACCCACTCATTGTGCGACGTTTGTAATCCATTTGCAAAATTGAATGCCATATGTTGCTGTACCATGTATGTAAAAGCGCTGTCGTTTTGATTTGTTGATAGAAGATAATTCAGTTTCTATAATTATAAATATTCTACTACACACTTTTTTCTTCTTCCACCGTCTCGTTTATTATCAAGAATAAATTTTATTCTTTCTGTAGATGTTAATGCTTGATAATATAGCAGAGGTATAGTGGCGTGAGTTAATATAGTAATAAAAGACAAATTGTTTTTTACGTATATACACACATTCATATAATAACGTTGTTGACTGTGTACATTATTCATTTTGAAATAATGACAAGTTAATGAGTCAAGTTGAACAGACAGTAAATTTGTATTGTACTCATTGTATATATTTATAATTTTCTAATTATTATCATTCTTTTCATGTTCACGTTAGGGGAAAAAGAAAAAAAAAAAAAAAAAAAAAAAGAACTATCCAGATGTTATGAATAAATTTATTGCCATATTTCACCTGGACGATACATACGCGAACAGAGACAGAGGAAGGAGAAAAAAAATTAATAAAAAAATGGAATATGTTCATGTTTGTACTCGAAGCTAATTTCAAATTTTCTCCCATCCCCTCAAATTATTTTCGTATTCTCTGTGTTGTTATGCATTGTATTCATTTTTATATCTATCCAATATATATTTTTCTCACCTTGTCATTTTTATTTTTTGTTATTTTTTTTTAAATTTTTTTTATTGGTAAAACTTGCCGTTGGTAAATTAGCACGTTTGTGCCACCGTGCAACGTGAAATGCAGACAAGAGGGCGCCAATATAGGGCTGGACGGAGACAGAAAGACCTTTAAATATATAGTAACCACCACCACCACCACCACCACCATCACCACCAATACTATCGCCGCCACCTTTTTCCCCGTCTCATGCTCGTCATGGGTAGCAAATATTACCCAGACCGTCGTCGATGCCTTCGTTATGTGTAGCTGGCTTTGTTATTAGTTGGTTCACCCGTTCCTTGTCGTCTCGGCTTCCGAAAGGAATAAAACGAATAACTGGTATCGACAGTTCTCACCTATCCACTTTTCCACTGCCTGCTGTTGTGCTTGCAAGTTTTTTTTTTATACCGTTACGTTTTGTGAAAATTTCAATAGGTACTATATACATACGCTCTGTCGCATTGTGACAGGTTAACAAAAATATAAAAATAGTAAAAAACATTTTTTAGAAATACGATAATATCGTAAAATCAATTTAATATCCATATTTTGAATAAAAGATTTTTAGTTATTTCATTCATTGCTGTCATTATTATTTACTTACTCTTTTTTTTTGTTTTTTGTTTTTCTATATAATGAATTGAAATGTAATTTGCTTTTCATCTTAATTACATTGTGTCGTACATTGCTCGTAAGGACGTACGCAACTAGATACATTCGAGTTAAGTCTTACTAAAGTAATTAGACTTCAATCATCAGCTAATCTCGGATAATCCAATTACTACTGATGATACACCGAGTCTAGATACTGAGATGAGATATTACAACGTTGAGTATTATTTAATCGATGTATTTAAAATCCAAATAACTGTTGAGGAGTTAGAGGATGATGGGTTGAGTATGACATGCTATTCTCATGAATTATATTATAATTTCATATACAATTTTAATATTATTTATTAATACAGTGGTGACATTGTTGCTATATTTCTATAAATAGTTATGGACAAACTTGAATTTGTGAAGAGTAGATCCATCAGGATTAATTAAGTTACGGTATGCGGTTGGTACAATGGTCAACCACACACAGATATATTGTACCATTCACTCCAACATGTACAGTGGCCAGTAGTGTCTACTGCAGTTGCTGAACAAGACAACTACCATCACTATTAACATTACTATGTTTCAACTATGTGCAAGCACCAGTATACAATTGACACATTGCCCACGATGGAGCTGGCAGAATCGTTGAATATATACCGCATATACATATGTATGAATTTATGTATAAATATGTACATATACATATGGAAAAGGTTTCATCATTTATTCTACATTGAATGTTATGAAACCAGATGTTCACTCTGTTTTTTCACTATTTTATATTGTCCATTCAAATTCAACGTCAATTAATTATACTATTGATCTGCATTCAATCATTTAGTATAATGTTATAAGCACAACGTTGAAATAATGGCCCTGTACTCGGACATTTATCATTCACATTTTTTAATAATACAGAATTTAATATTTTCAATTAATTTCATAATTTATTCGTAGCATTTAGCTATTTGTATTTTTATTTTATTATCAAATTCATAAGATGTCAAATAATAAATGCTTTTCTTGGTGATATTAGAGCATTTGCAAAATATTATACATAAATGAAAGCTTACTGGCTAATTGTGGCATCTCGGTTGTATAATGTTGGCGACATTGATGGTTGTTATGTACCAATGGTAACGACAACGACAACGACGACGACGAAGAGGAGGTGGATGTCATTAGCGGTGATGCTGTTTGCGTATCGAGAGCCCGGAGATTGCTCATTTACTATGTTCCTATAGATTTCTCTTCATCCTATTCACGTAATATCAAACGACCTCGTATATTGATTAGAGAAATTGATTAATGCTCTTAAGTATCGGAGGTGAATTAAATCGAGAAATGTGAAGCCTATATTTCGATTTTATTTCCGTAATTATTTAATGATTAATGGAATTGTAAGAAATATTTCACTAAATTGTCGTGAAAATTAAAAAAAAAAAAATAATAATAATAATAATAGTTAAATGATAATTTTATGGAGATAAATATTTTAAGCTCGAATGAAAAGAATTTTTCATTCAATGAGAATGAATAATTTTTTTTTTTAAATCACAACATAATTTTTTTCACACGTAATTATTAAAACTTTCATTATCTTAATATTTTCGTATTTTTTCTTAAATCTACCATTGAATTGTCGATGGATCCATAAAATTACTGCTTGAGGGCACACACAAGTACGCATGGAAGATTGTTCGGGTGGGATTTTGCCCTGAAGGTAGTAGTAGGTAGTACATAGTTAAGTATACAGTCGACTTAAAGACACACTGAGAGAAAATGATGGTAGAGAAAGGACGAGATGAAGTTTCTGACCAAACCAGAAACAGCCAATGTGTATACTGAGGACTAGACGTTCCTTGCCTTTGTCGGAGATTAACTTGAGCCTTTTTCCCTCTCACTCGCTTTCCCATTCGTTTCAACTTCAACTTGTTTCTTCACTCGTACTCAACCTCGACCTTTTTTTTTATCTCTCATCCCTATGCAACCAACAGCAATGTCCAACATCCGGCCCTGTGGCCCTTTGACTACTGCTCTCATTCGTCTTTGTCTCAGTGACATGTTTTTTTTTTTGTTTTATTTCTTTTCCTTTCTTCTCTCATTTTCGTAGCAATAGTCCTCTTTGTGTTTTGATCCCCACTTTTTGCTTTTGTATACGAATGTCTGAGACGATCTCGTTTTGCACTATTCAATGCGACATTGCTCTGACAGTTACCAGACTTGTGTACACACTATGGCTCCATTTTGTGGCAACAAGAATTTTTAGGGTACGATGTCTCCTTGATTAAATGTCATTCCTTAAGCTGTCATGTTAATGTAATTCTACTTTTGCATGCTCATCAATTTACTGCAGTCAAGGTATTATTTTATTGAAGTTTGAGTTTATTTGAATAGAAATCGTATCCTGTACAGCACACAAATTTATTCGTTTGCGTGTTTAATTATACACAATTGATAGGAAGAAACGGAAACATTGAAATATAAGAACATTAACAATGGATGAATAGAAAACTTTCTTCTAGTCAATTATGAATAACTTTATCAGTTGATGGCGCATAATATGTATAAGTTTATATATTGTGTAGTTTATTACAAGCCAACACGTGATGTCACGCGGGAAATTGTTGTAACACCTGATTTCACATACTCTATGAATGATATGAATTCAAAGTTGTTTAATTTTTATCAGGTTATAATTGGTAGTGAGACTTTGATAATTATAACTTCTATTGGACTCTTCAACAGTTAGCTAATCATCCTTTGGATCTTATCAAAAACATATTCATCAATTTATAGATATAGATTAATTGTTTTAATCTAATCTATGATTAAATTGTCGTTCATTTGTGTCGTTTCATCTTCTTGATTGTTGTCAATGAATTTGGGCAATTTCTCTTAAGTGTCATTTGGAAACGAAGGTATCACCTGGAGCGATCAAGACAAGAGACAAGTATTGAATGTATATGGCCCTGGGGTTATCACGACTAAGGGAATGTATTGATGAGATATTTTCGTCACAGATGTTGTCCTCAATAATAGAGTTAATCTCATTGTGATAAAGAATTTTACACACCAATGTAAATTACGTCGCCATTATATTTACATGTGAATAAATGTTTTTGAATAGGGCATCGTAAAAGATAAATCAATAGCAAAATATACATTCAGATTTGTTTGAAAACTATCGATAATCCTTAGTTTATACAGATAACTTGTGTGTACATATTAGTTGCGCTGACGTGACTGGAAACATTCACGTGTATATAGTGAAATTAGGATTTTAGTGTATCTATGTATATTTGATGGGTATTCTTGAAAGAGTATCCAAAGCGCTTAGCCAAGTAAGAAAGTCCATGGTGAGCAGAGTGACTATGAAGAGAAATATGATAGCGAAATTGAACATTCATCTCGTAAAATTTTGCATTCCTATTGCAAAACTTCTCAGCAAGTTTGTAACAACATGTAGACAGTTCTCATTAGCAAAAGTAAATAAATCTTGCACGTTCTTTGAATATATATTCGAGCAACTTATCATCAGAAAAAATATATTAATCATAATAATAAAGAGAACAAATAAAAATCCTCTTCATGTAGTTTATGACATGATGAATTCCATGAATTATATGAGTTAACGATGTTCATTCACATATTACGGTAGAGAACTACACAGAGAGAACTTCGATGAGTCGACTTAGGCCACTCAATTTGCGGCCATTAGAGTAACTCAAAGCGAATATATATATATACACATATATTCTTGAATTGGGGTAAAGCGACTGTACTAAGTTGAATGCAATAACCATGATGTCATTGGCAATAAGATTTCGATCAAACTCCCCTAAGGCATTTTAATCAACAGTTTAATTACTCCTCAAGTGTCACCGCAAGAAGTGTCTGATGTGCACCTTAGAATTTTCTTCATTGGCGATCTATCGTTAATGCTAAAGACTGCTTTACCCAACTTTGGAGCAGCCCAGTTCTCATGCTATCATGATGTGTAAATATAACTACTCTTTTTCATGTGGCTGAGCGTATATGATAAGAGTATGAGTAATAGCGTGGTGAAACAAACAAAAAGAATCTTAATGGCATGCAAATAGTCAGTGACAAGTAAAAAAACTCAAAAAGTTTTCATTTTTTATTCATTTTTTTTTTTTTTCTCTTGGTTTTTTTTTGTTTTCATTTACTCAACGCTTTATTTAGCATTTCTTATTGGCCTGTCAATTTCATGCCTGCGTGCTACGTTTTATAATGATGCAATCACCTTTTTGCTCTTGGCGTAGTTGGACACCCTCATTTATTCTTTCAATATATAGTTGCAACAGTGTTTTCGCTTTTATGCGTACGTATGTATTTGAGATTGTATGTATATATACATACATAAATGTAACTTTGTCCCCCAGGGAATCCTCGATATTGCTTTGTTCACTGGGTAAGTGCTTCCAGTATTTTCCAATCTTCCGCAATTTTTTATTTTCTTTGTTTTTCCATTTCTTAGAATTTCATCCCTCTTATTTCATTCTCATTCACCTGGTGTATTTTACCCGGATATTTAAAAAAAAAAAATCTATGTATATATATTTATTATTCTTATCTCTGTTGTGAAGATTTTTTCATACTGAGCATATTTCATTACAATTTATGATTACATGAATATGTTTTTTTTTTTTTTTCTTTCTACATTAAAACATCTTAATATTCACATTTTAATCATATATTCATTCTTTTTTACTACTATTACTATTATTATGAATGAAAATTATAATGAAGAAAACATTGAAGTAATTGCAAAAGTGTACTTTAAGTTTTTTTTTTGATACGATTCCAACCACATTTTTTTTTCTTACAAGAATAGACTATTGAAATATGAATGTCGTAAACGGTTGTCTTGATTGTTCTGTACAAAGTATTATTAATGATATATATATAATACTCTGTCTTACTTGTTATTTTCTTTTTCTTTTCTGGGGCTTATTTTATTTCATTTTATTTTTCTCCCACTCTTACACTGTTTTTATAGTTGTTCCACTCGCATTTTTAAGTAGATTGCGTTGATGAGGGAGTAAGTAAATACCTTGGGGAAGATGAAGCAGTCACAAGACAGCGGACTATTCCACATAGAGTGGTAGATTTCAAGTGGTTTGAGAACACATACCAAGCGTTAGATGCCTCACTATATTTCAGTAGGATGACATTAATTCATTCAGGTGTGCGTCTGCTGCTACGTTTCACGCTTTCTCCTTTAATGTCCTCAACACGATATACCCTTGTTTTGTCTCGTCACCAAAGACATTCAAGATTTTGCCAGGATATACTTGGGTTGGATGTTATTCATTGAGTATAACACTGGTGCCATTAATTTTCCATAGAGTTTAAGGTTCCTCGTGTGCATATGAGTGTGTTGACATTCTCTGTATGGCCAAAACATTTTCAATCAAGTTCATCTGACATTGCTCTAATATATGTGGATAGACTTTGAACTTTAATGTATTCTTGACGGTGTGTTAGTTGAGAAACTTATGAAAATTTCCATAGTAAATATGCGATTAAATTGAAAGTAATGTAAATGAGATGAGTTATGTAATCTTTGAAGAAGATTAAAAAAAATAACAAACAAAAAAATGTAGGAAAAAAAAAAATAATATCTGCTATTAATATTGACTATTTTTATTACATATTTCGTTATGAATATCAAATAATTATTATTTATGATATTTAAAAATTATCTCAGTTCAAATGTTGATTTACAAATAATATTGGGAATTTCAAATTGATGAGGAGGAAAAGAAAAATATAGGGTGTTCTATTTTTATTTGACCCATCATTGTATAAATACTATGAGTGTATATTGCAACGATCGATACTATCGTGAAGATGTTTTCTGACGTTTCCTCAATAATTAAATTTCACAAATCAAATTGCTGAGAGCGACATAATGATTAAATGAACAAAGAAAGAAACGAAAAAAAATTTCACTTGTTTATTTTTTTCACTGTATATTCTTCTCTCATTACATTACGTTGTTTAAATATTTATACAAAGAAATTAACTTCAAATGATGAAAAAAAAAAAAATATATGTATTAAATTTCTATTTCTCTGTAATTTTTTTTATTATTTTTTTTATTTTTTATACTTTTACTAATTCACTTTTCTTTTAACCTTTTATACACGCTAAATCTGGAAGATTGCATAAGTTTTTCCTTCCCTCATTCATTCTCAAACCATCCTCAATGTTGTAGTGATATCTACCATCGCATGTACCTATCCATAAAGACTGGTGTGTCCTCTCTTCCTCTTTGTAAGAGAATCCAATTAGTGAAGCGATAATTGAAACTGAGCGGCACAAATGCGCACCGTGGCTGCGTAACGAGAAGGTGTATTATGATTATTGCAAATGACCTTCCTTATTTCTTTACATTAAACTTTGGAGATGGGGGTAAATGAAGAAAAAAGAAAAAAAAAAACCTGAACCATATGGTAATCATAACGTCTTGAGGTCGTTCACAATTATTACATTGTTATACAATATTTACAGTTAATTTATTTTGATATTATTTGTTGTAGTTGGTATGTATTTAATTGGATATATATTTCAACCACAAGATTTTCTGGGATAGTATGTATACACGCGCGTGTCTACACGTTGATATAAGTGCAAAGAGATGGTTACGTGTGCATGCTAGTGGATAATTTGCTTCCATCTCTGCGGTACATCCGCGCGAAGACACTAAGATACCACAACACAGCACATCGTATGTATAATAGAATACTAACGGTTACTACACAAATTACTGCGTACTTGGATGCTCTCTTTCTCTTTTTATTTTCATTTTAACTATTATATAGAAGAAGAATATACACAATTTGAGGTGTTGCACGACTCTTTCACTGACTATACAATTTAACGCCACAATTGCAGAAATAATAATGTCAGTATTATTAAGAAAAAAACTTCTTTTTTTTTTCTTTTTTTTTTTTTATCACTGTTTGTCACTTATTAAAATGCCGTGTACGATATAATAAGAGACTTGAATATAATTTATTATTTTATTGTTCACAATGAATTATTTGTTGTTTTTTCTAATATAAAGAATTAATTACATTACTATATTTACAAAAATTTCATATAATTTACATTAAAAAAAAAAAATTAATAAAAATAAAAAAAAAAAATAAATTAACTGTTAACAGTTTAAAATAGAGATGGAGAAAAGACATATCTAGAGATAATACAAAACCCGAGTGAAGCCAAATGCAGAGATAATGTGAATTTATTTCAATAGCTTTTGTCTATTCGCATCACCGCAATGATGAAATACTTCATCCGATTTGCTATTAGCTTGCCAGTATTTTACCTCTCAAGCTGTTCCGTTTGTTTTCTCTGTCTTTTTTCGCTTCTATATATATCACACTAGTTTCAGATTTCCTCTGGTCCAAGCGGCTTCTCTTTCTATTATACCCAATTCATGACTCTCTGTTGCGTATATATTTCATACATTTGCGTGTAATTTTCATAATGAAAGTTCCAACATGGAAAATACAATACTGACTGTAAAACTTTATTTATTTATTTATTTATTTATTTTTTGCCTTGTTTATATGAGGGGGAAAAGAAGGAGGGAAGGGAGGGGGGGGGGGGTGTAGAGCAGTAGCTAGAAATGCAGCAAAAGTTTGGTTGCGATTATTACAATTGTACCATTGTCACCACTGCAATGCGTTACATACACTACCGTTATATATATATTACATATTTTTTATTTTTTTATATTTTTTTTTGATATTATATTAGAATAGTTAGATGGGAAAAGCTTTTTATACATTAAACGCCTGTATATTAATGCACACATGAAAGTTTAGTAATCGTCGCATGAACATGTAATATATTCATTTGAAAAAATTATTATTATTATTTTATTATTTTGTGTTTTTTTTATGTAACTATTAGTTGAAGAGTAAAATGCACTAATGCATTTGGGATCATATTGAAGTATTGATGGTGGTGACGATGATGGTGGAAAATTTTGAATTCGCAAATAAAAATATTGAATGAAAAAAAAAATAATAGACAATAATAAATAAATTGGTGTCAGGAGTACATAAAAAAAAAAAAAGGGTGAATAAGTATTTGTGATATGATTTATTGTATCATGAAATTATTTTATATATTTGTTTATGAAATATATTTTAATATTTAATTCATTAGTTATGGCATGTTGTATTCTCATGTGAAGAGAATAAGTGTACAACAGACAGTAAACTCCGTAAAAAAGAATTAACAAAAAACAAAAAACAAAAAAACGGAAAAATAGCAAACAAAAAAAAAATCGTATAGAGAAGATTTATGTTTTGTAAAAGTCCCTGTGGGCATTTTCGTAAAATAGTGAAACTGAAATGAAACAAAAATGAAGCGAGAACAAAAAAAACAAAAAAAGATCCGTCGTAATGGAATTTCCCCGTTTTTTTCCCCAACTGTTTCTTTCTTTTCATAAGCCGATGAGAACTGAGTGTACTCGATATTGGAGTCATACAGTGAATGCGCTCACGTATAGTTTTTATTTTTGTATTCAGTGCAATACAACTGAGGAAAGCCGGAGGACATTTTATGATAGAATAATACAAGTTTAAATATTAAAATTCATATTGAATGTACTGTACATGTTTTGATTTGATACTCATGTCTAATTTATTTGTTACAGATAAAATTTTATCAGTGAAATATATTGTTGTGATGAATATTCAAATGAGATGGGTGACAATCATAAAAGAGTACCACAATTAAAGTCGATTGACACACGTAAAAAGGTACTGGTAACATTTATCAATACAACAAATTATATCGTCGAGATACTGTGGATTAATTACGAGGGTCAAGCTGTACGTTATAAGCACCTTAACCCTCACGATAGATGGACTATCCAGACATTTGTCATGCACCCATGGATATTCATTGAAACGGAATCAAGAGATAGGTGAGGATTACAATTCATATTCTATTAAATAAAATAAAATAAAATAAAATAAAACAAAAAAAGCAAATGTGTTTACATCATTCTATTTTTTATATATATATATATGTGAAAAAATATATTTTACTTCGATGTGATATGAAACATATACATAAAACTTGAAAGTTACAATTTTTCTTTCCCTTTTTTATTGTTTTATTGTTATATTTTTATTATTATTATTATTATTAGTTTTTTTCTTTTATACTATTTAAACGGAAATGTCTTTAGTGGACAAATGTTGCACTGCAAATCAAATTTTCAGTAAAGACACCATCTGTAAGGCACATTTATTTACGTCCACAGCAATAAACTCATGTACACACACACACATATAAATATATATATATATATTTTTTTTGTTTTACGTCGTTTACAGATTTATGGTCGAAGGTAAAGACGTGTACATGCCGTGTAGTGTATATTCAACGCAAAATATGCTGATAGATTCCAATCGCCAAGGGGTCAATGTCTATATCACTTTACCCATCTACACTTTACGTGATATTGCTATGAAAGTGATAAAGCATCATTTACAACACGACTTTGACGCTTTCACTCTTGACATACCCACGAGACTTCAATACGAGTTGGCAATGCGGTTACCTAGAAAGGGTGACACAGAGACACCCTAACACAGAGCGACGTTTATCACTGCTGTGGGTCTCTCGTTGAATGTGAAAGACTAACAGTCAATTATACATTTGAGGTTACATTATATATACCACAGATAATCCAATCCATTCACGATATTTTATTTTTAAAGAAGAAAAAGAAGAAATAGGAGAAACAAAAAAAAAAAAAAGAAGAAGAAGAAGAGAACGGTGAACGTCAGCGAGAGTTAATTCGGGACATCGATTACAAGGTAAAAATAAATTTACTCAACCACGATAAAAATAGGATTGACAAAAAAAAAAAAAATTCTATGATAAGTTTTTATTTTTTATTTTTCTGTATAGTTAAAAGTAATTGCCTATAAAACTGTTGTGTATTTTGATTTTTTAAGTGTCCCAATATTATATATATATATATATATATATTTTTTTATTACTGTGACAACACTTACAATAGTTTTTAAAATCCAATCCAATTTATAACACACCATCAAAATTGTTTTTCAGGTACGTGGATTCCATTTGCTTTTTTACTCTAAAAAGTAAAGAAAAAAAAAAAAAAAAAAAATGAAATACGTATCGAAGAAGATGAAGGAGTGAGGAAAAGGGAGACAACAAGTAAGTTTCTGCATCACTTTTACAAACTAGTCACGGTGGCTCGATCGTTCGCTTGGAGAGTTCTCGAGAATGAGCGAGAGAACCAAAGAACGATAGTGAACAGACGAGAATCGAGAATCGAATAAAATTCGCCAATGCTATTCTCATTCTCCAATTCCTTATCCTTGTCGTTGTCCTCATTGCGCGCCACAGTCCTCTTTTGTGACATTGGTATAGCCCCTTTATACGTATATCCGGATAGTGGAGGTTGCTGTCCAGTCACGGACGATCAGCCTCGCGACACGAATGAAAAGTTTTTACATTCAAGATGGGATATATATATATATGTACCCAAGCGGTAGTATAAGACTCACCCAAAGTCTCAGGATATTTCATTCCAGACACGGGTGTGTGATGTTCACGGCTAAAGCGCGCCTGTCTCTTACGTGAATGTATATATATATATATATATATATAAACGTTTTCTTCTTTCATCATTTTGTTTTTGTTTGGTCGTTTACTTTTTTCTATTTTATTTGTATGCAATTTTGAGATGAGGATATTGTGATTTTACTAACAAAAATTTCATTATCCATTAACATTCATTAAAATACCTTCAAATATCCACAATTTATTTGAAATTATTATCTTCTGCAAAGATAATTAGTAATTTCAAAATTTCCTTTGATGATATTATGAATATTTAACCAACTAATATTATTATTCTATTAAAATTTATGATTTTTCTCTCATCTGTAAATATATTTAGATAAAGTGATGTATATATACTCGTTACTATATTGTTTTCTCGTTAGTGAAACGTGAAAAAGATAAATAAAAAATACGTTGTACGTTTCCAGGAACATTCCTGGTCGTATTTGATACTATGTATATGCATACTCATGATTTGCTCGTTCACTCGGGAATCTGAGAAATTGAGAATAACGCGTTTTCCATGCTTGTTCATGTGAATCTCAATTTTTTTGTTATAGATACAAACAGAAGCGCACGATTATATAGTGATATATATTGTAGGTTGCGATATTCTGAAAATAAAAGAGAGAAAAATCGATACAAATTATGAAACTCATCCACACATTTAAATATTTTTTAATTCATAAAGTAATGAGTAAAAATTTTTATTTGATATTATTTCAATATACAATTTTTTTTTTTTTTTTTCTTTCAATTTTATTAAAACACAATACGAATTGTTTCATAATGTTCTTGAGGTTCTCGACATACACATATTTTTTTTCTCGTTACTGCATTATTTTATTTTAATTTTTAATTTTTAATTTTTTTTTTTTTTTTTTTTTTTTTTTTTTTTTTTTTTTTTTTTTGTCGACACAGTTGTCACAATTTTTGTTTTATTTGTGAATGTAGAGAAATAGTAGAATTTCACGCGATGATATTTATGAGAATTTTGATGAGCTAATTATTTGTTTATTAATCAACGGGTAATATATACGGTGAATTATTTCGAAATGATGTATTGTTGTGATGATATTTTTAATTTTATTCACTGCTTTTAATATCGTACAGTTGGATATTGATGTATTATCGTTGCGTGATGGTGACACAAAGGATAAATAAATTACTATTGCAAAAATTATTATTCCCGGGTATACATTTATCTGCGTATATATCTTCGTAAAAGAAATTTAAACGTGCAATTACAGTTGATACCTGATTTTTACTTTTGTATTATTTTTTCTTCTCTCAGTTTCTTCATCTTTTATATTTACATGACACACGTGCAAGTGTACAATTATCGATATCTTACAGTTACACAATGACCCACTCAATGATGATCTTTACATTTCACATTTTCTTTTATATACATACGAATTGTATTTTATTCAAAGGTCAAAGATATGTGAGTAATTTAATGCACTTTCATATCTCGTCGAGAGTAAAATTTTTTATTTTATCTTTGACATTTTTCGAATCAATTGAATTATTATTGGAATTTTATGAAGAATCAAATAAAATTTTTATAAAATGTATAATAAAGAAAATTTTTAAACTAAAAAATAAGAAAGAGAAAGGAGAAAAAGGGTGTGGAAAATAAACGACAAGGTGAAATGAAAGAAATGGATGATGAAAAAAATTCAGACATTGAGAATTAATTCTAGAATTTTTATTTTTTTCTCTGGACAAGAATGAGTTGGTATAGATATATACGTGTATTCAACGAGCGTGAAGATTAAACGGCCCGGCGGCGCGTTAAGTCGGCCCAACGAACGAGCAACCGTCTCGTTGCTGACTTTCAGTGGAGTTCAAATTGTAGGAAGAGAAAATCTAATTAGAGGATACGAGGTCCGTTGTCGATAGTGTTAGTGTTGTATATATACATGGACACACTCTATATAATACATAACACGAAAAGCGGATATTCCCATGGACTATCTCTGTCAATCGATAATTAGTAATTACCGCTAAGCGAAGGGTGAGATGAGAATTGGATAGCCATGATCAAAATGGAGGGATATCATTTCTTTCTTTATTCTTACCTCTTAAATAACACTTAAACTCGTTAATATTCCATTTACTTTTTTGTATTTTTTTTTTATACTACACCTATTTTTTTTTTTTTTTTTTTTTTTTCCCCTACAAATTCTCTAATTTCATTAATCTCAATTTCTTCATAGTGATTGAAACTAATTTTAAATTCCACTATGTTGCGATATGAATTTTCACATTTTACATTTTTTAACAAATGAAAAAAAAGACATCAGATTTTTTTTAATTTTATATTTATTTTATTCTCCTTTCATCAATAGCAATTATTTTCAATTTTATTTCAAATATTAATTATTATTATTATTATTATTTTTTTTTTTTATTACGATAAAATAAAACTTTGACGAGAAATAAAGAATAAAAAGGTTCATTTAAAATTTTACCAAGGATGAAGGCGGTGAATTATAAAATCGTTGGAGTAAAGAATAGAACATCAACTAAAAGACGCATATCAAGTAAACGCGGGAGCAATAACATGGCAGACGTTTTGATCCCACAGGCTATGAGTTGATCCATAAAATCGGTGGAAGCCGAATACAGATAGACAGACATATATATATAGAAAATAAGGGAAGCAACAGCCACAGGGTATGACACGATGTGGGAGGTAAAGGTGAACGTTGGCATGTTTCGCTCTGCGTGCGCTTTATGTTACGAACTATGGCGAGCTCAATATCGTTTATTTAAAGTTACCTAAATGCCAGGACACGCTATCGGCCCATAGCGATACATTATTCATATACGATAAAATATTCCATCGATGCAACATACGTAAGGGCTTTTACAATGTGTATTTTGGTCAGATGTAAGTTTGCATGCACGTGTATTACGCGTTTGTATTCGTTGTTTCTAATGTAAGACTTCGTGACAACAAATCTACACAGATATTTGTCCATATATTTATATATAGTAAATTAATGTTGACAATTATTGTCGATGGTATGTGGTAGTGTAATTATTCAGTTGTTAACAAACTTGCGAAATGTGTTTGAATATTTTTCAATATAAATTTATCAGTCATATATTTCTATATGTATATATAAGTGTATTTCAATTAAAAATAATTGGATAATTTTTTTTATATGTAGAATTACATGAGTAAATGAAATGTTTAAGTTGTAAAAAAGAATTATATGTATTTTATGTTTCTAATTTGTCGGAAGAAAAAATACAAATTAATAGTAAAAATAATAATTTATGTTTATTGTAAAATACAATGGTGTAAATATCTTCTGTGTGAATATTGTGAAAAAGTTCGTCTGAGAAGTTGCATTTTCGCGTAAAGCTCGCAATATTTTTGTAAATCTCGTGCCGCATATTTTTCACCAATTCCATGGAAAATACGTGCAAATACGACAAAGTGAAGAGAACACGAAAGCGTTGAATATTCGTAAAAGAAATATACGGATAGGAATGAAAAAAAAAAATAAAAAATAAAAATAAAATGGCCGACAAGGGAACAAGTGCAAGAGGATTGGTAGTGGTGATAGAGGGATAACACGTTCGATTTTCATTGGGGACGGTTGTGTCGCAATCGTATTCTACTCGTTGCTTTCGTTCTTCTCGTATCGTCGTCATTGTCGTCTAGCATTCACGAATTCGTGCGTGTTTACTAGTCATCTTTCTTTTTGCGTTCATGTTAACTCATGTATATATTTATATAATGTATTTCTTCTTTTATATATTATTCTATTTCGATTTAATTTTATAAAAAATTTATATATGATTATATTAAAATTGTGAAAATTTTTTGCATTTACAAATAACGCCAAGACATTTAAATTTTTTTATGATGTTAAATTTTATATATATATATATAAAAAAAAAAAAAGTAATAAAAAGCTCAAAACAAAAAAAAAATATATTCTCTCACTGATGAACCTCTGGCAAACTGAATAAATGTGCGTGTTTTTCATATAGTTATTCCCTTCATCTTACAATTGTTTCTCTTTCCCCACTTTACGTTTAATTTTCTTATTCAAACCTTTCGCATATTATCGTGATAATACCATTACGTTTTAACGCAAACTAACATTTACATAAGCAAAAGAAAAATAAATTTTTTTTTGTTTTTTTTTTGCTCTTTCATTTCTCTTTACATTTCTCTCTAACGCAAAATGTTAAAATGAGCTGGTGTAGCAGTTGGCAAACGTCTTGTATATTTTACAAGTTGTCTTACACTATACACGCGCAAATTTCATTACTGAAATGATGGTGTGCGCACACTCGTCGTGCTCACAGAACGAAAATGCGCGCGCTTCGTGACAGTGACACTGGCGAATAAATCTCAACAGTCAAGCTAACGAGAATGAAGAAGAAGAGAAAGTGTATGATAGGGAGAGAGAGGAAGAGAGAGAGAGCTAAAGCATCAGGTCAACAGGCTTAGACACACATTATATATATAACGTTACATTGCATATGTATTTATGTGACATGTCACGTACGTCTCAAAGCTTCGTGACACTGTGTCTCGACATGTCGTAAACTTTAAATGTGACACACGAGAAAAAAAGATTGATAAATAGAAATATATAGAGGTAAAATTTATTAACAAACGCTTATGTACTTTCACACTTTATGTTTCAAGATTTATCTTTTATTGTGATGCATTGAAATTAACAAAATTATTCTTGAATTCAGTATGTGGTAATTTAATATGTATCTGTCTGTGTGTGTGTGTGAATGTGAGGATTGTAAATGTTTGCTTGACTCGTCTTATTTCCGGTTGTGAAACAAGACGTTTAGTGTGTAAATTGGTAAGTTATGTGATCGTATTTTTCATAGGTGGCAACACGATCGAATGCAAGATAGAAAATCTCGATGGGGTTCGTTGCGGTCAATACGATACAAATCTAAAGTTAATGTAAATAGGTGTAAAACATTTGTTACAATTCTATTTATATTAATTTTATTTTTGTTCGATGTTTCCTCTTGTAGATTTTTTCTTTTATTTCTTTTTTTATTTCTTGAAATGAAATTTTTTTGTAGTGAATAGAAATTTTTCATGTGTAAACATCATCATGTGGAATCTCCTTTCTGTTTTTTACTCATTGTTTGGTATTTAAATTTTAACTTTGGCTATTTTGCCCGCAATTAATATTGTTGGAATAATAATGAAAAATAAAAAAAAATGCACTTCAATTGCGAGTAAACGTTGCACATCCTTCTCTTTTTTTTTGCAGAATTTTTTTTTTTTTTTTTTTTTTTTTTTCTTCTGACATCCATGACATTTCTGATAAATATATTGAATTATATTGATTTAAAGAGGGAAAACTATCTTTAACAGCACGGAATTCTTAATTGTCTTTATTTATTTTCATCATATTCATTTAATTTATATAAAAGGAGAATTTTTTTTGTTCAACTTTGAGTGCAAACGTGGCAATAAAAAATATAGTGAAAGAGGTGACAACAAAATGGACATGAAAAAGTAAAAATAAATAACAAATATCGACGAAAAAATATATCTGGAGAATATATCTCTAAACTATTTTTACTTTTCAACTTGGATAAGAAAAAAAAGATGAAAAAAAAAATATTCTTGCACATAATATCGAATTCTTTTTTTTTTTTTTTTTTTTCTATTCACTGGTATTATCATCACTATTATTATTTTTTTATTTTTATTATTGTTATTATTATTTATTTTATTATTATTATTTTTTTTCTGTTCATTCGTTCTCTTACGATTTGTCAAAACTTTCTTCATTTTTATTCCCTCATCGTGATATTTTCACCGTCACCTATTCTACTTCATTTCTCACTCGGTCTACTTTTCTCTTGCACTTGCATTTTCATTTGAGTTTTCCAGTTCTTCTGTGCTGGTATAGCAATCAGAGCTTGGACTGTTGCCATTCAATTCTGTACATATGTATTTTCATTATATATATGTATATATGACGGAAGGAGTTACATACATTTGACACTCACTATATCTTCTCAAAGTGAATTTACTTTTGCTCGCAGTTATTTTTCGTTCAACGTCAAGGTGAATTCATTCGTATGAGATTGTGTTCAGTGGCGTGAAGATAAAGTGACGAATGTGTCAATCGCGAGAACGAACCAACGTCCTAACATATATTAAATACATATATATATATATATATATATATATATAGATGTGTAAATGTATTAAATATATCTACATTCATATATGTATGTAGTAGATGAATTATCAACACCTGTGGCGTTTGCACAGAAACCGCCAACTATTTCACTCTCATGGGACATAGTCAAGTCGAGTGTACAAAGTACGAAAGGCAAAAAGAGAGATTGTATATATATATAAATATATAATGTTGGATACGTATAACGTGTTCTCCGTGTCGTGTCGTGGTAAAGGGGCCTTTTCCGGGTTTCCGCGGTACGCCACGAGATTAAAGGGAAACCAACGGATCCCCCAGCTGATTACTTTCCGTCGTTCTTCCGCCTCTGGCTCGTACATATATACAATCGCGCCGTGCACTTTTCAAAGGGTTGCATGGAGAAAATTGTTAATGTTGAAAAAAAAAAAATTTTTCTTCTTTTTTTTTAATTTAATGATAATAGTGAAAAGATTAAATGATATTGGTACCATAAGTGTTTCATAATATTATTTTCTTATTTATTTTTTAATTTATTTTTTGATACATATTTATCACGTGAAGAATTTTTTTTTGTACCTTGAAATTATCCAAAACGACCATTTTAAGTGATAAGATGAATAATAAAAAAAAAAAAAAAAAAATTAATCAATTAATTAATTATAATGATATGAATTGAGTACAGTGTGCATAGAATATGTCAAAAGATTTAAAAGAGAAAAAAATTTTTTTGTTTATGAAATAAAGACATTGAATTCATGATAAAATTTTATATATGTGTACATAAGGAAGTAAATATGAATGCGTGAGGGGTCATTAGTTTTAATATTAAATAAGAGGGGGCGTATATGACGAACTTTAGATGACAGGGCCAACAATTTTGGCTAAAGCAGTAGCGAGTGAGCAGTAGGAGTACATAAAATTATGGTGAACCACACGGCATAACGGTTAAACACGTGTATAGAGAGAATTTCGTTGGCTTTATATCCTTATATATTGTCACATGTGTGTATATATATACACACATTCGCAGAATTACTTTATACTGCTTTCAACATTTCAAATGCGCGCGCTGCCCAAACTCATTAGTCCCGTCCAGTTGGTGTAACTGCAATATGTGCATGTACTGTAAAGGCATCAAGTTTCTCTTCATTTGATGTGCATCAGTGGTCTCATCTACCCATTAATTTTCACTTACTTCAGATCTTCCAATTGCAACATATACAAAGTTTATACTGCTATGTATACATCAGGTTACACAACCGGATTTTTCAAACCAAATTGAGAAAAACGAAAAAAAAAAAAAAAAAATCCAATTTTTTTTTCTTTTTAATAATTTTATTCTCAGTAATTGCAAGATACATTTTTTTTTTATCGATTTTTTCCTTCCAACAAGAAAAGTAATAAAAAAAAAAAATAAATAAAAATTGAAGAAACTTTTTATTATTGATACAAAGTAATAAGAGAGTTATGTAGACGACTGTGTCGATCGATTGTTAATACTATCACGGAAATTCAACGATAATCAAATATATTAGCGAGGTTGCATCTGGTTACGAATGCCAATGTGTGTCTGTGTCTGTGTGTATACACGAAACACTATATAGCTATAGTATATAAAGCCAATAGCACGTGGATACACATTACATTCTGCTCTCCTTGTTTATCTATCTGTTTATCCCATAACTCCCCACGGGCATTTTCTACAATCCCTCCGCATCACCAGGACCAATACCACAGTACTAATCTCATTCACATACCGCAGGTCAAACTTGAAATCAAGTATTTACCAATACACACTTTCACTTTCTCTATTCTATTCTTTACCCTAAAATTTAATTATAACCACGTATATACAATCAAGAATATAAATATATAAAGTAAATAAAATAAATAGAAACATGACATTTTAATTGACACGTTGTATATTCATGACAGTTGACAATTAATGTCGCATTTTTATTTAAAAATGAAGATGACCCCATTTCGATTACACCATCGTGACAATTATTTTCATCAATATTCCAGCGTATATATATATATATATATATATATATATATAATGAAAATTGCATCATGACAATGTGTAAAATCAATGTGTAGACAACAACACGAGAGTTTGTTGAATATAGAACGACACAATTGCACCGATGTGAATATGGTAAAAGTTTGTGCCACGCGATAAAATAGGGAACGAGTTCAACGTTGGATTTTAATCTGAGGATAGAAATGCATCGAGCGTGCTAATACCGTTAACACACAGATGTCTATGGATGATGGCGGCCATTCTGATTCGCCACACCAACCCGTTGTCATTCGTTTAGGCCACCATTAAATCGTGCCAATTCATTGTGAGCTGTGGCGTAACTGGGCAGGGTCGTTCATCACGAAGGGGAAACGGATGTGCGTCAGTATGAAAGAGAGGGCTATACAGAGGGAGAAGACACAGAGAGAGTGAGAGAGAAATACACACGATAGTAACAACGCAACAGTGTGCGAAACACGAAATATAACACAGCAAACATAAAATAGAGATGGTGGATACGAGGGAGCGATGCCACAGTACGGACCGATGGATTAGTGGAAAATTAAAAAAAAAAAAGAAAAAAAAAAATTTTTCTTGTGTATAGGTAGAGTATCTGATTCTTGGAGTTTCACTCTTCATTTCTGATAAGGGTGTACACAATGCGGCATTGTAACACCCTACTCAATCTTCATTTCTCTTCGTCCTCTAGTTTTGTTCTGGTTTAATTTTTTATTTTATTTTATTTTTTTTTTATTTTCTCTCTTTCCTTATTTTACTATTTTCGTTAAAGTCTTTTAATAATTATTCCAATTATAGTGGAATTATATATAATTCATGATTTTATTGAATTTTTTAGAAATTTATCTATATATATATATATATTTTTTTTTTTTTTTCAAATTTTTAATTACATAATATACATTAAAATTTTCTATTTGTATATGTGCCAATTTGACATTATCAAAATCATGGTGATGCCGTGGTGGTGCACGTCGTGTGCTTTTAATTATACAAAAAATGGCACGTCATAGAGTATTTTTTTTTTTTTTTTTTTTTCTTTTCTTCTCGGTATTTTTCTCGTTTCTCTTTCATTTTTTCCTTGTTTTGTTTTTTTATTTTTATACCTTACCCACGACTTGAACGTAAAAAGAGGAATGAGAGTAGTGTACGCACATGCCCGGGCGCCCTCTTCATTTCCGGAAAAGCATAGCGATTCATTCACGGCGACAGTACGCGCGGTCGGGCGTTAATCACGGAAGGCAAACAGAAGAACGGGGTAGTGAAGGTGTGTAGAGGGACAAAATGAGATGCGGGGACGAGATGAGAGTTGAAAAAAAAAAAAAAAAAAGGAAAAAAAAAGTGTTTTGTAGTAATGGTAGCAAAAAAACATGGGATTGTTCCTAGTGGCGATGCTGTTGCACAATACGCCAAGCTCTATTATTAATAAGCATCGTTTTAATTTCGTTTTTATCTTCATTTTTATTTTTATTTATTCATATATTTTTTGTTTTATTTATTATTATTATTATTATAATTCATTTTATGTTTCCCTCCTTGATGGTTACGGACTTTTTTTCTTTTCTAGTTCTGGTTTATACTTGTCTGTATTTATTCCAAGTGCATTTACTCGTTCGCCTTTACGATGTGCTCGCGATCATTCATTCTTTGTTATTATCTTTTCTTTCGTTCTTTCTTTTTTTGTTTTATTTATTATTATTATATATATATATATATTTTTTTTTTCCCTCTCTATATTATGAAACTTGACTGTGCACGACCGCTCTTGATGATGTCTCCTTTAGTTGGAAGTATAATGCCGCAATTAATGAGCAACCGTATAGTCTTCTTGTGAAATTTTTTTTTTTTTTTTTTTTTTGCTTCCTTTGAAAAAATGTTCATCTTAAAGAAGCCACGATAGAAATGTGGCCCATTCGTAATTTCTTCATTGTAAAATAAAGACATCGTTGGTAGATAAATACTCTTAAGAAACCTCAAATATTATATCTCTAAATTCTTTTATTTATTCAATCTATCTATTATTTTCAACGTTTATATATAAACCCAGAGTACGTAATTAAATTTCTCCCGTATAAATTAAAAAAATTTATTTAAATAACAATATACAACTTATTATTATTATTATTATTTTTTTTTTTTTTTAAGCAAGGATTTTATTTGAATAAATTTTCCATTAATTTATAATAACAGATGTATTAACACACAATCATCAATATTTATGTATTCATGTATTCAATTATATATAAATATGATAACTTTATCGATGTAATTTTTAATATATTCATATCGGCAATTATTAATAAATGAACAAGATGAGATGAGACACAAGGGATACACAGAGTTAAAGCCTCAGGCAACTTTGAGTTTGGTGGTGACGACGACGACGACGACGACGACGACAACGACGACTCATACCCGGATTATAAAAAACGGGGGAGAGTGTGTATATGGTGCTAGCATGACGTCGTGGCTAATCCCACGTCAGTTTTATCATCCCTCAGGCTTTTTCATCCAACCCCATTCCGGTGCTCTTGCGTGAATTTTTTTTTTTTTTCCCCCTCTTCTTTATTCATTGTTTATGAGCTCGAGCCGCTTTTATCTCAGTAGCACGCGCTAAACATGCCTCCCGCGGGCCACACCGTCAAGGTTCAACTTGAAAGTGCACTGTAAAGGCGGCTCTCTATAATGGTAGAGTGGGAGAAAGCTGAAAGTAGTAACAGCGGAAGGAAGTGTATATATATATATATATATATATATAAGAAATAGAAGGATTGGAAGATGCAGAGACGCGCAAGTGAGTATATATATGATGGTGGACTTATCGAGCTATACGAAAAAACGATAAAACTTTCCGACCGGGCAAACTTTCGAACGCAGACCATGACGTTTTTTTTTTTATTTTCATTTTTTTTTTCCTCACTCTCGTTCTATTCCTCACCCTTTTTTTTTTTTTTTTTTTTTCCCTCGTCGTTCTCATGTATAAGCTTTTTCGCTTTAGATAGACGATGTGTGCAACGCACATGCTTAGAAGGGTGACGATGTGTCTTTCTCTAGGAAAAGGAATTTTTCTTTTTGAATTTCAAAATTTTTCACAGTATTCATACGATATGCATTTTTTTTTCCCCGACGATTCAATTCTATATATATATATATATTTTTTTTCGTTTTTTTTTCCTTATACCTTTCACTTCTTTCTTTATTTCCAATTTTATTTTTTTATTGTTACATATTTTTCAAAAGGGCATTTTGTGAAATAAATTTTCACCATATACATACAAAATGAATAAATAAATAAAATACATTGTCAACAATTTTTTATTATATTCTTTTAAATTGACAATGAAGTGTATAAATGAGAATGAAGGAAAAATAGCATCCGTCAAAGTGGCTGGATTCGCTGTCTTTTCATGAGGATAAAAGGAGAACGTGAGGACCAAACGATGGAGAGTGATGAGAGCCGCGTGAAACGAGAGAATAAATCGTGGCACGCTCCCAGAGACCCGTGGTGATAGCTCGTACAATGTTAAGAGTAGTAGTGGTATACGTGTATTCTCTATCTTTTTCCCATCTTCTTTCACCCTCTGTTTTTTTTTTTTTTTTTTTTTTCTTTTTCTTTTTTTCTCTTATATACATATGTATATGTGTTAGCGCCATACAATATGTATGTATATAAAGAGCTGTGAGGACCCTTGTCTTCGGCTTCCTTGAGAATACTCGTGTCTCTCTTCAACCCATATCACTGACATCTCAAATCTATTTCAACTGTCCTCAAACATCACCCAATGTATATACCAATGTCGTTCCATTTTGAATACTATTATGTATATCTAAAATTTAGTGACATGATGGATAATACAAGTCATTTTTCTACGTGCACTCTTTGTTAACGTTCAATTCTACATTATTCGTATCTATTTTACAAAAGGTGAATATAATTTTTAGTGAAATGTAACTGAGAAAAAAAAAAAAAAAAAAAATCTTATATTTATTTATTTATTTATTTATTTATTTATTATTATTTTATTTTCCACTAAATTTATATCAATCACTTAATTTAGCGACACTTGTGAGTGAATTTTTTTTTTTATCAAAAAAAAGAAATTTAGTTTATATAAAATATTTCATATTTATTTCACGATTATTCTCACATATTATAAACTGATATTTAGGAAATATATAAAATGGAATTGAAAAATTTTTTTAAATAATATTTAAATTAAATTTAGTGATAGAAAATGATACATACAATATTATAAACGAATCGTAGGTAGTGTGTGATATGTCTGAAGAAGAAAAAAAATAAATAAATAAATAAATAAATAAATAAATAAATAATAGTAATAACAACACGAGTTGTGTAGTAGTAGGAGAATAGAGACAGAGAATAAGTTGAACGGCTGCGCGGCAGAGAGTTACCCACGCATCCGGCAGCCACGCTGCTTGCAGCATTCAGCAGCAGCGTGCCGGCGCGCATCACTACACTGTATGTGCCGCTGTGATATCGCCTAGGGGGGTCTGTACGTCGCACTGAGGCTCTCAGTCTGCCGCGAAACGTCGTGGCGTGTGGACTTATTTTATGTATATGTTCATTATTCAATATCAACAAATTTATCTTTACAATTGTCTTTTGTAATGTGATATAAAGGAAAATAAATAAATAGCAAAGAAAAAAAAAAAAAAATAAAGGATACACTTTTTTTTTACATTAATTTACATCTGTTTTGAGAATTATAAATAATAAATTTTTTATCAATTTTTTTATTTTTATTTTCTATGCATGAAAATAAAAATATTTGTCACTTTAAGTAAAAAGCAATTACGAAAGAAAAATATAATAATATTTATAATAATAATAATAATAAAGGAAAAAATAAAAAAGTCCAGTGTGACAAGCAGGAGAGAGTGGATAAAAAATTAAATCAACAATAAAGTAAGAAAAAAAATATAATAATAATAATAAAAATAGCTCAAAGTTTTGTGTGAAAATAAACAGAAAACAAAAAAAAAAAAAAAAAAACGCAAAAGTTTAAGAACTTTGGAATCACGGTTAAAATCTGTCGGTGAGTTGTATCAAAAATGTTCCATGTATATTTTTTTTGTTTATTTATTATTTTTATTCAATACTTTGCATATACACGCACGTATGAAAGAAAAAAAAAAATAATAATAATAGTAAAAAATACATATACATTAACGAATTGTCTTTTGATATTTATAAAAAAAATATTGAAAAATAAAAATAAAATTACAAACACTATCAGTATCCAGGAGTAATAAAAAATTAAAAAATAAATAAACACTTGAAATTGAATGATTTCACATTGAAATTCGAGAATATACTACAACACATTTTTGTACGCTTCACCACTACTTTCATATTCCACACTGATCCGTTTGTAATGCGGCCGGCAAATGCGATGCGGTCCCGCGTAGGTATTACGTCATCGCAAAGAAACGTGGCACATAATACCGACTGAGTAACATCAGTAGTTTATATGGAAATTTATATATCCAAATGTTTATGGAAATATGTGACAAATATATTAAAAAACATCAGTAGAATTATTTTTCATCTATGTCAATCGTTACTGATGCATCCATATTATTTTATTACTAGTTGTGTGGCAATTAATCATTTATCAACTTTGCCTTCTTTACATGACCCTAGTTATATGGTCTTTAACAATCAAGTGTTGTTATACATGGTCATATCACGTTTATGTGTGAGACTTTATTCATTTATACATAGTATTATTGCAGTATTTATACACTGTAATTTAAGTTTACCACATAAATGTCAAAATGTGACACTTCACGTGTATTTATTGTTCGATAATTATTTATATTTTTATTATTATTATTATTTTTTTTTTTTTTATTTTATATTTTTTTTTATTTCCATATGTATGTGTGAAGTGTGTATATACGAGTATGGATATATTGCTTTTAATAACACTATAGTTAAGTGCATTTTAATACGTATTACTGATACTACCCACGTGACTTCACACGAGTTTGTAATGAGGACAATGAACTTCTCGGAATTTTATTAAAGTCGATCATTGCTCTAATTTACTTTGTTCCAATTATTCCTTTTTTTTTTCCATTAATTTATTTCTTTTAATTATTTACATTCTTTTATATATATATACACAAACATATATATTTTTTTTTGTATTGTTTTTTTGCAATCGTTTTCATTTATTACACTTTAATTCTAAACTTTTGACAATACTGATAATACATTGAATCACATTCAATTGTATTTATTTACGTATCAAAGTATTTTTATATATATTTCACTTAATTGTAGTCGAAAAAAAAAAAAAACGATGATTAACATTTTTTTTTTCTTTCATTTTTCATATGAGCTATTCTTATTTTATTTCATTTTATTTTTTTACTCGTTATACAAAAAAAGGAAAATAAAACCAGTAAATATCATCGAGTGAATTTGCGAAACCATTTAAAAATAAACAAAATATTTGTATCGATAATTAATGAAATTTTCAATATCATGAAGTATTTTATTTATTGAATAAAATATCAAAGAGAGCGAATTAATTTTGGAAAAAAATTGAAATAAAATAGATTCGCATTGATGTAAATAATTGATCATAATAAACTCGATTTATTTATTCCAATGGATTTAATAATAGGATTTAGTGAAAAAGTGTATTCTCGATTGTTATTTCTACATAAATACATACACACATATATATACATATTGATATAATATAAAAATGCGTATAATGCTATGTGGAGTAACACGTGGTCGACGCGTCGACCTCGTTACACACAAAGTCGAGCACAAGTTGGGGTCGACGACAGGCGATGATCTCTTGACATGGATGATCTACTAGAGGAGAGTGCATGCAAGTATATACGTGTAGATATTTTCATGAGTGTCGCTAAACGTATGAGTGGAAGAATAAATATAACTCTGCAGCGTAATAGGAATAATAAAAGCGAAAAAAAAAAAAGAAAAATCACAAGCACAGGTGCAGAACATTGCCGTGTATATTCGGATATTATTATATTCAATATCTGAATCATTTGTGTGAAATTTCAATAACATGATATTCACATTTCAAAATTCGTTATTTTTAATTGGGTATAAAAATGATGGAAATTTACTATAATTTTACGTATTAATATATTTTATAAAATATTACTTGATTTAATTAAACTCGCTCTTATTTTTTTTTTTTTTTTTTTTTTTTTTTCTCAATTTGTTTACAGTGATTTTGAACATATTCACGGTCGTTATTATTCTATAGAATAATTTAATTTATTTAATTGATAGACGAAAATTTTATCTCAATTAAATTTTCTGATTATTAAAATTTTCATTGAGTATTTAATAATGAAAATATTTTACCAAGTAACACAAATTTCATTTATTTCCTATAACTCCATTTTACATTTATAATTGTTGTTAATTGTATATTCATATATATTTAATTTAGAATATATATTTTTTATTTATATTCAATTATAAATTTATTTTTTCACTACACATTCCTCATCGATTTTTACATCATATAACTACAATTTTTATTTATTTTATTTTCGTATAAACTAAAAATTTTTTATTTCATATTTTTTTTTTTTTTTTTCTCATAAATGTTTTGATGTACTTTATACACATAAATTTCCATTATTCTTAACATTTCACAAAAAAAAGAAGACTTGAAACTAACAACCATTCCATCAAAAATCCATTTTATTCCAATCAAATTCCTGTATATATTAAATACCGTCCCTTCTCATACCCTCTATTAATTCCTCGTGCTTATCCTACTCCTTCCTCACCATCATACGTATATACTCGTGGATAAATATAGCAGACATTAATATGAGTAAACAAAAGGGTATTGTTCTATAAAAATGTGCGTGCAATCGTTATATTAAAAGGCAACGCTGCATCCAAATCATCCAGACATTTTCTATCCTTTTCGGTCTATTACAATATATTATATGTCTTTATATTTAGATGCTTATATATATATATATATAAATATCGTGATACTTGTATATATGAAATTCGTCTTTCTGCCAAGTCTCATTTCGACATCCGATTTTCTTCCTTTTGTCGCTACTTATGTTACATACCATTGAAGAATTTTAGAATTTACATGGTATTTCGTTGTGGGTCTTCTTCGTTTGTCTACACACAATATACATGTATCAGATAATAAAATCACATGAAAAATAAATATAATAAAATTTTTCAAATAAAATCTGGTATATGTAAAAAATGGGATTTTTTTTTCTTTTTTTTTTTTTTTTTAAAGACAACACGTAACTTAATCATCTTTAATTGTGTGACACATAATTCATGAATAAAATTGTGAAGAATAAAAACCAAACGGAAATAGGAGGAAATAACAAAGTACACGTGATACTGATATGTATATGAGATATAAAGAATAAATATAGTACAATTTAAAAAATCTCTAGTGTATATAATTATTTTATATTGTGATGGGTGTGTACACACTATAGTAAAAGTGACTTTATTTTCGCTTATTTATTTATTCATTTATGCTATTTTTTTATTCTTAGAAATGAGACAAACAATCACTCACACTGTTGGTGTACAATAAAATATTATTATAATTATTAAATGTAATGCGTGAAGTTTCCATTTTTACTCATTTGTATATATATACATAGAATTGTATTGGTACAAGCGTGAATTCATGTGCAGTGAAATACACTTGTGTATGATATATCATCGACTAAAATTGTGTGTACGTCTATGAAATGTAAAAGAAAAAAAAAAATAAAAAAGAAAGGTATTCTTCCAACTATGAAAAAACTTCAGTGAACTTTTCGTTATATTACTTCACAATGATTGTACAAAATTGTCTTTATTCTTGTCATACTGAACGTGTGTGTGTGTGTGTGTGTGTGTGTGAGGATGGTTGTATGCGTGTTCAGAATTTTTCATATTTTTCCCCGTACTATTATTATCATTTATTTATTTCTATTTTCCCCTTTTTATTATTATTATACTATATTTTTTATTTTTGTTTTTTTTTTCCCCATTGTAAAAAATTTTCAACAACATATTTTTAATGGTAAAAGTGAATTTACGTGAAGTAAAAATCATTTTAAATTGTTAATTTACAAGCTCTCATATCGCCTTGATGTTCGTTACATGTATAATACCATCCAATGTATTTCAATGGTGAATATGCCGCAGGGGGGATTAAACGCGAACAAATGAATATCCGCGCGGTGCTTTGGGGCATCCCACGTTGGATCATAAAGTCACGCCGTAGTTTGCCGCAGTAGTGTAGGCCAAAGTGAGGGTAAACGTGACGTCACAGAGAATATGTGTATTTGTATTTGTGTGCTAGTTAGAGAAGGAGAGATAGTGAAAAGCGTATTCTGTGCGCAGAATTACTCGTGGATTATCTTTGACGTTTGCTAACAACGCTCATATTCACGCTATAGGCAACACGGATATGTATTTACCGTACATACATACAAATATTTTGGTGCAACATTAAATACACGTATCATATACGTATTAAAGCGTTGTATGTGTGTGTGTGTGTGTGTGTTTGTGTGAAAGAGAAAGAGAAAGAGAGAGAGAGAGAAGAAGAATCTCCCCGGGAGTAGTATCGGACATAGAGGATGATCGTATAGCTTGATAGAACGCCGCGACGCGGCTCTACGTCGCCAGCATGTCGAGCCTCGTGTGTTCTCTGTGGATATAAATATATGTATGTATGTATATTATGCATATAGATGTGTAGGTATATATTCCCCGTGGCCATTTATCACACTTGTGGTCGCAGCTGCGCCCGTGGCTGTGTCTGGACCATTAGAGTAGAGCGGAGCGAACTTGGTTTTCGCATGTACGCCTGTGTCCACTGTACCTGGCCCATCTACTCTACTCATTCTCTCTCACATACACTTCAATATTTTTCTTTTTTTTTCTTATTCGTACGTATACACTTATACTATAGTGATTAATTGGTTAGTTTGGTGAAATACATCGGGGGGAAAAAAGGTAGATTATCTTTTCTTTTCTTGGCTACTTTTTTTTTTTTTTTTTTTCACTTTTCTTTTTCCTGGAATTTATTGTGTAGTGATAAGTGAAATGTTTTATTATTTATTTCTTTTTTTTTTTTTTTTCTTTTTGAAATTCGTTTTAAAAGTGAAGGTAAAGTTGGTTGAGTATTACGGTTTGATATGGAATGGGCAATTTTAAAAATAACCGGACTTAAGTGGTTGGAAAATAGTAGTACATGAGAAAGGAGCGATGATAAATTACTGTGTCACATTTAGATTTGACTTTTCGTTTATTTTCAAATGACATTTATATATACTTTGAATGATTTATTTCATTTACTAATGTGGTGAAAAAGTACGGTGTGTTCAATTCTTGCCAAAAAGTTTCTTTCCCTTTATATACAACTATATATATATATATTATTCACCGTCATTCATAATAAATTGTAGTATAAATAATTTTATTTCCAATAAATTATCCATACACAATTATGCAAACTATTAAACGAAAAAAAAAAAGAGATTATATTTTATAAATAAACGTTTGTATATGTATATAACTTTTTTTTTTTCTTTTTTTTTTTCTGGATAGTATAGTAGAATTAAATTCTTATATGCAATAAAAAACAACCCTATTCTCGTCTGCCAAATAATTCTTTGTTTCCTCTATTATATTTTACATATTCAATGTGATGATGTCAGTGGAAAAAAAAAAAAAAAAAAAAAAAAAAAAAACCTCCAAGTCAGTTGGACATGTCCGCAGTGACACTTGAATATATATACCCACTATATAAAATGATAATAATACACATATACACACACATATATGCATCAAAATCGTACTGGTGAAATCTCTCTAAACTCGTGAATGATTGACACAAGCTGGGGTTACATTTGCACAGGCTCACTGGCAGGTGTCATCTCGCAAACGTGCACATATACACACTCAAAAAAATATATATATCTGTATATAGATATATACATTTTTTGTATATTCTTTTGCCGGGCGGATTTTCACCGAGAAATTACAGCGTCTCCTCGGAGAGGATTTTCCATGCTCTTTTACCTAAAAAAAAAAAAAAAATAAACAAACAGGAAAAGTTTAGGAAAACAAACAAAAAAATATGTTAAATAAAAAATAACTTTTCATATTCTCATCTTTCTTTATCTCTGTCTCTTTTGCTTTCTCCCTTTACTCTTTTCTTCTCCGCACTCGGTTCTCATTGAATATTCAATACTTTAGGGCACATCCATATGTTGCTTCCAGTGTATATGTATATATTGTATAGGTATACGTGATATTACGTTGTATATAGATATTTGTATATATGTATACGTATAAGCCCCTGGAGAGATGTGGGACGAAAATGAGATGGAAATGGAGATGCAGTGAGTCTAAATGTGTATGGGCGAGAGCGAGACAGAGGGAGAAGGAGAATGGGACAAAAAGTAGAAATGTAGTAGTGAGTTTCCGAATTATTTTTGGTTGGTTACATTTAGGATTATGTAGGAGATAAAATATAAATAATTAATTGGGTGGTTTCTTCAAGGGAAAAAAGGAGACAAAAAAAGAAAAATAATTGAAAATATGTGTCCGCATGATAAAAAAAAAAAATAAATAAATAAATAAATAAATAAAAAAATCGAAAATTTCAAATACTAGCGTATGTTGACATTTTTTTTTTTTTTTTTTTTTTGGTGAAATAAATTATTGCGATTGCGTGAAAATTCGCATGTGACTAAAAAAAAAACAAAAAAAACAAAAAAAACAAAAATACAGAAATAAAAAATAAAATAAAACCGAATGAAATTAAAAATAGAAATAAAATCGTGTAATGGAAGGAGAAAAAAAAAAAAAAAACACGAGAGAGTAAGAGAAGAATTGAGTGTGAGTTAATACACATTTGCAAAGCTTCTCACGTACATATACCATTGCATACTACATAATTGTACGAATATATATATATATAAATATAGCTGTTGGACACTACAGAAATTCAGCGATTCGTCGTAGTAATCGTCGACTATACTACTAAAATCTCCATAATTCTCGCAATTTGTTTTCTTTCTTTCTCTTTTTCTCTCTTACGCCCATTCTCACTTGGTTTCTCCCCCTTTAGCTCATTCCCTCTGTTTCTCTCATCCCCTTTACTTTGCAACACGCCACTATCCTCTCTAACACAGTACCACCACGTTCTACTACATGCATTCTCATCTGCAGTGGCCGCTAGCTAACCACCTCCAACAGGAAAATGCAAATGAGACTCATTGTGTAAGCGAGAAATATCGAAATGGCACATATACATATACATATATATACACCTTATCCTTTTGATGGTGAACTAAATATAGGGAAAGAGGCAAAATGCACAGCCTCTCTATGCTCCATTATGTCTTCCACTCGCGTTCAACATTTTCTCTCCGCTTCCTTTTCTTATTGTCATTCTCATTTGCTCTTTCACTTTTTCTCTCTCATTTTTGTTCACTCCCTTACATACACACACACATATATATATATACACATACACTCACTAATTCTCACTATCTCGACATCTCTTACTCTAACTCACGTTCATTTTCATCCTCTGTCTCGACGACCGTGGTCCTTTTTAGGCTTCGCACCCTCGTCTATCATTGACCGTGTTTTTTTTTTTTTTTTTTTTTTTTTTTTTCCGCCTCTTTTTACTTTCACCCCTCGACCTTACTACGGATTCGGCAATGAGGGTGCATATATATTGTACACATAACGTATATATGTATGAGGGTTAGAGACACGCGCACGCAACAATGACGCGTTTTAACTGAAAGCCATGACTTAAATATATACATACAGTTTATATGAAGAGATGAAGTCTAAGTAGAGGGGGGAAAAGATTTTCTGACGATCACGGAATGATTGGGAATAAAGGCGGTGGTTACAATCTCCCTTGAAATAGAAATAATCGATCTGATGTGTGCGGTAATTGTGCGTTGATATATATATATATATACACTTTTATATAAAGCAGTAATAATCACATTTTTTTTTTTTTTTTTTTTTTTTTCCCTTTTATTTAATTTGTTTGTTCGTTATTCTTTATACTTTCATCATGAATTACGTGTTATTATTATTATTATTTATTATTTATTATTATTATTTTGCAGTCTTTTATGATTTTATTATTTCTTTATTGAATAATAATTTTATATTATTATAATATAGCGATAAAAAAATTAATATTAGACTGTGAAGGACACAGATTTGATAGAACTTTTTGTGTTTGGGTGTATTAATCTTTTTTTTTTTTTTTTTTCTTTTTTTTTTATTTGTTTTTGTTTATAAGATTTACTGAACAGTATAAAAATTTGGATGATACTTAAGAGAAGGGAATAGTGAGAGATGAGAATGAATATTATGCCTGGATGTATTTCTCGTTATTTTTATGTATGACAATATATGTGTTCGCACAATCCCCATACACACATATATATATGTGTGCGAATCTTCTCTCTAGTAGGCTTAACGTAACTCACAACGAATTATCTCGCCTGCCTCTTCCTGGATTGCGATAAACCCACGACCGTCTGGCGCGTATAATCGTTCGCGACAGAATAGGCAGTAGAGGAAAGAAGGCAGAGGGAAAAAAAAAAAAAGAAAGAAAAGAAGAAAAAAAAACGAATGATATAAATGGGGAACGGAAAAACCAACGTGAGAGATAGAGAGACAGAGAAATACGAAAAGTATGAATGAATAGAGAGAGAGAGAGAGAGGGAGGGAGGGAGACTGAACAGGAAAAAAAAAAAAAAAATGGAAAATAGCTGTACAGTGCAAGAGCGTGGAACGTTGTCGAGCGAGCACACGGCGGTCGAAAAGCTCTTCTACTTCGTCTCGATAAATTCGCTCGCTCGTTCAATCTCGTTAATGCGATTATGTTATCGTCTTTTCGTTTTCTCTATCTTTTTCTCATTTTTATTATTATTATTATTATTATTATCATTTTTTTATTTTTTATTCGCTGTTCTCCACTGTACAATTGTGTATCTATATACATATATATGCACACATACGAATCATACGGTCCATTATATGAGCTTTAGCTGGTTCCCACTATTTTATTATTATATATATAGTTTTATTATTACTTTTTTTTTTTTTTTTTTTTCGCTATATTTTCGAGTGAAATAGACGAACAATTTTCACATTGACACATTGCACATATGCATGTAGATATATGTCGGTGTATATATTTTTTATATTTTAATTTTTGTTTTTTTTTTTATCTGCATGAACATACCCCATTGCTCTGTATAAGCGCGTTAAAAGCTCATCGACGCCCTCTCCACTTATACGAACCAATGAGATGTCTCTGTCTAGCTTTTCTCTATCCAATTGCTTTTCCCCACCTCTCACTTATCCACCATTTGTGCTGCAGTATTAAGATTTAATGTGGAATAAATTATGGAATATGAGCCTGCACAAGTCCATTATAGTTAAATAAAATCGATAATTCAATACATATCCCAATGTGAAATAATACATTATTTTAAAATTTAAATATAATTATAACATTAACGAAAATTAATAAGTCTATATGATTTAATTATTCATATTGAATATTCAATGTGAAATTAAAAAAGAAAAAAATGTATGAGATTTAAAAAAAAAAAAAAAAAATTTTTTTTTTTTAATTCCTATTTTCATTCAATCAAAATAAATTTATACATATTTTTTTTGAATAATATTATATATTGGACATTTATTTCAATATCTCACCGTATATTATTGGAAATATAATGAATATATATAATTTAATCATTCATTTGTGATTTATTATATGTGAATATAATATTTTATTTCAATATTAAAAATCAGTATATTGAATATTATATAAATAGAATAATAACTGCTGTTAATGAGAATTGTAGACAGACAGATAGAGAGATAGACTGAGAGTAAGAAGTAAAATGAATGTTGACGGTGAAACGCGAAATATGAGAGAATAAATTAGTTGAACGGAATAAAATACACAGACAAGGAAATGGTAATGCAATGCCACATTTAACCGTCCACCGCAGTGCACTGTATAATAAATAGATCTGTGTGCTCCATGCGTCTCTTCTCACAGACGCACACACACACACACACACATACACTTACATACACACATTTATTCGATTCGAAGAAGGTAGAGTTATATATACATATATGTGTATACGTGAATGTGGCAAATGAGAAGGAGAAATAAACTTCGTAGACAAGAGTGGCATCGGCAATTGACATGTGAATAATGTAAGAAAGGGGATGTATGTCATTGATTTTTCGACTAAATCACTATCATCATATATAAACTTATATCCTCTATTATTCGTTGAATATTTTTCACCGTAAATTCAAGATGCATTTTATCATGATATATACTATTAATCGTTATATATTTTTCCATACTATTTCATATAATTCAAATGATTGAATAAAAAAAATATAAGAAAAGAGAAAAAAAAAAATATATATATATATATTTTTTTAAATCATTGCTATTGTCATCAAGTACATATATATATATATATATGTATGTGTGTGTCTGCTTGTGAAGTGAAGTGAGGTAAAGTGATGGAAACAAAAAAAAAGAAAATCATGATAGAAAGTGAGAAATAAAAAATAAAGAAAAAAAAAAATTAAATATAAAAGATAAACGGTGAGAGACAGATAGAGTATAAAAAAAATAAAATAAAATGGAAAATTAAAAAAAAAAAAAAAAACGAACGATGTTGAAAAGAAAGAGCAAATAAAAAAAAAAAGTGTAAAAAATAAATGAAAGAAAGAAAGAATCATTCGTGTTACAGAAGAGCGAGAATAGTAACGGACCCTTGCACGTGCACGTGTGTGCACTGTCTCGTCGAACTCCACCTCCCTTCACTATTGCCACCAGTCACCCACGTCCGGACCTCGTAAATCTTGCAACAAGAGTGAGAGGGAGAGAGAGATAGAAGAAAACAACGTCCAAGCAACCCTTCTCTACTCGACTCCCCTCCTCCTTTTCCTCCCTTTTCTCTCTCTTCTCTCTTTCCTGTGTTTTTTTTGTTTTTTTCCCTTTTTCTCACTGTACTCCCTCTCAACTTTATCGTGTTCTCCGTGTGTCCCACTCAATATTCGTACACATTAGAGGACTAGCAGTCTCTCAAGTGCCTGCTAACGAGAATACCGTGTCCATCGCATTATATTATAAATTTATATGTATGTAAAACTTTTGTATTCATCATTTAATAATTTTCAATTTATTTCACCAGATACATATGAATGCAAATGCCAAAACACTTCATATTCAATTATATAAAATATATATATATGTATTTATTTAAATATCCATTTAGAGTTTATTTCAAAATTACTCACAAAGTTTATTTCTCATTCAACATGTACACAAAAAATAAATATATATGAAAATGATAAAATATCTGTATACTTGTACATTGACAAAAATTAAAACAAAAAAAAAACAAAAATAATGATAATAATAATTATCATTATAATAGGAGGAGTATAAAACATATAAATATATTAAATTTATGATTTATCACAATTTTTGTAATTATTCATTGTCATTCACACGCTTGGTGTTATTAAAATTTCAAACACAATATGATGTGTTATATCCTATGTATATATACATATGTATATTTATACACAAGTTTATGTATGTGTTTATATAGAATGATAATAAACCAACGTATACACATATCGATGGCAATCTTGTTTGTGCAGCGATCGTTCAATGCTCCAAGTATATATCACCACAACACACCATTGACTGCTGATCCTTTGCCACAAGAGAATCGCGACAAATACATATACATATATATATATATCGGATAATATATTGATGGAGAAATACATAGACAAATATATAACAAACGCTGGCAGCGTAACTGACTAATGAGCATCGTGTTGCTAACGTGCAATTCCCATACGATACACACATACCCACAATTGTAGTGTGGCCTCTATATTCACGTTCACTTGATACAATGTTTCGTTCAATCACGAAAACCGTTGATATTCACTTTCCACAATTATCACAGATGCGTTGGTCGCTTGAGTGGTGGGCGAGTGGTCGCATCGCTTGTTTGAATTGTTTCCCATTGAAATCTACACGATAGAAACTTGCTAACTCACCCTCTACCTCCTCTACTCTCATCTACTCTCATCTACTCCTTCCACTCCTTCCCCTCATCCCTTTTTTCATTCTCTTTCTCTTTTACTCATATATATTTATTCCTGTATTTATCTACTTGCTCTATTTTCCACTCTGCCTATTCGTCTCTCGTTCCTTTTTCCTCTGTACGCATAACCCTTTAACAATTCAATCGTTCTCTTGGTAAATAGTTGATTCATGCGTCACTGACGATGCTTACTGTATAAAGTACAAAATACACATCCAGTTGTAGGTATGTATATAATGATATATATATATATATATATATATATATATATATATATATGTATAGATGTGCCGTTTTCCATGTTACCCACTGTATACATAGAAACCACATACGACAGGCGCCATATTTTAATTGAGTTTGTTCAAACACCCGGTGCGAGTGGCCGCACACTCGATCGTGTGCTAAAACCATACTCTTTACCACCAATACAACACCGCTCGTTAATGTTTCCAAACATTATACATATATATATATATATATATATATATACGTGAGTTTGTAATTGTATTTGTGTGGGTGTATGTAGATGTCTTTATATACTTGTACGTATGTATGTGTATTGATGAATTTATCTCTAGTTTGTATATACAAATACTTATACATTTTGTTGGTGGTCTCTGTATATATTGTGTTTGTATGTATATGTGAGAGGTGTGTGATTGAGAATGTGTATAGAGGAGAGGTAGTGTGTGAGATATACATATGTGTAGACAAACCACACGTTGGCCATATAACAAAAGTTTGTCGATAGCCAACAGGCGCGTTATTTATTATTATTCTTTTTTTTTTTTTTTTTTCTTTCTTTTTTTGTTTTTGTTGGTGAGTTTTTTTTTTTATTTTTATTTATTTATTTTTTTTTATTTCATTTTGTTTTATATCTGGATTGCGCCTTCGGTATCGACTGAAAGTGTTGGCCAGTTGGGAATTTATGATTACGTGAACGACCATACAGTGGCATACTCGACTCGACAGTTTTTTAAAAAATAAAAAAAAATAAATAAAAAGAAATAAATAAAACAAAATTAATAGTTATAAATAGATAATAAATAATAATAAATCATTATTTTCTTATCGTGTTCCTTCTATCGTGTTCAATCCATACTTTTTTTTTTTTTTTTTTTTTTTTTTCAATAGAATTTTTATTATTATTTGAAAATAGTAAAATATAATTTTTATAATATGTGAAAGTAATTATTTATGAATGTTTAATTGTTTATTGTACGATGAAATATTGTGGTTAATTATTAGTTGTAAAAAATTTTTTTTTTTATTATTTATTTATTTAATGGTAATATAATTTTTCAACGAAATGAATTTCAATTTTTATTATGGCACTTTGATGAAAATATCACAGTTAAATTATATAAATATTTTATATCTCATACGAATATATATATATATATATATATATGTGTGTGTGTGTGTGTGTGTGTGTGTGTGTGTGTGTGAGAGTATATGCAGTTGAAACTTCTGTAAATCTGAAGTCAACTAGGCCTATTGAATTAAAACAATAGTAACTTTACTACTGTTTGAATCCTCAACAGTTTACAGAGTATACAAACATTACCCGTATTAATATTTCACATGACTGTATATCTATAGTTAAATTGTGTATTATAAATGAGCTTTATAGCTTTGCTTTATGAAATGAGTGATGGATACACAGTCTGGTCAAGAGATTAACAAAAATGAACACAATGTACACATAAATGTGAAAAAAGTTGATGAAAACGCACAGTCGAATCCCTTATCTTCACTTTTCTCTCTTTTTCCTTAATAAAACACACGCATGTACATGCAATCACGGGCATATATTCCTATTTATTTTTTTTTATTTTTTTTTATTTTATTTTTTTTTTTTTTGAACCGGATGAGAAATCTGACGGATGCTACTGGATAGATTAGACACGTCTCATTTCTTTCTTTTACATCAACTTTACTTTATTATTTATATATAAAAAAAAAAAAAAAAAAAAAAAAAAAAAAAAAAACTAATAAAATAATTCTACAGAGAATTGAACGAAGGAAACGAGTAACGAATGAGTAAACTTCCAACCCTATCTCTATAAAAATACACACACACACACACACACACATATATATTTATATATATATAATATTAATCCAATATCGTATTATGTAGAATAAAAAAAAAATGATAAGGAATAAAAATAACACGAGAGAAAAATCTATACAGTTGCGAGTAAACATAACTAATGAAAAAACATATAGGTAAACTCCTATATACATATATAGGTACTTTATGAACATTTTTATGAGATGAAATATGAAAAAAAAAAAAATATATATATATATATATATAATAGAACAAGGGTATAGGAGATGTAGCTGAAACGAGTTGAACATAACAAACGTTTAAAGACGCTATGGGGTATTATACGTATCGAGTCGTAAAATTACGAGTCGACGAGAGCAAACAGGTCGAGCAGAGAGGGCTATAAAGGTCGCGGAGATCGAAAGAGAATGAATGAGAGCAAGAGTGAGTGTAAAAGAAGAAAGAGATAGCAACTCATGTTGTATACATGTATATAGTGTACATTCAAGTAAGTATAGTATATCGAGAGCAATACCGTAAAGCGTAAAAAAAATTTCTACGACGAGACTTGGGATAGTATAAGCTATGAGACTTGAACATTCGTATAAAGCTTTCCACAAGCTATCCATCGTCAATGCTCTCTGAACTCTTGATTTAAGTGTAAAAACGCTTCTATACTCTTCTTCTTATTTTTCTACGTTTTTTTTTCTCTCTCCTTTTTCTTTTCCTTTTTTTTTTTCTTCATTTTTCGTATTATCGTTTTTTTTTCTTTTTTATTTTATTTTTTTATTTTTACGTATTCTTCGAGGGCGATGCTATGCGGTTTTTACAACGATATAAAATAATTTATCACTCATAAGCGTCATAAAAGTGTATCACGATTTTCTAGAAGTAAAATTATATCTATTTTCATATATAGACATGAAAAAATAAATGATAAACATATATGTTTATCTTTAGAGATATTTAATAGTTGACAATTTTTTTTTTGTTTTTTTTTTTTTTTTTTTTTTGTCGAGTCTGGATAAAATATATTATTATATATGTGTTGAATATTTTTAGTTGTGTATGGGTAGCGACGTGTGAGACGTGTGTCTACATTCTTAACGTGCTGGTAGTCACGTAGTCGCTTTTGGTGGATACGGGTACAGAATATACACACACACACACATACACACATGTTCGTGCATACACACGGCGTGTGCGCGTTTTCAACCGCGTGACCTCATGTTTCGCTTGAGCAAGACCAGGCAGGACATCGAATTATCGTAAAGTCATAGTGTGCCACCCAAAGAATACGAATGAATTGTGGGTTGTACAGAGTGTGCAAAATTTTAAGTAACGAGAGAAAGAAGAAAAAAAAAAAAACAAAACAAAACAAAACAAAAGAGAAACAAAGAAATGACGTGTTGAAAGAGTAATGTAAGAATAAATAGATATGAGAAAATTGCAGCGTGGACAGGAAAAAAAAAAAATAAATAAATAAAGAAAAAAAAAAATAAATAAATATATTTATATACTACGTGTAATAGGAGGATATAAAAAAAAGACGATTGTTTACTTCTATTATTTCTTTTTTATATTATTATTATTATAATATTTATTTTTCCCCCGTTGAAATGCTTTTGTGGTAGGTAGACAACAAAATTCATGTACATCGAGTGCACTTCGATCGGCAGCCATTTTTTATTACTCACGATTTCAAAGTCGAAGAGTTGAGTTTGTGTGTGTAATGCTGTCTAAAACGAAGAGAAACGACATGTACACGGACATGTACCGTGACGGAAGTAAAAGAGAGCAAGAGAGTGAGTGGAAGTGAAGGGAAAGAAAGGGGGAGAATGAGCGAGAAAGTGGGAGAGTGAAAAGAGGAGTAAGGAATGAGGGACGGATGGGTTTGAAAAATTGATGCAGTCGGGAGTTTCAGCGACGGATTTTCGAGAGTTCGATCGAGTTCATTTCAATGTAACGTCTGTCTATGTGTAATATATATTTGATATCCGTGTAGATGTATAAATAATCCGTTCCATCGATGTAAATTTACGTGAGAAGCTGACGATGAAAATTTTTAATAGGTCAAATATAATTCAAAAATTATTTTTGAAAAAAATAGAAAAATGAAATAATAGAAAAAAAAAAAGGAAAAAAAAAAAACATTAAAAAAATAAGTAAATAAAAAATAATATATTTATATACATTTATAATATTTTTCAAATAAATTTACATTACAATATAATTATTCATGAAATAATAATAATCATTTACATAATTTATTTAATCATCAATAAAATTATTATAAAGTCGATATTTATAATATGAAAAAATCAATGGATAATTTAAAAAGAATTATTTCGAATGATAAAATTTATAAATCGATTGTTAAACGCGGATATATATATATATATATATATATATGAGACGTCATGAAATTTGAATAATAAAACTTACTCACTCACTCATCCCTCATATTGTCGTTTTATCCAGAAAGCTCTCACATTTCATTGCTCTTTCCTCATCATTCTCGACCGCGCGCTTTATATACATTTGCGGAAATGCTTTTACCCTCCGCGTGAAGACGCACCAGAGTGAAGGAAAGATATCCGCAATCTTTTCGTTCGGTTTTACAACCTTCCTCTTCTCATCCCCAACTACGAGTCAGTGGAGAGATATCCAAATGCTCTGCGATTTTTCGTCGTTCGTTTTTTTTTTTATTTTTTTTTTTTATTTTTTACCCCTCTCACATATATATTTTCGTTTCTTCAAATGTTCTTCTTCCATCCTCTTCCCTATCTTTTTTTTTTTTTTTTTTTTTTTTTTTTTTTTTTTTTTTTCAGTATTAACAGTTTAGATGTTTTTTTCAATTTCCCCATGAAATAATTTTTTTTTTTCCTTCCCACAGTCACTTCTCACAGTCCCCATTGTGTCATTATTTGAAATAGAGCTTTTATTCAAGACGTTAAATTCAACAAATTATTTTTGCTGCATTGATCAAATGACAGACTAATATATATATATATATTTTTTTCAAAATATATTAAAATGTGTTCAAAATGGAAATATATATATCTATATGTCCTCAATCATTTTTTGCCATGTACGTATATATATATATTGCGAATGAATATATAATGACACTTCTAATACGCAAGTCTCAACGACCGATTACTCACGTCATAAATCATTCGCTAGTATATAATAGGGTCTGGGCATATTATTCGTTACATTTTGATTGATAACTCTGCAAAATATATAGTATGAGCTTTTTACATAAATAAATATATATATATATATATATATATATATATATACAGTAATATTTGTCCAGTAATATTGAAATTTGCGATAAATTGAACTAAGAAAAATTATTTTACTCCCTTTTATTTATTTATTTATTTATTTATTTATTATTATTATTTTTTCTTTTTTATAACTTTGGTATTATCATTATTATATTTTATCAACTTATACTTTCGTAAACTTTTTAATTAACTTAATTTCTGTTTGATTAATCATCATTGTATATTTATCATTGTTTGAAATATTTTCTTGATAAGAAAAAAAAAAAAAACTCAATTATTCACTGTAGACAATCTATTATTTATTCAATACAGATGATAAAAAAAAAAAAAAAATTAAAAAAAAAACGAAAAGTATGAGAGAAGAAAAAAAAAATGTAATTTTTAAAATAATTTTATTGCTGGTATATTGCAATTTTCATATTAAAAATTTTCGTAATGATACTGCTGTCTGTACACAGTGTGAGCTAAGAAATTTTAGTAATACCCGGGGTACTTGGGTTTTAGATGTCTATAATATATTTCATGTAGAGTTGTGTACATTAGCGGTATAATATGAGTTTTATACCAGACAGATTCACTCTCTTCTCTGCCAGTTTAAAGTTGGATATTATCCACACCTCCATCCACACACACACACACACACATATTCACAATTGTACGTTAGGACAATTCACGTATGTCACTATACCACAATGATATGTCTTCTCTTATACCACTGTGACATATTCTCTTTTGCACACACGTTTCACACTACCATTTCATTTCATTTCCTCCACTTCTATACCGCTTCTTCCCTTTCTCACAGTGTCCTCATCTCGTACTACAACTGATTCACAAAAACTTCTCATATCTCACTTTAACATTACTACAACAATTTTTTTTTCTTTTTCTTTTTATTATTATTATTATTTTTTTTTTTATTCACGTATTTATTTCACTCAGTCTCAACAGAGTGCAATTTCATTTTCACAAGACCGATGCCAAGATTTGAATTGAGACTGGGTAGAGAAAAACAAATTTTTTGTTATTAAATATTTCTAGACTTCATATATTTTGAAAAAAAAAAAAAAAAAAAACGAAAAAACAAAAAAATTTATTTATCGTAATAATTCCAAATAATATTACACGTAATATTAATAATAATGTAGATAAATAATAAATATAATAGAAGATGAAAATAATAAAAATGATAAACGACACTCCTATGTGGCATTTATTATTGCAATTTTTTTTGCTGTCTTATTTTTCACTTTGCTCTTTAGCTTCGTTAATCCACGTGTAAGTATTCTTGTTTAGTGACCTGTTTTTCCCCTCTTCATTATGGCCACTGTGTGCATTAGTATACTGTACTCCTAATACACATGAATAAATATCTGTGTGTGTACGAACTAACATCCACGTATGTGAAAACATGAGTGTTGAGAGGAGTGTGGGCTTGGTTGGTAGTAGTATAAGAGCTTTCACATAATGTGAGTCGGATGTACACTCGCTCCACTAGTTAGCCGAGCATTTCCCATTTCTCTCGCCAGTCTCTTACATAAGTTTCTTTTTCTGTTGAGTTTTTTTTTTCTTCTCCATTATTCCTTTCATTTCTCTTTCTTTTTCTCGGTTTTTTTTTTTTTTTTGCCTTGGTCCACGACCTTGTGTTTCCGACAATTGATTATATATATGTCATGTATATATATTGTACCGTATGTACATGTTCAAGAACAATTTTCCGCAACGATGGATCTGCAAATCGACTTACGGACAGTTGAAATTCGAAGTAAGATCATATAAGTTATGATCCCCCTTAGGTAATATTGAATGGAAATTGTTTCGATGTTTGAATAGAAGTTTATATAGAATTATGATTCATAAAAATCATATACATAAAAATAAAAATAACAATAAAAAAATTGATAAATAATTATTTTTATTCTTTTATTTTGTTTTTTATTTTATACAATATCTAAATATCATGTTGAACATCACTTTTTTTACGATGATTTCAATTGAATGCTCTGCTTAAGAAATTCAATTTTTTCCAGAATATATTTACTCTTAAATTCTCCTTTTTTTTTTTTTTTTTTTTATGTCGCGTACGTTTCTTCTGTTACTTTATTACCAATGTGCTTATTTGCCAGGTTAGTGTGCAGTGTAGACTGCAGAGACAAAGTTCGTGCGGGTCGCGATAGTATCGTATATCGTATCTACCAATCGAAATGAAAAAAAAAAAAAAAAAAAAAAAAAAATATGAATGAATGAACAATATAAAGGGCAAATAAAAAATATATATGTATAAAGAGAAAGGAAATGAATCACAGTGATAGAGTGGTGATTTTTTTATTTCTTTTTTTTTTTCTTTATGATTTTTAATATGAATAATTTGGAAAAAAAAAAAAAAAAAACATATGAATAAAAAATAAAAATTGAAAATAATATATTTGTGATAGATAAAATGAGTAAATATCGATGGACGAAAAAAAAAAATAATAATAATAATTATAAGATGATTAAATAAATCAAATAATAAAAATATAATAAAAAAGATAAAAAAATAAAAATAAATATCAGAAATTAGAGGAGAATGTGGGGACAAAGGAGTGTGTATTTGTGGACTGAAGTAGATATAGGCAGTTGGACTAACTAGTCTGAAAAAAGTTTTACTTGCGATCATTTTTACGTTGCTGTAGATTCCAAGTGTATTGGATGGAGGGTGATAGAGAAATGAAACAATTCGCTGGGGAAATCTTTAATGTTTTTCGTGGTAGATAGATAATAATGGCAAGATAGTCAATATATACATAGACACATTTATACACAGGTATGTCATAAAAAATTAATGATATATTTGATATAAACAAATAATAAGAATAAATGTTGTTGAGAAAATATAATGGATTGTAAAGTGGTAATAAAGAAATGTAATTTTAATTTGTAAAATTATTTTGTATCTCATTCACGTAATTATTTAATCAAAAAAAAAAATATATATTCTTCAAAATTCATTTTCATTTATATACATTTGTATTTATTATTATTATTATTTTAATTTTGTCTTATCTCTTGCTGAAATAATGAATATAATTATTTTTTCATCAATTTTATATACACACAATTTTAACTTATTGATATAAAATACAATTATTTATTTATTATTATTATTTTTTTCTATATCTTTATTGAAATACAATCTACATTTACTATTATTATTTACACATATATATATATATATGTGTGTGAATATATTTTGTTCAATTTTTTTATATCTTTTATATTTTTCATCCAAATACAAAATGAAATTACTTTTTCACGACCACTGTCGACCATATATGCATATATATAAATATATATTTTTTTTATTTATACCACAAGAGAGCGAGCATGGTCTTGTCAACATCCTCTATGGAATACGCGACAACGCTCGGTGAAGAAATGAAGAAAAAATGATAATAATAATAATATACATATATACATATATACCAATGCAGATAGAAAAAGAAAAAGACGCATGACGTGTAGCGAATTGAGACGAATTTCATTTGGAATAAAAAGTAAATAGGCGAAGGAAAATAAAATAATATATAATAATAAAAAATAAAAATAAAAATCGTAATCCGTAACTATTACTGTATATAGTAATAACATATATGTACGAAGTAAACTGAGCAAGAGCGAGAGAGAGAGAGAGAGCAGAAAGAGAGAATTGTCGGATATTTGCGAAGGAACCCAAATGCTCAGTGTGTGTGAGAGTGTGTGTTGACACTGAGTCTTATGTCTCTTGGGGAATATGACGAGCAACGATGACGATGACGATACAACGACTGTATAATATATATATCTATATATGGTGCAGTCGTCGTCGTCGTCGTCGTCGTTGCGTGTCGTTGCTCATGAAAGCCGTGCCGAGGTATAGCCTACAAAATAGCTTGAGGATAACAGCGAGTATTTCACATATAAAAATAAAATGGAATAAAAGAAATATATATATATATATATACGTATATGAATAAATAAATAAATAAATAAATAAATAAATAAATAAATAAATAAATAAAAAAATCAAAAAGATGAAAACGATGAGTAGAAGGAGGAGAAGAGAGGAGAGGAGGAAGACACGGACAGGCGAGCATATTAGAAAACTACGAGGCTCGTTCTGTGACGAATGGTCTCATGATTTTTATTCATTTTTCATGTTATTTATTTATTTGTTATTTCTGTATATATATATATATATATTTTTTTTTTATTACGAATTCACTATTATTCTGTTCTGGCACACATCCCCTGTACACATCGTGTCTCACGTTTCGTATATATATCTAGTATTTTCTGTAGAATTGACGTACACTGTGTGTGTGTGTGTGTGTGATACTGTATTGTCATGAGTTCGACCGTGCGCGAATTTCACCGTGAGGTGATTCGAACAACTCGGGAAAAAAAAAAAAATCATAATGATAATAATAAATTGTTGGAGGTAAAAATGAGAAAGGAAAATAAAATGATAATAAATAAAAGAATAAATTTACAAAGATGATTTATCGATTATTTATATAATTATCAAATATATATATATATATATATATATCAATATGATGATTGAAATTCAATCAAGATTGTATTGAAAAATTAATGTTAATAAAAATTTGTTAATTTAAAAAAAATTTTTTTCTCTTTTGTTTGATATAAAAATAATTTTTAAATCAAGAGAGAATGACAGTGATGAAATTAAATATGAAATTGCCGTATAAAATGATGCGATAAATTTTTTTTCTCTCTCTTTCTCTTTCTTCATATATATATATATATTTTTTTTTTCTTGTTTGGTCAATTTATAGCTATGCGTCAGCTGTGAGGGCTATAAAAAATCATATACGATATCGAAGTACACCCAGTGGAAAAGAAATAGTCTCAGGACTCTCTTTATATAGATAGATATATACATGGGTATGCGTATGGGTATGAATAACCTATTCGAATATATCCATTGTACTATTGGATTATATACTTTTATATACATAGATATATCAGAATATATGGATATAGAAATCTATGATATAGATAGAAAAAAAAAAAAAAAAAAATTGCCGCGAGTGTGGAATTGTGAGAAAATTGTAAAAGAAAGCCTTCGCCTCATATCCCGTGATAGATTTATATTCTGAGTGTATGAACATGAAAAAGTGGGGGAGAAATAAAATTTATCACGACATTCACAGTGAAGTTGAATGACAGTCCAAGTGACTCAAGAAATATTTTCGTAATATATACAGTTAGGATAAAAATATTTAATAATTTACACTTTAAAATTACAAAATTTATTTTTACATTTCATTTTATCACAATATTATTTAATCTATTTTCAATCCAAATTTACAATCCTTATTTATTTATGATATAAATTAATTATAATTACGTTAATATTAATAATATAATTGATTTTTTAATATAAACTAAAATGCAATTATTTTATCACTTTTTTTTTTTTTTTTTTTCAATCATGAAATAAATCATAATCAACTGGTATATTTTTTTTACACTAAATTTCATTCTTATTTCTTCTATTTTTATATTGATAAATGGAAAAATTTGTTGAATATCAATATTATTACTTGGATAAATTTATCGATTGTGTACAATTGAATTACAACATCTTTCTTTGATTTACATATTTAAAATAATATATATATACTTGTACATATAACTACTTGATAAAATTTCCGTTCATCCATCAGATTGACATTTAAAATCAGAACGTAGTGGGTAGAAACTTGTCGAGAGCGCAAATTCATTATTCGTGTTCGACGAAACCAGAAAGAGGAGGTGAAGGAGGATGGGAGATCAAATCAGAGGAAAAAGCGCTAATTGGATCCTCACACAAGAGTAACTGCGAGTGGGAGTGCGAAGCATACGCTAAACTAACACTGAAAGAAAAAAAAAAAAAGAAAAAAAAAAACAACAAGAAAAAAAAAGTGTGAGCAAAATAAGCAAAAGAAAAAAAAAAAGAAAAATAAAACGACAAGAAAAACGAGAAGAGAAATGGAAAGAGAATGAACAGTACAGAAAGATTTCAAAAGCGTGTTCTTTTTTATTTTCACTGCACGGCTGCAGCAGCTACTGCTGTTGTATACAGTAAATTTTCGTACTCTATCCATATAAGTTCTTTCATCCACACGTTTTATTATATACTAGAGTATATCGCTTGTTTATGAACGTTTATATATACACAAATACAAATATCCATTGGCCGATGTGTGGTAGCTATAAATACCGGAAATATAAATGCATTTTGGTAGAGGGGTATATATACAAGATTATATTTAAACATTAAATGAATAGATAGTTTGATGATGATGATAATGGTGAGCAGAAAGCACTTCAGAAATGATGAATTTTACGTTATACGAACAAAAACATTAGATCTAATGCACTGTACATTTGGCGTGTTGATTCGGAGAGTTTATAGTAATCACAAAATGTATATAATAATTAATGCTTTATGGTTTTATGTATTTATTACTTTTTATTTTTTTTTTAATTAATATAAAAAATGATATTAATATTGTCTTTTAGAGTAGAGAGGAATATAGGACTGTGATTTTTACTCTACTACTTCAGTGGTCAAACTCAGTCTGTTGTCCGACTTGTATGAATTTTATTTTTATCTTGTTAATAACGAGGTGTGCACTCAAAGTACAACAATATTTTTCCACATATCTAAATATTATATTATTCTATTTTTATATTTCAATTTTTTATTATTAATATTTATAATTTTTCATAAACAAATTATTTCTTTATTATGTATGAAATGCTATTTAAAACTCATTTCTTTCACAATGAGGAAGAAAAAAATATATAAAAATAGCAGAATGTTATTATAATCGTTTGAAAATAATAAATGACATATTTAATCAGTGGAAATGAAAAATTTTCCATATAATTTTTAAAATAAATAATTCAATATGAACTTCATATATATTTTATGTATATTACTTTTCATATTTTTTCATATTGACATTATTTCATTTATATACTTTTTTAAAATACAATACGAATTATTTTAACATTATCGAAATGAATAACATTAAAATGCATAAGTTTATTTAAATCATGGGAAGGGACAGATTTACTACTATTATTACTATTTTTTTTTTTTTTCTTGTATATCTTGCATTCTCTCATTTACTCATTTTATTCTTTATCTCTGTCGCAAAAAGTAAATGAGACAAATTGACGTCAAGTTGTCATGGCTGGTTTTACATTTAATGAATTTTATCTCGACATTGGATTGTCATTCTCCTCCTTACTGTTCCCTACACTCTTAAATATTTCCTATCACTTTACATTGATTCCTATTCGTTACACAAATGTTCACATTTCTCTTATCGCTTTTATATTATTTGAAGTCCAAAAGATTTACATACAAATTTATATTTGAATTATTTATTTCATATATTTCATGTATTCAATATATACACACCTATAAATTGACTGGTGATTTTTTTTTTCTTCTGTTTACCGGGTTGATTCACATCTTTTTTTTTTTTTTTTTTTTTTTTTTTTCTTTGTATATGAAATTTATTGAACATTTTTTGAAAATTGTCCACGTCCAACCAATCGTTTAGAGGTGATTGCGGTTCGTTACCAATTTTTCCACAGCCATCGCGTGCAATCAACTTCAACCCCATAACTCTTTGCCTGATCCCCGTCCCAGCCCGTAGTCATTTAATCCCATCCGTGTGAAAATGAGAATATTGTTGCCAGTAAGAGAAATCGAGTGAACTTCAAATGTATATGTATATAGTAATGGAGGAATATAGAGAACGTAGATAGAGGGAAAAAAAAATAAAATAAATAAAAAAACGTGAATTTTTATAGACCATTCGGTGAATAGTGCTCTGCTAACGATCAATTTTGAGTATTCAACGAGCAGCATTGCCGTATCTCTCCCTCAGTCTCTCCAACGACAAATCCAATTGTTTTATTTTACTCAGCATTTTAATTTATTCCTCTTTTTTTTTTCTTTTTTTTTTTTTCTTTTTTTCACAAAGTCACACGATCCAACGAAATAAAGATGAGAACAATAGGGAAAAAAATAATTTTATATCATTAAATTTTAATACAATTATAAATGTATCAGCAAAAAAAAATATATATATATATATATATAATTTTTTTTTTATTCACATATCTCGTAAATGATATTAAATAATCAAATAAATATGTCATAATTTCAAAAAATTATATTAATCATGTAAAATATTCAAAACTTTCTGTTAATTTTTACGTTCATTACACTTTGCTTTTAACTATCCATAAAAATTTTACATTCTGTCGTACAATGGCATCTCACTTTTTTTCTTTTTATTATTTTTGTTTTTGCTTTTTTTTTTCATACGTTTTTTTCTATCTCCAAAATTTTTCTTTTTTTTTTTTTCTTTTTCTTTTTCAAGCATATACAGTATTACGTGCGAGCATCCCTTTGCATGAAATTTCATTACATTCTCGTATAAACCGCCGTACGCAAGCACCTCTGTCTCCCCCATCATGAATTCCAGTTTTCTAGTGTATGCAAAACCAGTTCTACTTTCTCTTTCTTCCTTCGTCGTCATCGTACATGACCTTTGTCTCTCGTTTTCACTCTTTTTATCTTGTTCCCTTTTTTTTTTTAATTTTTTCTTCCATTTATTTAATTTAGATTTTTTTTTTTTAATTTTTTACAATTTTTTTTTTTTTTTTTTTTTTTTTTTTTCACAATGTTTTATACAATACCCAACTGTACGATCTTTTTGCTGGCTCACTTTCAAATTTCCGTCAACAAAAATGTATAGATATGTTGATGCAAAGCGATGAAAAATTGTTGGCATTTACAAAATATGAAAAAAATAAAGTGTAAAAAAAAATATATATACAATAATACATAAAGACAAAAAATGATAATAAAAAATGCGAGTTGAAAAAATTATGTGTAAAGAATATTTTTCAAGTCTTTTGTTTTTACAACTCAAAACTTTTTTGGTGGTTTTAAGCGACGATCCATCCTCTGCACTGGAATCGGGACACGATAAGTGGCTTTTTTTTTTTTTTACCTTTTTTACCTTTTTGTCAATTCAACGTATCCTATGTATATATACATGAGAAGATAAAAAAGCTGAGGATAAAAGAAAAAACAAAGTAGGTCACCCTGTTATAGGCGTGGCTTCAAATGAATGTATGAAAAAAAAAAGAGTTATAGAGAATTATAATTTATTTTACTTTTTCTTCTTCTTCCTCTTCGTTTTTTTTTTTTTTTTTTTTTTTTTCTTTTTTCATTCTCTTTACATAATAATTTTTAAATAACCCTTATTCCATTTAATTTTTATCGTATTAATGAAATTGCCCACAATTATATATATAATCTGTTGAGTGTACTTTTTCAACGTGCGAATTAAATAACAATCCCAAAAGAAAAAGAAAAAATGCGAATAAAAAATATATTCCAACGAATTTGTATACAGATTTAATTTGATTATGTATAAATTTAAAAATTAGAGTGAATTAATTTATTAAGCCGTTTTCTTTATTCACGCACATTTAGAATGAAATTGAGTGAGAAGTTGAAGTTCTTTATATGAAATTAATTCGAATACTGTAACGAAATTCGATACTCATAAAATAAGAGGAAATCTGGAAATAGAATTTGTGAAATAAAAAAATATATACGTATATATATATACATAATAAATAAATGAAGAGAAAAAAAAAACAAAAAAACAAAAAAAAACAAAAATACCCTCATAGCCAAGTAATAAATTGAATCGTGTGCGACTTTGAACTGAACGAATTGGATCGTTCTTTCCTCTGATTCTCCTCTCTCGCTGACGTTCAATTAAAATTCCCAAAGGGACGAAAAAAGCTTCGAGCAATCCACGGATCACCGTTCAACTCTATACACGTTTTCCACCGCGCCATACTCTGCAAAAGTTTTCCACGCTCTCGAACATTCGTGATTTTTTTTTTCTTTCCTTCTCGTTCGTTCTTGTTATTTTTATTTTATTTTTTTTTTTTTTTACTCCTCCCATTTCCTATTTCCCTCGTTATTCCTCGCTGCTTCCTCTTTCCTATCCTATCATCACGCTTTTTCTTCATCGTCTCTTCCATATACTTATCAGCTTTCAGCATCGCTGTGTTGGACATGAGACTGCCGAGTAGTTGGCACAGGTAATACGAGAGATAGCGCCGCTCGTTTTCTCGATTTTCAAAAATAAAAAAAACAACGGATAAAAATAAAATAAAGTAGTGAAAAAAAAAAAAAAAAAAAAAAAAAGTACGAAATCGGAAGGAAAAATGCTCTTGTGAACTTCCGGACGGGATTAAAAAGTTGTGGCTTGAGTGTATGGCAAGAGATGGAAAAGAGAATAAGAAAAAAAAAAAAAAAAAGTATAAAGAGGTGATCGGAAACTCCACGAGCCATTTCCCGCGCTTGCACTTTATACTCCAACTTTCACGTACATACACGCACATGACACACGTACAGTGATATATATATATACATATAACAAAAGATTTCAAACGAATTTCATCCAATTCTCCATTTGTTCATACATTCTTAAATTACCCGAGCGTAAACTATTACACGTATGACTATTTTGTTTTTATCTCCACTTCATCTCGTCTTTTTCATTCATTTTTCTCTTTATTTATTCCATATACTCAAATATAAATGTACGATATGTGCATATATACACTACATAGTTTGATGCTTTACTTGTTACCTATTTTCTGTGGTACATGATCCTGAATTCACTGCTAACCGCGAGAAGTTGGCAAGCCAATTTGTACTTGCCTTTGAATTATGTTTTATTTAAATATTCCATATAAAGAACAATTTTTATCTTTATATTACTCTATCTTATTTCACATACATTTATGATACTTCACTCTTCAAATATTGTAAATTTTTTTTTTGTTCTGTTTTTTCTTTTTTCATGGTTTATTTAAAAAATATATATAAATTCATTTTTTTATTTTTTTTTATTATTGTGCCTGAGAAAAGGAAGTTGATCTATATATATTTATTTATATTTCAATTGAAAAACTTATGTGCGATTGAGGATAAAGACAAGCTTTGTAAAAAATTGAGTCGGCACTTGTGAAGTTTGAGAGTATAGAGTTCGTATGTGCCTGTATGTGTGTATGGCAGAACTTTTGTACCAAAAGTCAAACATATACAGTTTGCTGTATGTAAAAAGAAGGAAGAAAAAGGAGGAGGAGAAAGAGAAAAGGAAGGGGAAGGGGAAGGGGAAGGATAAACTTTTTCACGCAACAGTACACTAAAGTCAATGACGTAATGTAAACTCGTATCAAAGTTCTGCCACGGCGTATTCAGTCTACATTTCCCACTTCAATGTATATATATATATATATATATATATGTATATATATACTCGTAATGTCTTTATATACACGTATGTGAATTATTATTTCATTTTTATACTGGAATTGTATTTAAAATATCTAATTTGAATAATAAATTTTTTTTTTTTTTCTCCATATATGTATTATTAATATGATAATTATAATTTTAATTGACTTGTCTCATAAAAAATTACAATTTAAAATTATATGAGATATTTTTTATAATTATTTATTTATTCATTTATATTTATATATATATATATATATTTTTTTTTTTTGTTTATAAATAAAATTTTATCTGACTAAAATCACAACAATATTAAATAGCACGGAAAATTATATATAAAAAAGATTTGCATGATAATATTTAGAGAATCTCTAATATATTTTGATGATCACTTTTCCTTAAATGAAAAAGAAAGAGATACAAAAAAAAAACTATTATATATAAACATGTACATACGGAAATATGCAAATTCTTTGTTTTATATTGTATCATTCACTTTTTATTTTAATTCTTTTTATTTCCATTATGATATTGTTCTTCATGAACTATCAACGAGAGGTTTGAGAATGGCTTCAGGATATGAAAGAGCAACGATAGTATATAGATAGATTCTTATTGTCCCGTTCAAAACACACTAATGCATTCTGAACTTTGCGATCTTCCATTTTACTTTTTATTTATTTTTTTTTTTTTTTTAGATCTACCCACCATTACCTGCACGTACTCCTTTATATTTTCCTTTTGTCATTTTATTTAATCATATCCTTCTGTCTTCTCTTTATTTACATTACTTTCTCATCGATTTCTACTGGCTTCGTATTATTATTTATTGAAGAAAATTAATATGTCAATCAATTGATATCCTAATTTATTCATCATTATAATTGAACACTGAATTGACATCAATGAAAAATTGATGTAGAATTATTTTTCAAATTGTCGAGAATTATTTTTCTATTATTTATTTATTTTTATTTTTTTTTTATATTTCTTCTCTTTTACTTCTGTTTACTGATTTTTCTCAATATATATCAAGTCAAAAAAATCGTCACTGCATTTTTCTAAAGCCTTTGTAAAGCCAGCAAAAGAACCTTTAAAAATCTATGTATATTATATGTAGAGATATTCCCTTTACAGTCCAACCAACAGAGTTGTATGGTCTACTCTTCACATATTATATACCAAAATGCCAAGAATTGTAATACAAATTGTACACGCGCGCGTGTGCCACTCGTTGAAACACGTCTACGTTGTCGACAAAGTCACGTCTGTGTCTCTTTTATTATTTTATTCTTTTTTCTTCTTCTTCTTCTTTTCTTTTCAACTCTTTCATCCTGACACATACGTACATTCCCCATAGATCGAAAGACGATGGAAAAGAATATAATATACAGTCACTCTCTTCATTTTCTTCTTTTACTCTTTTCCTGTCAAGTCTATCCACACACCCAATGTACATTACCCTTGAGGCACTTCTCCATACTCGCGGCACTTTCACAACGAGATAGATCGTGAAATTGGCAGGTGACACGAGTCACAGCATCGCGGTCTCGAGAGACGAATAAGCAAATATATACTATATGTATATTACGCACACTCTGTTATATATATATATTGGAGAGGTTTTGGTTGCGGTATCCATTTCTCCTAGTTCCCTTTCCTCAAAGTATACGAATCTCCATACCAACCAGTCTCCTTCCAATATGGATAATGGAATTTTCATTTGCATCCTCACGTACTTTCATTTACCAATTTCAATATCATCCCACCATTTATGTATTCATGACATCAGTTTATTTATTTATTTATGATTATTATTTTTTATTTATTCATCCTAGCTATTATAAACCAATAAAAATGAAATAATAATAAGAAATTTTTCTTTTATTTTTTTTTTATCTTCAATTTTTAATATCCAATATACTGCAATAATTTTTTAAAATTTTTTTTTATTTTTTATCCATTTTATACTATCGCAGCAGCTATTTCTCTGTCCAGTGTCTAATATCCAATCTAACCAGAACAGTCCGGTTAACATCAAGAGAACTCCGAACAGAGTAAAAGGTTAATTGGGTTAGTTGACTCTGGTTAACTCGACGACCCTGTTTCCCGCGCATTATCGTGAGTGTCCACCCCCTCCCAGTATCTCTATCTTAACATTTCTCCTTCTTCTTCATTCTCTTTCTCTTCATGAAACACTTCTACAATTACTACCACAACTACCACGACTGCTACCACCAACTACCACCACCATCAGTATCCACTCACCGCTAACATCACCACTACACTACTGTTATAAACCACCCACGCGTTTATTCCCTCCTTGCACCGAGTCTTGACAACACTATTTCCAAAGTTAACTTTGCTTTGTACATCCATTCACGTGAAGGTCACGTTCAAATTTCAACCAGGCATGTGATGCTTTGTCTAACAATATACAGATATATAAAATAATGTTGGTGTACTGTTGTAGATTCATGTACGAATTAACTTGTATATATATATATAACAATAGTATGTGTATGGAATAAAATGTAGATCGTTCAATCCACATGAATTACGAGTGTGTATGTAATACATATAGACTTTCTACCTTTCTCGAACATTTGGTTCTTCTTGTTCCCTTTTCAACCTTGTACTTCTAACTCTATATATTCGTAGAGGCTACGTATATGTATATATAGGAATACTTCAACGTGTTTAAGTAAAATTAATTACATTTGCACTGCTACCATGTTTCAACTCTGATTTTCATTTCCATTTCCGGGAAAATCCTTTTTCCTTTCTCAAATTCAATACAAGTGATATTTTGTATACTGTTCAGACTTATGTAATTCTCTTCTCTCGTATCTTTCTTACATTCCTTTAATATGTATGTATGTTAATATGTATATTGCATTAATTCCTTGGCGAATTTCATTTCTGTTCATTCAGTGATATCAATCCCCAAATGGATAAACTTGTTTCTATATATGTAATTTGTAATTTAATATACCAAACTTTTCTCATTTAGATGAGATACGTCTAACTTGATTTTAATGTTGTCTAATAAACCACACTACTCACTATCACGTAATAATTAGTTGTATCGTTTAAATCTAAAAGTTTTTATTTTTATTTTTATTATTGATTTTTATTTTTATTATTTTTTTTTTCTATTTTTTTTTTTTTTGTTTCACGTCGTAAAATAAAATGAAAATAATGTTAATGTTTCTTATTTAATATTTATATATAAATGGAGGCTATGTAAGTTTTTAAAAATAACAGGATGAAAAAATAAAAAATTTACTTATTACATATTTAACAGCCTCATTAAGGTCCATTTATCTATAAATTAATTTGTAGATGAGTGTTGGACTTGGCTTCGATAAATCCTGTTGGTAATTATGAATTTGTATGCCCAACTTTTGTTATGTATATATATATATATATTGTTGCATAAATAATCAGGGAAAGACATAAGTGCGTGAATGTAATCGTCTCCGATGGATTCAAGTTTTGGAACTTTGAGTATTATCCAAATTTCCATCTATCTCTACTTCATTAATATACACAACAAGTCTGAACGCTATATGAGAATATATATAATTTTATACAGTACTCAAAGTTCTATTTACTATATTCAATACATATGAATAATAATGATTATTTGTTATATCGATTATTGCAAATCTCAAACAACAAAATTCACCGTTAAATTTATTTAATTACCCATATATATTATATGTGTGAATATTTTCATGTATGTCCATATTAAATATACATTAATTTATTTACGAGTTTCTCATTCAAACATAACTGTCAATAAATATATACATTTTATTATTTTTCACCTAATATAATTACCACATGAATTTATGATATTGTTATTACCTAATTACAATTCATTAATTTATATTTGTAATTTATTATTTTTAATATATCAAATTTATTAATTAATAATAGTATCAATAATAATATTGGTAGAATAAAATTGATAATAAACAGAACAAAAAAATTTTTTTTTATTATGACTTTAACAGAAATAGTTGAGATAGTAGGTAATAATAATACAGTAAGTGAGTGGGATTTTCCCTCCCTGCTCACTCTATTTACTATTCAAGTGTCGACACTTACTATCGAACTAGCAATTATATTACAACTGCAGTGCCAGTAACATCTCAAAGACAAATAATAATTATATCTATTTTATTTCTCAATTAATATTGTTGAAATGAATAGGAAAAGTTTCACTGCGGCCACGTGAAAAAATTACTGGTACTACTTTATTATTATTTTTTATTTATTACTTTTTTTTTTTTCTGTTAATTCATACGTTTATTAAATATTACCGCATAAATATATATCATTAGAGTTGATTCTATATTATTATATACAACTGTTTAAAACACGTCACGAAAAAGATGTTTAATTTTTTTCTTTTTATTTATTAATTTATTTTTTTTCTCATTATTTTTTTTTTATTTTGTTATTTTATTTATTTACTAATTTTTTTTTGTTTTTTGTTTTTAATTTCATTCCACCCACTCTTCTTCCTTCGACTTTCTCATTTCTTTCATTCACGATTTTTGCTCAAGTAGCGAGCGGTTATTATTACCAGACGAAGCGAACCACGCGATTCGGCATAATGTATCGTTTCGCGCAACTGTAAAATACATTATTCATCGGTATACTGTTCGTTTCTTAACGTTCCCGTCGTTTTTGAACGAAGCCCGTTCGTCGCAACTCTTCCTTTAAATTCTTCTCTTTCTTCCACATACAATTTTCCACTCCTTCTCTCTCTCTCTCTCTCTCTCTATACTTTCGCCGAGTTACTTCAACAACGCCCAGTTCCTCCGCTCCATTTATATGCATTTCTTCAGGCACTTTTTTAAAAAAAAAATTTTTTTTTTGTTTTTTTTTTTTTTATTCATTCCCGCATTCCCGTACAATCTCTATCTCCTCTTCTCTCACTTCTATTTTGCTTTTTTCCCCCTCTACCATTCTTTTCTTTTATTTTTTTCTTCTTTTTATTTTATTTTTCAATGCACTAGCCATGTCATTATCGCCATTCACATTTATCCGTCAACATTTACCAATACCCAGGACACTTGGCATGAAAAAATTAATAAAAAGAAAAATAATAAATTGACCGAAAAAATGTTATTTTGTTTTTTTTTTTGTTTTTGTTTTCATTTTTTTTCGTTGTCTCTACCATAAAAATTTTTTTGGCATTCTATGTTTGAATTTTGCTGATAGTATATATCGATTTTAAATGATGTCACGTTTAGTACGACACGGGACAATTTTATCGTGAATTTATGACGGCAAAATGCCAAAAGTGTAGTATATACGTGAAGTCACATCACTCACCCCACCACCCACCACAAGCAACGTTAATCCAAAAGTGCACCAATGCTTATTTTTTTTTTTTTTTTTTGATAGATTTGCCCTTTTTTTTCTCTCTTCATTCCTTTCTCTTTTGACCCGTATCCCCCTGCCCCCAAATTTCTCCTACCACCATCCGAGAATTTTCACTCTACCTCACTCTCTTGCACATTCTGTCCAACTCACTCGCTCTATCTTCATTTTTTCTTACCGGATGTAAAGATGTTATCCTTATATATATGTATACATATGGGAAATGACTTCCGCCAAACTGAACGACCATTGAGATATCGAATCCTAAACTTATATCCCTCTCCTTCACCCACATCCTACGTATGATCTAATCGATAGATTTTCCTACTCCATCTCAATACCGCATATACGTGTTTTTTTCTTATCGTACAATGTCTAACCATTTATACATCCAAAATATATCATTCCTTTTTTTTTTTTCTTTGTTTTTACTTTTATCTATGAATTACATTCATACCTTTTATTTTGAATTCTCTTTATAAGAGACAAGTGAAAATAAATGGATTAATAAGTAAAATAATAAATTTTTTATTGATATATATATTAATTTTTTATATTTTCAATTTAATATCTGACATATGATATTTGATTTTTTGTTTGTTTGTTTTTTTTTTTTTTATATATATATATAATAATTTAAAAATGTCAATGGCAGTGTAAACGTTTTATTCACATGAGTTAAATATTAATTCCCTCGATATTCATTGGATAGTTCATCAGTAAAGAGAGATAGTAAAGAGTGTGAGTGAGAGAGGAACAGAGAGAGGTGAGGGAGTCAATGGGGAGGATATTTGAGCGTGTATCAACGTGAGCAACACTGGGAACTTGCAATATATATCGGTATTGCATGCGATATCGCAATTATGACACGAACGAATAAATTATCCTGCGTCACGTGTATAGTAACGTTGTATAACGTCCAACTGCGGGTATATATACAGTTAATACTTTGAAATATCTATAGATATACGTACGTGAACCGTATCAGAGAACAAGTGAGGGAGATTATAGCGAGTGTGAGTGGGAGAATGAGGAGAAAGAGAAAATTATTGTGTTGCACGGCAAAGCTGCGCGGTTACGCACCACCCGCGGATAATTCATGAAGATCGGTTGAGTAGTAGCGGGGGAACGAATTCATGTTCGTTCATGTGTATATTATTTGTCTGTATGCGTGAGTGTGAGTGTGTGTGTGTGTGTATGTGTATGTGTATTTGTAGTGCACGCTCTTACATGCCAAATTACCTGCAATTCCGGTGGCACGAATAAAGGAATCATTTCCGATGATAATGGCACGCAACTAGAAATTAAATTATAATTTATATCACATGGCAAGTATTAAATCAAATGAAAAAAAAAAAAAAAAAAAAAACAACAACAACAACGAAATAAGACAAAGAATAGAAAAATAAATTACGTACATTTATTTATATTGTCATATGATTTTTGAGTAATTATTCGGTAATTATTAATAATTTTTATTTAGTTTTTATTATGAAAATATTATTATTATTATTATTATTATTATTGTTGTTGTTGTTGCTGTTGTTGTTATTTTATGTAGAGATGAAATTTAATGTTTGATATGTCGTGTATATTTTATTTAATCGTGACAAATAAAATTGAAAATTTATTTACAACATAAATAATAGATGAAAATTTTGTTTGAACAAATAATTTGACACAATTTCAAAAGTGTATTTTGATATTGAATATACATATAAAGTATAGCAATATATTTTATATTTTATATGATTAGTGAGGAAACGCGTGAAAATTTGTCCTCGTTGAAAATCCATTTGGATGATATTGTAGACGAATAGTGAAAATAGGATGAGATAGAAGTTAAATGAGAGGTAGAAATTTGAACGTATCAGTTTGATTTTCAACACTGCCCACTAGAGAATTGTGAAAAGACACACGACCCGATAATACATATCCATATACAAATACAGAACTAAAAGAGAATTGTATCGTATAGCAAAAGCTTCGTTTACATATATGAAAACGAACGATTTGTTTGACGTGGTTGCGTTGTTCGCATTTACCGGTTTATACGATACGATTCATTGGATAAAAATATATACATATATATACGTGAATTTTAGACGGCTTGACAAATGAATGGTATTGAAATCCTGAATAGTTGCGCTATAAAGACAAGGTCCCACGTGGCTCGTTGAAACAACAAAATATATATACACAATGTGTACTCTACCACCACCACCACCACCACCACCCCCTACCTCAGTATACAGTTTTTGCAATAAAATACTTTGCTCCATCACTCACAATGTTTTATTACCCAACGTGTATTTTTTTAATTGTCACAGTTTGTTGTATAGGCTAAAAGGTATCACGTGAAAATATTGTTTTGCCAGCGTGAGACATGAAATGATTGTCAAATTGTGTAAGTGCATGGAAGAACAAAAGTGAAAAAATAAAAATAAATAATAATAATAATAAATGAATAATAATAATAAATAAATAAATAAATAAATTGTACGCGATGTAATAGAGATGATGAAAATAGCAAAAGTCCCTTGGGTAGATTTGTATGTGTGTGTCTGTGTGTATGTACCATTGCGATTTTGTATATCCCAAATTTCAATGGGTATATGAGAGAGGGTGGCCGAAACGGAACCGGACACTATTCGCCCGTCGTGCATTCTCTCGAGGTCGCCTCCCTGCATATAGAACAAAGGAAACTATTCATACATACAAATGTCTATGTGTGTTTATGGTATATGTGAACTTGTTGTGTCGCACTCGACCCGTTTGTATTTACTCAAGTTCACTCTCACGTGGTTTGCGGTAACTTAGCTACACAGTATATACATAGAATACTGCTCTATCCAACAAATATCCTTGAATTGTCGTGATTATTATTCACCATTTGAATTCTGTCATACGAATTGTACGTGTATCATCATTGTACAATTGACAATTGTTATTCACCGTAAAATCCCATTCGATTATCATAAATATTTTCTCATATCTTCATTTTTTTTTTTTTTTGCTGCTTTTTACCCTTATATTTATTTAAATTTTCATTTCATATTCTTAAAAAAAAAATTAATTAATTAATTAACATTCATTTACCTCGTAACATACAAATATCATATTTTTATCCAATTCAATTATTTTCTTGTTTTTATTTTATTATCGGACACTGTGACATTATGTTTATACACATATAAAATTTAATCGTATGAAACGTTGCGGCTATTTTGTTAGATACACAGTGAATTTTATGATCCGTATACTGAGTCGAATAAGAAATAAGAGTGTAGAAAAAAGATGATCGTCAAAAAACACACTATCAACATTTAACTTACCTTGACTATTTCAGTATTCTCTAGCCTTCAAACTCAAGATGAAAAGTACATAATTCACGTCCAAGTAGATGCGGGATGTGTATGCGAAATATAAATAGGGTATAAATATAGTTATCCATGGATATGGAGTGGAGTTTTTTCCCCTCTGTACTTTCTAACTATTCCTACTGCACACTCATCTCTCTTTCATCTACATTTCTCACTTGGTATTTCCCTCTCGACTTCCTTCTTTTTGCTGCCACTGCGGTCCTGCAGTGCCCTCAACTATCACAGCCAACCCTCTTCTTTTCTCTCTCTCTCTCTCTATCGCTGCCACTTAAAACTCTGTCTCGAAATCTCCTTCTCTCTCGTCTACTTCATCTCTATTCTCTGTCTCTTCTTCTCGCTGTTAATCGCGCTAGCGGATTTGTTGGAGTTAACTCCAACTACAGGACGACGAGGAAGAAGCCTATTCTTTAAGGTGCCGCTTAATTAGCGCTACTTCCAAGAGTTCCCAGGAATTACTTCGTCCCTTACATTTTACCTCACTTATATGTATATATACTTTATACTCTCAGACCTATTCTTCCCTTTTTCTTTTGGCCATCCCTCTACCAGTAGCTCGCCGGGATCCTTTGGCTTTAGAACAAGCGAACTCTGACGGCACACAGTTACTATATATGTTCTCATTCCACTCGTATTTGCTATCAAGTACTTTTACTGCTTACGTCAATACCTAGTCTCTGGTGTAATAAATCATTATTAGGACTCGTTAAAAAAAAAATTTTCTCTTTTTTTTTTTTTTTTTTTTGTAGTGAAATTAGTTATGATGAATTCGAATTTTTCAAGTGCAATTATTAGATTGTAAACTTTTTTTGTTTTTTTTTTGTTATAAGTTTAGGGTGTTTGGTAGGATCGAGACTGAAGAGAACAAAACAACAAAGGGTAAAACCTCGTGGGTACTTCTATTTCATTGTTCATGAGCCAGGAATAATCATCTGTATTTATTTGTCAATTCATATTGTTAAAATTTTAAAAATAAGTTTCTCTTCAAACTCATATAAAAAAAGTGTCCTTTAGATATTTATCATTTTTTATTTATTATTATTATTTTTTTTTTTTTGTTTACATGAAAACTTAAAAATTTCACTTGGCTTGTACTCACATCCAAATATTTATTGTCGAAATTTTGACAACAAGAGAAAACTAGAAAATAAGAAAAAAAATGTATGATGATGAATTATTTAACTTTATCTACTGCAAATGTATTGTATAAAATTTTTATTTATGGTATTGTAAATATTTATTATTGATATGTGTTGATTGAAATATTATTAATATTTCAATTTATTCAATTATTATTCATTGATATTATAAAAATGAAAAAATAATAAAGAAAATTAAATTAAAAATGAATAATTAAATTTCAAAAAACTATACAATTGTAATTGACTATACAATTGTAATTGTTAATTGAATTTCAATAAACAATTCATATATCTATACATTATACAAAATTTAAAAACAATATGAAATTAATTAAAATCCACAATTATATACAGAATTCAATGTACCACAGTGATTTTCAAACTATATGAATTAATTTAAATTTACAAATACACATAGAGATCAAACATGAATTCAATAGATATTTACATTTATATATAATATCAACCTTATTATTAAAATTCAATATGTACAAAAATTTAAACATAATATATAATCTATTATATATTAATGACATATCCAAACCTAAAATATCAACAGACCTCAATCTAATAAAGCACAATAAGACCCCAACCATTTCAGTGGTAATTAACTATCACAAATTCAATAATTATTCCATAATTAACAATAAACCCACAATTATTACAACTGAAAGAAATATTGAATAATAAAAATTTTCCATTGCACTATCCAGTTACACATTGAATAATTGAACAAAAATATTTTTTTATTTTATTTTTATTTTTTTAAATTACAGAGTTTGTATAAAATAGGAGAGGAATTTTTATATTGATGATGACTCTTAGGTTTGTGATAAAATTAAAATTGACGCAGGTGGATAATCAATAAATCAAGTTGAGGATAAAGGTGGGTCCAGGGCTTTTAATTAGTTGGGTCACACGGGTCATCGTCCGGTCGTATAGCCCATGTGGACTTTAATCTCATTGAAAGTTTTCCCCTCAGCCAGTGTTACCACTATCGGCAAGCTCAGCAGGATTCCACAGTTCTCTGTCATATATCCCACATTATATTGCATATACATATCTACATATTCACATATAAACTATATATAAAATGCAGTTTTATCATCTACACTTTATTCGCTATACCGTAAATTTATAATCATTTTACAGTAAGCATCACTTACACAAAACTCGATTACAGAGATTTTTCTTCTTCTTTTTCATCTTTTTTTTCTTTTTATTTTCCTCTTTAATTTGCAACGTACGTAGTTTACCGCTAAAAGAAGAACGGCTCAGAAACTTTTAAGTCTATATACCCCGTTACAATAGTGTCGAGGTCGACAGCGCGGGTAAAGGGACTTTGGCATCGCATAGAGAGGGAACGTGATTCAGTCGTGCAGGATGTACCTTCGCCGTGTTATCTAGATATATATATATATATATTGTTGGAAACTTTGGTTGAACGAAACGCGACGGTTTTCTACCCTCCTAGCTCACAGTATTCTCACTCTCCTTTTCTGATAACTTTCATCTCACTCGCGCAGTAGTTGTTCGCCTTAGTTACGTTTCTCCTGCCTCAACGGACTTGAGACACGACACTCCCACTGTCCTCTCTTTCTTTCTCTCACCACGCAACACGAACGCTACAACGCCTTGTCGCGGAAAACTTTTGGTCGGGATTCACGGGAAGGAAGTACATAAATTATTTGAGAAGTGGTACAGGAGACGTGAAGAAGAAAAAGGGAATAAGAGGAAACAACACGAATGAAACGCGTCATAAACGCTGCATACAAAATACAAAAGTTTAGTTTATTATCAATATTTTCTTTTATTTATTTATTTATTTATTTATTATTGTTGTTGTTTTTTTTTTTTATCTTTTGATTCATGTATGTATTTATATATAAGTTTATATACAAATCGAAAGAAAGAGAGAGAGAGAGAGAGTGTGTGTGTGTGTCACTGTGACTGTGTGGAAATTTAATCATTTAATTCAATGAAACGAGAAAAAGAGAACAGAGTGAAAAGAGAGTAAAGTCTTGATATTACTTTTCACCACGATTTATTTTTAACAATAGCGCTATACAATTTTTTTTTTTTTTTTTTTTTTTTCTCGTAGTGAATATACTTGAAAATATTATTCAATAAATATATATATATATATATATATATATTAATTTGATAATTGTATTTATTATGTTTTCAGAATTATTTTGAATTAAATTACGAAAAGTTAATAATGAAATACAATCGTAATACAATGAAGTCATCGGATCTCATTCCAATAGTTTTGATGATGTTGGTTGTGTTAAATTCACTACCGTCTGGTAGTAGTGAACTTTATACAGCACTCGCAGATATGGAAGCACTTTTGGAAACTGAAGCCGTACTTATTGATACACTCCACGGTTATATCAAAGCACAGGAACAACGTTTGGCAACACTTCGAAGGTAAGTGAAAAATTTATAATATTTCATCAATGAAAAAAAAAAAAGAGAAAAAAAAAGTCTTGTCACACTTCATTTCAATAATTTCATTTGAAAATTAAAAAAATTACGTATTTATTATTATTTTTTTTTTTTTTTTGTTGATATATAATAAATTTTTATTTAAATTCCATTCATCACATTACACTGAGACATTATAAATCGTAATAGTACTGAATCAATGGCTTTTTGATTATTATCCTCTTCACTACAAGACACAAAAGCAAAACACCAAGAGACAATTTACTTGATGAAAGGCAAAAATTTTTTTGATAACATCCAAAACTATGTTCACGATCGTTAGATGATATTCTCTACCAATTCAAAACTATATAGATGTCGACATGGCTATTCAAAGTTACCGAGATCAGTGTAAGGTGGGTAGAGTCTGAATGTACACTCGTAGTCTGAGGTTACAGTGAATATTCCACGTTTTACTATTATACAGTTGCAACTTGGTCGGGTGTGTACGCGAGAATGCTCGCGACATTTTCAAAGTACGACATTTAATATATAATCGAGAGAGACCCGTTTGGATTGGTTGGATGCCTAGAGGAATTTACGTATACCATCTCGATAGTTAGTACACGGTGTGTGGAGAAGAGACGAAATTAAATGAGGGATTTAGAGACCACGAGCAGTGGTGTAAGAGAAATTGTGGATAGTGAAGAGAAAGAGAAGAAGAGAGTGAGAATAAGAGAACGCAAAACCCCCCTCAAACGTAATAATCGAGATTCTCATCCCCTTCTTCAAACCTATTCCTTCAAACCTTCATTCCATGCACAACCCTCATCTTTTAGAAAGTACGATAATTGGCGTCGTTCCCGATCCATTTTGCATCGACATCATTTCTCACACCAAAATTGTGTGTTCATATATTCAGCAACTTGCCGAATTGTCGTACGACCCTTTCCTTTTTTTTTGTTTTTTTTCTCTTTTTCTTATTCTCCTCTCATATTTCCACGTTTCTTGAGCTACCGTGAAAGTTTTATTGGATAAAAGTCAAGTCAATCGAATACAATCGAATTTATTGATGATTATATACGTATATTGAGTTCTTGAAAAGAAATCATTGAGCGTAACACCATAAACCATGACAATACCATGAGTATATATATATATATATATATATATAAAGACGAATTTTTCCTCTATTTTATTTTTTACTTTTATTTATTTATTATTATTATTCTTTTTTTTTCCCGCATATATATCTGTTGTATGTCTTCTTCAGTGTCGTTATGTAAGTCAAAATCCACTCTAGTACTTTTAGAATTTATTGGTGACGGCCTATGATCTTCAACTCGGGACGTTATTTCACAAGTTTCATAAAGTGAATCGGTTGTATGCGCCTGTATGTGAATAAAGTTTCATCGCACAAAGATCTACGTACACATTTGTCGTTTGGTTTGAATTCTATTACACCTTGTACCCCTCCCTCCTACGTCCATCAGTGACATATATATTTTTTTCTATCCTTCCTATCCTTCTCCACTAAATATATATACTATCCTTCCTCGTCACACACTTTTGTTCGTCGTGTGTTTAGAGGCGGACAAGAGATCTAAAGTACATTTGCATTCTGAGCGTATGCGGTCTCAAGAGCTCATTTTTCAAAACTTTTATTCGTACTGTAGATGCAGACACGCCTTCGTTCTTCATTTTGTTTTGTTTTATTATTATTATTATTATTTTATTTTTATTTTTTATTTTTTTATCTGTTTCTTTTCCTATTCGCCTTTGCAGAAACGACTGTTTTTCATTTTCAGTTAAATAATAAAAATGAATATAAAAATGAATGAAACAGAAAAAAAATAATTATTATTATGATAAATAATATTAAAAAAAAAAAAACCATGATTAAAAATGTTACTGGGAAAAGTGATGTATTTACCACGTAAACTCACAATCGATGTTGAAATTAAACTTTTTTGATTAAAATTCAGAATTGCAATTTTAAAATTACACACAAAGTTTCGACAGGTTTTTCCCACTTCATCAATTGCTTTCTAAGTATAAATTTGAAAAATAAATTATCTATTAAATACTGTAAAAAACAAAACAAAAACAAAAAAAACAAATGTGACACGTCTGAAATGCCCTATGTACTCTTTATCGTGATAGTTAATCGAAAATTTGAATGAAATATTCTTCAAGTACTTATAAAAATGTCACTTTTGTGTCAGACTGAAAATCAGATTTAAATCTAATAAAAGAATCCTACTTGATTCTCTTGTATAATAAACTGAAATTATCAAGAAAATAATTCAATTAAATATATATATATGCAATTGACCGATAAATAATTTGAGATAAATCGTTTATCCATTAGCATAAAAAAAAAAAAAAATCTCTATCACACGCGAATAAATTTCAATTGCAATAATCGCTATATAACATGTTTGTACATGTGTATACGTAACCCTCTAATTATGTGGCCAAGTATGTGTTTAATTATTAGTTTGATATACCATTCATGCAAGAAATAAGAGACAAAGAGACGACGAGCCAGATAGAAACGAGATTTGCATGGTTGATGGCAGGATTTGATGGTGCATACAATAATGGCATAAATGCAATGAGAGAAAATCAAAGAGATTGAAAATGCATGAAAATTATAATAGCTATAAATTCAATGTATGAAAATTACGTTTAGTCAAGCATATAACAAGCGTAAGTTTGTTAAAGTAATAACAATCATGAAAACTATTGGCTCCTACGCTATTCAGTATCAAGAGAAGGGGTCAAAGCTATACATCGTCAATTCTGTATCGTAACAGGCTCGTCAGCAGCTTATCTGTCAATGGCGTGGTCAGAACATATCTATCACCAACCATATACCTCGCACACTCTCATGTCAATGGAATTAAACATGGTATATTTGCATGAGGAAATGAACCCTATATATACATAGTGATCCGCTTGTGAGCAATATCTCCATTAATAATTTGAATATCGGTAGACGCATAAATGTGAAAAAATATATATATATATATTGATAATGATAATTTTTCAAGAGAATTTTTGAAAAAAAAAAAAAAAGTTTCAATGATTAAAAAAAAAATTTTGTATACATAGAAAAACAATGTAAAACAATGTAAAACTCATCGGTCCGATCATATTTCACCCGAAAGCTCTAACAATCATCGAATATTTATTGGAAGTTCACTGTGTTTAAAAACAAAAGAAAAAAAAGAGTGAAATAAAATAAAATGTAAATGTTTGAAAGAGGAAAAAATACGCTTGGCTAGTGAATCGAGTTTCAATAGTAGATTGCACTGGTTACTTTTCGACTTGCAGTTTTCTATCTGACACATATGACTATATGTTAAAATTTTTATTATATTATATTTTTTATTTTACTTCGATGTATATTTAAAATAACATAGTAAAATGGAAGGGTAAATTGTAAATGAAAAAAACAATATATTCATGATATTCATGTTGTATATTTTAAATACAATAATATATATGATTATACGGTGACATTCACAATATTCTTTTCATCTTTATATTTTTTTTTTTTTTGTATTTTCTTATTTTGCTCTATTTTTTTTTTAATTTTTCTTCCTTTTCTCCGTTTTGTAAATCTTTATTTGCTATATCTGTGTTTTACATATTATATAAAAATTACACGGACACACCGGTTTTTTGTTTTTTTTTATTTGTTTGTTTGTTTGTTTGTTCACACAATCCATGACGCACATAAATTCTTGATAAGGGTTTTCATCTTTCGACAAATTAATAAATTTCTATTATCTCCCGTTCATTTTATTAGATTATCACTCTTATACATTATTTAATAGACGAATTTCAATGAGAAGAAAAAAAAAACTTGTTCATGAAAATCACAGAAAAGTATAGATAATTAAAATCGAACTTATGTTCATCATTGTGAGTGTAAAAGAAAAAAAAAAAAACGAAAAAAGAAATTTTATAATGAATCGAGAACACGAGAAAAAAAAAAGAAAAGAAAAAAAATAGAAACAAAAAAATGACATAACATTTTTCAGTTCAGTCTGCTTGCGTTTGTCGTGGCACAAATTCACGCGCCAATGGATTGAGTGGTACACCAAGTGGTATTTGTGGTTTCATACTGAGTATCATGTGCTGTTTCAATTGAATATGTGGTATACCGCGTACAGTTGCATTTTGAAAATATTTTCCCCATAATGAACGACACGGACCGGTAGTGAGCAATGCAACAGGATCACCAACAACTGCTACAAGTGCTTTAGCACGTGTTATTGCCGTATTTAACAATCGTGGGTTAGTTAAAAATCCATAATCGCTAACACTATTTTCTGCTGAATATCGACAACAATTTCTTGTTCTTACTGTACTGATAAATACCGCAGTGAATTGTTTGCCTTGTACATTCAACACGCGCTCAACATTAACTGAGAAGAGCTTACGTTTACGTAATTCATTCCGGATTCTCGCAACTTGTTCAGCATAATGTGCCAATACTCCAATCGAATCCTCAGAGAATGGACCCCATTCTTCTACGGGCCAACATGATTTCAAGTATGCGATACGTTTCGCTAGTTCCACAGCTTCTTCATCATTGTAAAATCCCGTAGAGTGCTCACCCTAAAAAAAAAAAAAAGAAAAAAAAAATTAATAAATTATTAAAAAGAAATTTTAAAATTGACAAAACTTTTATCCAATAAAAGAAATGTATGTCAATAAAAAATGGGAAAATATTTCAAAGATAATTGTTTTACCTGAACTTCAGTACCGGCAACAGCATAAAAGATGAGAGGCTTGAGATTGGGATGATCAGGCAATAGTGAACCACTCGATTCAATTTCATTGCCGTAAAAAAGATTTGATGTAAGCTGAACGATGGCTGCATGTGAACGATAATTCTTACAAAGGCTGACACGACACGGATGTCTAGGTGAATAGACGTTGTGTAGTCTCTCAAGGAGGCTCATTCCCAAGCCTCGTTCCTTTGACAAGTCACTGTAAACCTCTGGCGCAAGTTGCATCTGATCTCCAGATAATATTAGCCGAGTCCTTTGACCAACTAACGCTAGAGGAGTAATTGCCTCACACTCCAAGGCCTGTGCTGCTTCGTCTATCACAATGTGCGTTGGTTGAAAATCTAATGCAGTCAAACAACTAGATGTTGCTAATGTTGTTACGATCAATCCACAATTTTGAATGTCCTCCTTTGTAGGATCACGGAAATACCCATTGGGATCGGTCAAACAATATTTTCGCACTGTTGGATGAACCTGCAATACAAGAAAAAAAAACAAAAACAAAAAAAAAATTGAAAAGGAATTGATTTTTTGCGATTATATTTAATTAAAAAAATTTATCAAGTTGAAATTTTTTTTTTTTTTTCAAATTAGTCAAAAGTTTTAACCACAAATTAAATTATAACTTTTCATTATTCTTCACAGTTAATAATTTTTTCATTACACTTAATTCTCTTCATCACACTATTTTAATATTTACTTATAACATGGAAACAATTTTTTTTTTCCAATTAAAAAGTGTGAAAAAAAAATATATATATATATATATAAACTTACCGTATTTCTTAAACGCAGCTTGTAGTAAATTCTCATAGGTTTTAATCTTTCTTCATTAGTATTCACATACCATGAATCGAAAAATTCTTTCACGTAGAGATCGGCAGCGCTATTACTCTGTGTACACAGTAAAACTTTATTGAGTGGATTTTGCAAAAGCATTATGAGCAGTGCTTGCGCTATCGTGAATGTTTTTCCCGTTCCATATGGTCCAAGAAGTAAAATTGGCGGCAAATATATTTCATTGGGTGCAACCATCAATGTTACTGCCTCTCTTTGTTGATGATTGAGTCGATTGTCCAATAAATCGGACCATTCTTTATTAGAATCCAGCACGGACGGAAGGCGAACGGAAAGTTGAAAGTGCGAATCCGGGAATACAAGACTTGTATCAGGTAGACAATCAACAGCACGATGCCATTCACAAAATGGCATTCGATTTAACACAAATTGAACGCACATTTTTACATCAGTGTCGGGTTTCAAATTGAGACGTTCGACACAGAATTTTGACAGCCGTGCATAAATCATATAGTTACATTTGTCCTCTACGTGAGCCTCAAAGATATCAGTTGATGGAACACCACTACCACCAGATGACTTTGGATTCTCTTCAACGTTCCATAATTTTATCAATATATTATTGCATCCACGTAAGAGTAATCGACCGCTTTTCATATCCTCCGAGACACCACGACCAAGAGGTAACTGTTTTTAAATTGATAAAAAAAAAAAAGAAGAAAAAAAAATGGAACAAAAATAAATATAAATTTATTCTATCATAAATGAAATCAAAAATTCGAACAACAATAAATATATATATATATACATGTTAGTTTAAAAATTTTACGAACAATGGAAATTAAAATTTTTTTATAAAAATACCAATGAAAAAAATATTTAAATGAGTATATTGAAAACAAAGATATAAAACATTAGACACACCTGGGCAAATAGTTCTCCAAGAGGTGCGTACTTAGCAGTAGTTGAACCATCAGTATCAGATGACAAGATATAGCTAGATGTCAAACGTAATTGAACAACAGAGTTGTATCGTGCAACTTGTTCATGACGTGCCAATTCTTCAACTGCTATTAATTCGTGCATTCTACCACGATAATTCGTACGAGTTAAACAATTTTCTGTTAGAGTTGCGTGTGATAATGTAAACACTTCTTCGCCGGGATAAGTGTATACTTTGCTGAGATTTTTTTCCCATGGATCTTTCATTGGTACAAATGGTGATTCAAATGGATGACATTCACCATTATTATTTCTTGATGACCATATATGTGCTGTTTGATTTGAAAAATATTTCGTGGCCTCATTTAATCGCGATAAATCATCAAGTGGGACAATATCAGCGCAAATTTTTCGACGTACAACTGGATAACCCTCAAATCCAAAAAGAACATTTTGTAAATATGTCCCATGACCGGCAGCAACAAAACAAACGTCCACCCGATACGACATGACAGATTCATCAATGGGATCACGGCGTGGATCATGAGGCCCATAATCATGCCATTCTTGGCCATCATTATATCCAGTTCGTGAACCATCACGTTGTACAGATTTAATACAAAAGTTTTCTCTGTGCGCGTCTAACGACAGAGCGACATTTTTCAATGGACGACCCATCGTTCGTACCTCAAAATGCCATGTCCATGTGCAATTAGATCTGTGTGCGCCGATGCGAATATTCAAGTCGGAATTGACACCAATAGCGATACTTGGTGGATCAGTGTCAGTTAATATAGCCCGTGGATCACGCGAACGAATCCAATCACGATGTACACGGCGTGCAAATTCACCACTTCGAAATAACATTGTATCCCCAGCAATTTCCAGTGCGTCTACTGCAGACTCCGGCTCAGAATCGTCGTTACCCAGCCGACCGTCCGCCATTGCGCAACGAAGCTCCTTCGTTCTAAAATATCACTTCAGTAGCACTTGCTTTCTCTTTTTAATTCTTTTTCACTTTCATCCATCAAATGTTATAACACTCGAAAATAAATTCCAGTCATTTCTACATACTCGTTTTTTTCTAGGTTAGAAACGACTAAATACTATCAAACACAATGCATTTGATGACACTCAATGAGAAAACGGTGAGGTGGCACACGCAAAATCATGTACTTCTCGGCTGCTGCGCCGACGGCGTAATATTTTGCCGAGGGTCGCGACGCGGGGCGTCGGCGCGAGGAAATATATTGTCAATGACGCTTTTAGCGCAGGCGCGCGCATATACTCCACTACATCACTGCATCACTTACGCCATCTTCTTGTCTATCACAAACTTGTCGAATTCTACTTTATCAGCTATGAGCAACATACAACATATATCACTAACGCGCAGTTTTAATTTGAATGAATTTTATTCTTTGACATTACTCCATTTTATTTTTTAAAATTTTATTCACATATTTTCATTATTTAATCAAAATTAATAAAATTTCTAATTCCTAGAAATTCAAATGATTATACTATAAATGCCTTTTAATTATTTGTAATTATTTCAAAAGCTTTTTCATATCAATAATATCATTCATTCATATAATTGAATATTATCACAAATCAATTAAATATAATCGAGTTTTAATTTATCAATGAACATGACTTTAAATACATATTTCAATGACATACAAATAATAAACTAGTGCTTTGAGTTCGTTATCGTACACATTGTAGTCACATATCGTACTCGTACTTGTTATATGAATGAAATCGATAATAAATCAAAGTGAAGGCCACAAGTAGATAAAATTTCATATGCATAGTTATCACGATTTTACACAGGGGAATACATTCACATAACTTTTCAAAAATAATCTCATCAATATTCATAATTAAAAATAATATTTTTTTTTTTCTCTCACTCTTTTTTTTTTCATACCCGCAATTTATTGTGCATATCTTCCAACGATAATAACCCACCGTGCCCAGTGAAAATTGGATATTGTAACGCCACGAACAATGAACTTCACGGGCATACAATGTTGAATGTCATCTTTGTGGTTCTGCCACCAGTTTCTCCACTGATAAGGATTCAAATAGTTTGCGGTTACTATACATATATATATTTATATGGTTGTTTGTTAGCGCATTGATATCTTGATATGAGTACAATGCTATTCTCTGCAAATGGTAGAAACTTACTGAAATTGAATTGAGTTTAGTTCGATCATCAATTCCCCGCGGCATTCGTAATCAACTTCAAATAATGAGTTTCCACGGAGGTAATTTTTATTATCTAAATTAGTAAACTGCTTTTTTTTTCTTTTTAATTTTTTTTTTTTTTTTGCTCAGATAAATTTTTTTATTCTCGCATTTTTTATTTATTTATTTAATTTTTTTCTTAATTTCTATTATTGGAGAAAAAAATTAACTATCAAATAATTTTGTAAAAAAAAATTGCCACAATCTTATTATTATTATTATTATTATTATTATTATCTTTTTTTTATAACAAACAAAAATTTAGTATTATTGGCACTGATTTTAAAGTTTTATCATCATCAGTTGATCACTTTACGTAATTCATACAATTAAATTGAACTTATTATCTTCAATTCTTGAACTTAATTTCATCACATATCTACATACTCTCATTGTATTCTTAATTTTAGTCTTTTCTTACGTATCTACATTAATAAAGTAACTTTCACTAAGAATATTAATAGTTTATTATAAAGTTTTGCGTATTCAGACGGTATTTTTAATCGAAATTTCAATCTGAAATTGTATTGAATGTGCAACACTCATTCCACATAACTCTAACATTCAATGCCTTTTCATCTAACTTAAACAATTGTCTTCATTTCATTCATTGTTGATGCATTTGCAGAAATTGAAGTCATTATCGTTATGATCCAGACATTGACCTTTTCTATAAAAGCCCCAACATCACATGACAGAATTCATCTACATGCTCAATGAATATATATATATATATAGAAAGAAAGAAAGAAAAGAAGAAAAAGGGAGAGGGAACATGATAGAAAATATAAAAAAAATAAAAGAGTGAAAGCAAATAAAAAGGTGATAGGAATATATCTCTTCGTTATTCCGCTCGGACGATCGCTTATGTTTGATTCTTATTCGTTTATTTTTATTGTTCTCTCTGCTCGTTTATTCAATATATATTACATACAAAACATAGATATACTCGTGTACAATTGGAAAAGGTCGACGTTGTCATGCCTCTCCAATGCCTTCCATAATCCAATTTACTTTTTCACCTTTGTTTTATTCCCTAGTTTTTTTTTTCACTCCTACAATACCTCACGTGGAGTTTTTCGTTGTTAAATTGTCACACCTCAATGATCGAGTCACATATACATGACAAAGATCATCATTATTTTCAAATTTATTATTTCAAACCACAATTTCAATAATAAAAACAAAATTTAATCAAGTGATGAAAAATTTAATTTTAATTTTAATTTTTAATTTTTTTTCATTTTCAAGATGAATAAATGATAATAAATTATTAATTATTGTTTATTTCTGTTCTAGAAATGTGGAAGATTATTCAAGGGAACACGAAGAGGCATCACAAAATATTCAACAGTATCTTTCAAATCCAATAAACGCTTATCTACTTGTAAAACGTTTAACGACAGATTGGAAACGTGTCGAGGAGTTGATAACTGAGGATGTGGGTAAAGCTTTTGTTGCGAATATTACAAGATCACGAAACGATCTCAAATTCCCAACAGACGAAGATTTAAATGGTGCTGCAGTGGCACTTATGAGATTGCAAGACACGTATAAGCTTGAAACAGCTCAAGTTGCCAGGGGATTACTCAATGGCGTGCAGTACAGTACTGGTTTGAGTGGTCAGTATATTCATCTCTCTGGTCTCAATCCATCTTGATATAAATTGACATTTCATCCTCACTTCTACCCAAGCCCATCTTCAACTTGTACTATCACTTGTAATTTGTCATTTATACTTGTCAAATATAATGTATATTATTCAAGAATTATCCTCACAAATCATCATTTTCCCATCATAATATCACATAATTTTCAATTGAAATTCAACATCAAACACACAAATTTAATTTTATCTTCATTTTAACGAAATAATCGATATTAATCAACACCATCCACATCAACAATGAATCTATAATTTTTATTATTATAAATTCATCATACTAAATTTCCTGTGTCATCATTATTGTCATCATTGCTACAGTAATATTCTCATATATTCAAACACACGGTGTTATTGGATAGGGTAAAACCGCGACTGCAGTGCAGGTCCATCGTGTTTCCTCGCCAACAAACCAACCAACCCACACACACACACACACACATATATATATATATATATAAATATATATACCCAGGTAATATAACCGTTGGACGTTATAAACCCGTGGCGAGCACTCGACGATTCACCAAGCGTGTTTAACTATCTCCAGGCAATTCAACCAACTCTCTCGCTTTATCCTCTCAAAACAAGCCATCTGATCCTCTCTACCACTTCCATTCTCTCTTTCTCTCTACATCTCTCATCCACTCATGATAGCCGACCACAACATAGTGGCCTATATTGGGCCTGCTGCATTACTTGGATACATGCAAATCTATTTCCCTTGTGTCCTACGTACGGGAAATAATGAAATAAAATATATATGTATATGTACTCAACAAATGATAAAAAAAATATCTGGAAAAAAAAAAAAGTGAATGATCCCAGGTAAAAAAATATTCTTGAGCTTAGTGGATATTTCTGGGCTTTTTACAGTTTGTTTATTACACTTCTTTTACACCGAAAAAAAAAATAAAAAAAGGATGAGATGAAGGGATAGCGAGGAAAAAAAAAAAAGAAAAAAAAATACTATTGGTGGTGTGAGTAGAGAAAAGCAGGAAAGTGGAAAAGAAAGAGAGAAAGAGAGAGGGAGAACGGAGCAAAAGTTAATTAACGAACAAACCAACTTTTCCAGTTGCTTGCCGTGAGGGAGATGTGAAAAAGAAAGAACAACAGTAGAATAGAATTGAGCCGCTTGGGGATTGTCGTGAGTGCGTTGATGATGTATCGCGATATGCGAGATAAAAGGCAGAATGTGTTTTGTATGTGTTTACATATAATGGTGAAACGAGTAGTGACTCTATTACACTTACTCTTTTTTACTCAAATAATATCATTTTCATCCTTTTTGTAATTTTCCCTTCCTACACTTTTTCTGTATACGTATATATGATAAATGCCACACGAATATGAGAAATATAATATCATTTGTTTTATCATTTTATTTTCACTAGCTGGTGATTGTTTCGAGCTTGGACGACAGTCATACAATAATGGTGATTATTATCACACTGTTTTGTGGATGCAAGAAGCCATGAATCGTGTGCAAGAGGAAAAAAATCGTACAACCACATCCAAACCAGATATTCTTGAATATCTAGCATTTTCAACTTATATGCAAGGTTTGTATTCCAAACAAAAATAAATAAAAAAAAAAAGACTTTGATAAAAATTAATATCATATATACAATGTTAAATAATTAAAATTAAAATGTGTAAATTATTAAGAGTTTTATTTACACATCTCTATGAAAAATATATTGTGGATTCTGTAAAATAAACGTATTCCAACAGGAGCAAAGTGTACGCAGTCTTGTATGTTACGTCATGAGATAAAATGATAGTATATAAATGAAAGAAAGAGAGATAGATATTAGTTTGAGAAATGTGTGTTGTAAAGTTGAGTGTGGTCTAGCCAACTTGCTCGCTCAATGCATTATAAATTGTTAGTTTAATGTTTAATGTAAACTTGCTTTCTACTGTTCGTGTTCTCTCTCTCTTATTCATCCTTCTCATTCCACTCTCTTCGCCTTTGCCATACTTGAATCAAATATTTATGCTTCATATTCGGTGGAAAGTCCATAGAATGTATATTACAGAATCTGAGAAGTGAGAAATACCGATAAAGAATAAAAAACACATACAAACACACACACACACACAGATAGATATATATTCAGACGTTGAGGAATTACTGTTAAATATGCATCTACAATTCACGAAACATGGCAACTGAGAATAAATAGCTTTACACTTTCAATTCGTAACTCAATTTATTTGTTCATCGATTTCAAGTGCTTTAATGTTTTATATCCTCTTTTCTTTCCCTATTTTCTTTAATATAATTTACTTATTCACTAAGATTGTGTATATATTGTGTATATATTGTGTATGTGTATTGTAGGTAACGTTGCCCGTGCGTTGAGCATGACAAATGAGCTTCTGGAACTTGTGCCGAGCCATCAACGTGCCTTGGGTAACCGCGCGTATTATCAGGAAGAAATACAAAAGACCCAAGGCAATCGCAAACGTGGTGAGGATGGTAAAAATGATGTTGCTCTCACCAATCAAGTAAGTTTCAAAATTAATTAACTACTACCACTACTACTACTACTACTATTACTATTACTATTACTATTACTATTACTACTTCTCACCCACTATTGTTGTATATAATATTGTAATATTTTTTATTTTGTTTTTATTCTCAATAGTTTACTGTTGTTGAGAAAAAAATTAAAACCATTGATGAAATGACAGAACGTGAACGTTACGAAATGTTGTGTCGTGGTGAAGTTGCGACATCACCGAAAATACAGAAAAATTTAAAATGTCGTTATGTCAATCGTGGAATACCATTTTTAAAGATTGCACCATTAAAAGAAGAGGAAGCGTATTTAGATCCGAGAATCGTCATTTATCATGATGTTATTTACGATGAAGAAATTGAGACGATAAAACGAATGGCACAACCGAGGGTAAGTAAATCGTTATTTAATTTTTATTCATATATCAATTTGATAGTTATATTATTTCTTAAAGTATATAATTGATGAGAATTATTTTACAGTTCAAACGTGCAACGGTGCAAAATTATAAAACTGGTGAATTGGAAATTGCCAATTATCGAATTAGTAAAAGCGCATGGCTGCAGGAACACGAACACAAACACGTACAAGCTGTAAGTCGTCGAGTGGAACATATGACTAGCCTAAGTGTAGACACGGCTGAGGAATTGCAAGTGGTCAATTATGGTATTGGTGGTCATTACGAGCCGCACTTTGATTTTGCAAGAGTAAGTGTTTGAATTTCAATTAATTATTCACCAGTACTCAAATACACATCTGCTGATTTTCTTTGACATGTTCATCAATAAATATGAGAAATTTTATGTGTAATTTTACAGAGAGAAGAAGCTAATGCATTCAAAAGTTTGGGTACCGGCAATCGTATTGCAACAGTTCTTTACTATGTAAGTATTGAATTTGTAGATGAAATTTGATATTTTTTTTTTCTATTTTTGTTTTTCCACAAAAATAATATTGACCATTTTGTGCATTTACTCTATGTTATTATTTTTATCTTGGAACAGATGAGTGATGTTGAACAAGGTGGTGGTACTGTATTCACAGCAATAAATATAGCATTGTGGCCGAAAAAAGGCAGTGCAGCTTTTTGGTACAATCTCAAACCCAATGGTGAGGGTGATTACAAAACTAGACACGCAGCTTGTCCTGTTCTTACAGGATCCAAATGGGGTAACAAATTCTATAAATTATATTCCACTTTTTTTTACATTTCAATTTCGTGACGATATAATTATACATTTATTTTATATTTATAATTATTTCCAGTTGCAAATAAGTGGCTACACGAGAGAGGTCAAGAATTCTTGAGGCCTTGTACATTAGAAAATCAGCCAGCAGATGACGATGTTGGCAGATATTAAAGGGGAAAATGGAGGAAATATTTTATTTCTTAAATTGTATCATCGTTCCATCGATTTTCTATAATTTAAAGGTGATCGACAGTATGTGCGACACAACTGCAGATAAGCAAACTGATTTTCTGCAAAAAATACCAAAAACAAAATTATAAAAATGGATAATATTCATTAAAAAAAAAAAAAAAAATTTAATGAATAATATAAATGCGCTTGAGCAATGCGATAGATGTGAGAAAAAAAATTCTTGGCTTAGTGGAATATTAATTGTGGGACTGAAACATATCTCTGAAGTTGTCAATGATTTAACACACAACATGAATAAGCTAGACAGAATGAAAGATTGCAAATAATAAAAATAAAACTGCGAACTCGAATTTTGAACAATTTATTGGTCATAATTCGATGATTTATTATTATTATTACTATTATTTTTTTTTTCTAGAGTGAAATATTCATAAAATATCATTTTGTACTATAAATATGTATTATTATATTCTTAATTAATAGACAATATTATATAAGTTCAACTAATTAATGGTAAATTATGATTACAAAAGTCAATGGCGAGTATAATGGAGGCATTTTTATTTTTAAATATATATCGAAAAATTAAAAAAAAAAAAAAAAAAAAAAAAAACAAGTTACATAGCTTGATACCAGTAATATAAATAATGATAAACAAAATAAATAATTGATATATCAGATGATAAAAATTTGGTATTATCAGTCAAATTCAATTATTATTAAAAAAAAAAAAGGTACATGAAAATAATACTTAGAATAGTTGAAGAGTTAACTGATATAATTTTTATTCTAAGTTTGCAAACACAATTACAATCGTTATAGGTAGTTATTATTGAAAACAAATAAAAATTTTTAAGTAATTTTCGAAAATTCCATTCATTTCTTCAATGTAATCAACACATTATCAATTTAATGTGGGGGGGGGGGGGGGGGGGAAAGCTATCAAATGTAAAAGCGAAAACAGCGGTTGTCCAGTAAACAATTTTCTTCTCTTCCCTTTTCTTTTTTCTTTTTTTTTCTTTTTCATGTGCCTGCAGTGACAACACTAATTGCCAACGTGACTGAGCATTTAGCGACGAGAAAGTCGTAATTTCCGTGGAAGCACTAGCATTTTAATCCTCTCTGGTCCTGTTCATTCCCTCGTATACTCTGATGTAATCTGTCACTTACACCCGCTACCCCCTTCTGTTGCTTAATGTACTTGTACAACCACACCCACTCGAACGCCTACATTTAAAGCTAACGGCAATTCCATCCGGGACATATTGATCCATATTATGTTGCATCTATCGATTCATGTCCAAAGCAACTGTACAACGTGCCTGTGATGATACTTTTGATCAAAATGTTAACATATCGTTACATGATCAAGTCAACTGCAAGCGAAAAACAGAAAATATAGATGACGTAGAGTCATTTTTTGTTGAACAAAAAAAGCACAAAGCAAAAGCTTTTAACATTCAACTCAAGGATATAAATATAAAAGAGACGCAAAGGCGTCAATATATCTCTTTCTTATCAAGATAAGTACATTTTTATACTCATATTATTATTATTATTTTTTTTTCTTTCTTTAATAGCACCCACCACCTCATGAATCCGACGAGATTCAGAAAATATGTCACCCCTATAATCGTTAAATTTTTCATCGTATAAAATTCTGTTAGTTGAAATATTTTGAGACATTTTTTTTTTTTTTTTTTTTTTTTCAATATCACAGCAGCCCGTTCATGTGGTTTGTCGGAACAACTCTATGGCCTTTGGCCCGATGATACTTCTCAGTGGACAAATATCGAGAAATAGAGATGAAAAAGATGAGACGACAAGTAAAAAACACATAGATAGACTGAACCAATGACAGTTTTTCAATATCGAACGATGTGGTTCGCGGGTAAATAGCAGCTAGAAGCTTGAGCGTCAAAAAGAGTGAGAATAAGACAGACAGAGATTTTACCCAGGTGTTGTGGGTTGTGAAAATGGGTTGAGTAAGAGTCGAGGATATAATGGGTGGGTAAAAGCTTACGGGTATATACACTTTGCAATCTTTTTTTGTACAATAAACATTCGTGATGGGAGTCTTCTTTCATTCACTATCTCATGTTTATTCTGTCGCAATACTTTTGATGATGGGAGGGTTCTTTATTATTATTATTATTATTATTTATTCATTTATATATACATACAATTGTCCAGAGATAACAGTTGAGTTTGTGACCTTACTCAGATTCATCGTGTGTATTTACTTCAAATTATTTGAGAGTGAAAAAAAAAATATATATATATATATATATACGTTTGAATGTAGTAAACCAAGTACGAAAGTCATCGAAAATTTTTACTGTTATTAATTTTTTATACAATCTGTATAGTCTACTCTTTTTATTTGTGAATGATGAATTCTATTTCTTTTTATATAGTTTTATACAGTTATTTGAATAGATTTTGTTGAAACTAATGTATATCGTTGGGGGGATCCATTGTGATATTCAAATGACATATATGACATTTGTGACTATTGTGCATGTACATTACGTATATTTCAGTCGAACAATTGCAAGTTGAACTGAACGTCATGAAAGTATATCACCATGTGTATAACAATGACTCGCCCCAATTCCCAATCAACAAGCAACAGGCGGCGTGAACCAAACGACCACGAGGATTAACGTGCAAATTCGTAATGGATTTTTTTGTCTCTCTTGCTTTTACTCTCTATCTTTATTTTCCTTTTTCATTCTTTCGCTCTATTCAACTAACACATGCTCGTTAAATCTATGATGGCCTCTCCCATCACATCAATAGAAAACAATTTTTAAATACATTATTGATTTGTGAACACACACATATATATATGTATATGTATATGTGTGTGGGCTGAAAAAAAAAAAAGATATTGGAAATCAAATTGAAAATACACAATTTTATTTAAATACATTTATTAATTTTCATTTGGTTTTATTTTTTTGTTGTTATTTTTTTTTTTTTTTTTTTTTTTTATTAATTTTTATTATTTGGATTTTTTCTTTTAGTTTTTGATTTACACATGGTGTGTTGAGTTTAATATATATCACGATATATAATATATTGAATGTGGACAATATTGTGGAGATTAATATATCATACATTGTTCTACCTTGATGAATTGTGAGGACACATATGAAATTCAGTGAAAGATAAGTTAGATAAAACATTATAAATAAACGAAATTTTTTTTTTTTTTTTTTTTTTTTTTGTCACAAAAATATTTCGAGGACGTAGTAGAGATTTTTAATTTTTATAATGTTTTACACAATTGTTTACTCGAAAATTTTACATATATATTCATCTTCGCTATTTGTATATATAATAAAAATGTTTTCATTTTTTTTTTAGAAAAATATATTTATGGACAGAGAGCGAGAAATAAAGAGAGAGTACGATTATAAGATTCAATTTTTCATGAGAAAATAAATGGGCTAAAAACTTTGAACATCTTCGATTCCATCACAGTGAGCACGAAGAAGAAAAGAAAAAAAAAAAGGTGAGGGAAAAAAATGCAAAAATAAAATAAGAAAATTCATGTCAAGTATTTATCTAATTACATCATTTATATATATTTATTTTCCATTTGAGATAATTATTAAATTATTTGGAATGTATTTGTATTTGTACATGCATGAGGGATATGTATATTCGATTTACTCCAATAGCATGTAAAAGACAAAGCTTATACAACTGCCACTGGAGTAATAAGCATTCCAAGGAAATATCATTTGAATATTCTTACCCAGGATATTGTGCATTCTTCAATTGTGTGGATACGATAATACATACAGTAATGGGGCAATTTTCACAATGAAATGAAAATCCACACTCTTCAATGTGGAAATATTATCGTTTCATTTCCATGAAATACTTGAAGCTTTCATATATGAAAATTGACAATGTAAGACAAGTGATATTGTTTTTGATCGTCACAATATTGGCTTATATATACGAGCTAATACATAAAATGACGAACAAAAAAAAGATACTTTCGTCTTTTATGTTGGCGCACTCACTGCTTTTATATGTAAAAGAAAAAAAGTTGATAATGATTTTTATTCTCTCTACTTATTTGAACAATGTGTGCTATGTATATATATATATATATAATCTTTCATCATTATTATATGGATGTATACAAGAAATGAATATACTGAAAATATACGTTATTTCCTACCAAGGAAAACTCGTGTGAGCGACATAGGATTCAACGCGACATTATCAGTTATTGAAACTATCATATTCAATTTAAATATACAAAGAAGAGAAAAAAAAAAAAAATATATACATATCATTAACATAAATGTTATTCATGATAGTTTTTTTTTCACTGAACTTATTCATTCATCCACTGATCCATAAAGAAAAATTCAAAGTGCTCAAATATTTTGAGAAGAAAAAAAAAAATCGAGCCATAAAAATGGAAATATGTGTATGTAAAATGATATACTTGATAGTACACGATATCCTGCGGATGAAAAAAAATGTTTTCTAAATGTTTTAAATAAAAAATGAAGAAAAAAAAAAAGTTGAAAGGTATGCAGCAGAGTTATGATAAACCACGCGTCTTTCATATCAAATTAAACCTCGAGGCGAATATTTTTTTCTTCGTCAATCTAGGACATGGAACGTAAAAATACATAAATTTATAGCGAACTCTTACTTGCCTTCTCCACTCAATTTCCGATTTTCTTCATTATTATTATTAATATTATTTTATTTATTTATTATTTTTTTTTTTTTCTTATTCAATCCGTTATATTCAAACAAAAACTTGTGGGTCTTGCAAATAATATTTTAAAATTATTATCATAATTTTTTTCACAAAATATAATATAGAATAATCGTGTACGTGTCTATGAAAAATTTAGAATCTCTTTTTCAACATACAATCGTGGTCCATATAAACACATTTAACATAATTTTAATGCGCCCTGAATTCACATCTAATTCACGCATTATACACATATATGATATTTTATTTTTTTCTTTTTGCATCAATATAACTCTCCTAGTAAACTCTTTAATAGAATACAACGTTAATAGACATTTGTGTTCTATCAACTTCTTTTTATATTATCAACCTCATGCATTAAATTTTTTTTTTATCGCCTATATTGTTCGTGATTTTAATTCTTCGTGCTTTTTTTCTTTTTTTTCTTTTTGATACACTCTCATTTTCACGATCATTTACTGGCAATCGAAGAAAGTAAATTACGAGTGCATACAATCTAATATATTCTCCATAAATAATTCATTATTTTCTATATATATTCTTTTTCGTGCTCTCGCATCTTTTTCAACAATATATATATATATATATATATATATATATATATATACTTGACATTTATATATGTATATTCTTTTTTTTTTTGTTTTTGTTTTTTTTTTTTTTTTTTTACATTTTCGATGTATGATGATGATGATATTTTTATCTTCAATTATTTATATTTATATATGAAAATTTTCAAATTATTCTTTTAATAATTTTATATCGCTTTTAATATTGATATGATGCGAATAAAATATTAATGATGAAGCTCGACTTCCACATATTCTTTTTCATTTCTATTCATCATCATCATCTTCATTTTCTTTCTTCTCTTCATTTATCGTCTTTCTCATCCTGTATCGCTTTTTTTAATTTTTTTTTTTTTTTTTTTATATATCGTCATTTTGTTTATCTTACTTTCTATCGTCATTTAAATTTCATAGTTGCGAAACTTATTGACAACTTCACTTGACGCCTCTGAATCCCAATTAAGATCACGACGTGCTCCATAATGTATATTGGCACCGCCCTCTGATGCACGTCTATGTGCATTTGCTGGTTGACCTCGAACATGTCCTGGTGAACCACCAGGTCCACTAGCATCTGGCAACATTCTGTCCTTTGTTTTGGGTGTACTCCAGTGCATTGACTAGTATCACGAATATAGAACAGACATTTAACAAAGACACTCATACACACACACACACACACACACACACACATATTTACAACAGATAAAATATAAAAATAACACGAATAACCTTCAACTTTTTTTTTCTCTTGCTTTTTCTTTTTGTTTCTAATGAGGCCAATTAAAAAAAAAATATATCAACTTTCAAAGGTATCTATGATGCAAAAATAATTTTCGACATCGTTATTTAAAATACATATATATATATACATATATATATACTGACCTGCTGAACATGCTCTTTCATGCCCATCCACTGTTTATAACTAATTGAAATGCCGCTGTTTCGCCACTTATCGTAAAGAATCCTCTTCTCTGGATCACAAAGTATCTCTTTGGCGTTCTTGAATATTGAGAAAAATAAATAAATAAAATTGAAAAAAAAAAAAAAATTATATTAATATAGACAATAAAAGATAATTGATAATAACTTTGAATTATTGATTATCTTATTATACATTAACCGGATATCATGAGGCGAATAATTTATAATACGAATATAAATGCCACTGTTACGCACAACACTACCTATTATCATTATGTTCTCTCCCTTTATATCTCACATTGATCATTTTATTGCGTAATAAACAATTGTTATACAATGTATTTTCATCTATTCTATATTCTTTGATTGACACTCACCTTGAGTTGTTGGAATTTCACTTCTGCCTCTTTGTTACCTTCATTCTTATCTGGATGATATTGAAGCGCACGAACTTTATACTCTGCACATATTTGCTCAACCTCAACAGAATAATTACAAATAATACAAAAGTAATAATTATAATAAATAATATATATATATATATATATATATATATATATATATATAAATTAATAATAAAAATAAAAAAATCATTCGTATAAAAAATATTTTACTAACCGAAGCTGATTCATCACAACCCAAAAGACCATAGAAATCTTCATCTGCACTTGGTTTGTAACTAATAGCATCTTCAACGCTCATCTTTATCTTCTTTAATATTCTGATGTTACTGATGAACTTTATTGATCACAATTAATAAATAAAATTAATATAATTAACTGATATTAAAATAAAAATACTCTTAATATTATTTTTCTATATATAAATCTGTATAAATATAATTTATTTATTTATTTATTTATTTATTTATTTATTTATTTATTTATTTATTCATTATTATTATTATTGTTTTTTTTTTTTCAGGAATGTCAGATGACTGAAGTTTGTATATCTCTATTTGTAACAGTGTGTTGCTCTCACCTGTTGCCGTGTGACACAATCAGGAGCAACGCGTAGTAGCGAATGATGATGAAAAAGCCGCTGCGAGACCCGGAAAGTCCCGATTCCCCGGGAAATCCGTGACGCGCGAGCGCACTTGACGTTAGTCGTTAAGTCCTGTAGCTGCGCAGATGTAATATTGTATATATCTATCATATAACAATATATCTACGTAAAGGAGCAGTGTGGGAGAGAGTGACTTTAACTCACCTACACACACACACACACACACACATACACACTGTGGGAAAATATATGATGAATAGAAAAAAATAAAACGGAATGAAAATCAAGGGGAGTAGAATATGTGATGACAAAATGAAATTATTCAATATATATATGATAAAAAAATTCACTTACCGTTATGTTGTTCTGATTTCTTTATATTTGTTTATATTTTAAATTTGATTTGATTTTTGAGATGATTGTGATTAATGAGATTGATGTATATTTTGTATATTCAACAACAATATTGAAAACATACTGGAGTATATGAATGGACACAAGTCTAAAGTTGGTCACAAGTCGCGACAATATCCAGATTAATCGAGAATTGTTGTTGGTACGAGAGTACACGTGACTTTCACTCACATTCATTTAGTGGAACAGACTTTGAGCGTGTGTATGTAAGCCAGTGTCTGTGTGTATTTATGTGTAATCTCTGTAGATGATTTTATTCATCCTGTCCAACATTAAAGAGACATATATACATTCACATAATACGTATATATGTATGTATGTATGTATGTATGTATGTGGGTATGTGTTTGTATGAAAATGTTTCCAAGACTTGTTGGATAGTTTATTATGGAATTGAGTGAACTTATGCGAGTCAATTTAATAATAGGAAAGTTGGTAAGATAAATGGCTCGAAAACATCAGAAGAGTAATGTTGATAACTATGGCACATGATTAAATTATGGGAGAATCGATGAGCAATTGCGTGGAAGGCCATTTGTTGTCGTCATGATTGTCGCATCAGAAACATCATTGATGGAATTGAACTGTATAATTGGAGTGCAATCAACTGCAGTGACTTTTATTTTTTCATTTTTTTTTTTTTTTTTTTTTTGTTTCACGTTTGAATGGCCAATAAACGTTTTAGTAAATGTAATTTTGCTGTGAATAATGAGTTGAAGGAAGATTGAAAGAATTTACATGACAATTTCAACGATAGTTCAATTTTCAAATCCCGCGGGCGAATCGCGCCATCTTGTTAAATACAATTTAAATAATTTTACCGCATACATGAGTCCCAATTGGTGGCTCCAAAAATATAGTACCTCATCTGAGGACTTTGATAAACAAAAACAAAAAGAAAAAATTAAACTTTATAAATTATTAATTGATCATAATTGACTATTTAATTATATAAATTTATTAAGTATGTTCAATTAATAATAATTTAATAAAAATTGTTTAATAATTGTATACATGCGCTTGATCGAGTAAAATATATCAGATTGTCATGCGAATTTATATATAACATAATTTTTATTGATACATTTGTTTTTTATTATAATTAAATATTGTTCTACTTGATAAATTATTTTTATTATTTTAAGTGATATATGATAAAGAATAATTGTAGGAATATCGGGTATATGGGTATCATTAAGGATTTGGGCGTGACAATTGAATTTATAAAAGTCAGTATAATTGAATATGAATGTGGATGAGGTCCAGAAAAATAATTTATTGACTAATTCATTAAGCTGTCAAAGTTTATTATTATTATTATTATTTTTTTTTTTTGTCTTCTTTCCTCCTTCATCGTCAATGTAATTGGATTTTAGCACTTTGTATTCGTGGAAGACGAGAAAAAACATAAAAAAATAAATAATAAAATGAAATAAATGTAATTTTATACCCAAGAGAATTATTTTACACACACAAAAAATAGAGTCCTTTAATGTCACAATGAATTCTACTCATATATAAAACACTAAAATGTAAGGGTTCACAATATTGCAAAATCTGTTTTGAGTCCAGTTTTGTGGGGCACAAGGGCGGCATTTGTCGTCCAACGCGTTCACGTCAACACATGCCAGTGACACATGTTTAGCAGACATCAGGAAAAAATTCGAGGATATAATCCTACCCAAAGACCGCGCAAAGCTATATATTTGTATATACAAAAATCTGAAAATTTATCCATAAAAAGCTTGAAATTGTTGATTCGAGTACGTCAAAATTTTTCAAACTCATCAAAAATATCGATGTTTTTATTAATTCAAATTAATGCAAATATAAATAGAATTTCAATTGAAATAATTGATCACTGTATAAATTAATTTATAAATTAACACACTTGAAAAATCGCCAATTTTATATTCAAAATTGTAATTAATATAAAAAATTTGTATCTCATTTTCAAATGGCGTGAAATTTTAATGAAAAAAAAAAAAAAAAAAACAGTAGAAAAAAAAGATATAAAAACGAAAGGGGTAAGCATAAGGAAATTGTCATTAATCTTGTTTTTGTCCTGTCCAGGTAATTAAACATCACTATTTATTTCGAAATATTTATCTGTAATCACTATAAAATCACTTTATTGAAAAATAAAAAAATAAAACAAAAACAAAAACAAACAAAAAACAGAAAAATATTGATATAAATTTTTCTTTTTATTTTTTCTCCCCCCTATGCTATAGTTAATACTCAATATTACATAGACAGCGCATCTTCCTCGATAATGCCAGATGCGTGGGTGAATGGATGGGCACATGGTGCACTAATGCCTGCAAGACTTCTAAATTTTGTCGTCTCGACTCGTTTCAACAAAAAGAGACCGAGAATTGGTCGAGTACGAATGAAGGTAGTATGTATATTCACACTACATAACTATAGAGAAACGAAAAGAACCCGAAGTAATATAAGAAGCCGATGAAGAAGTAAGAGTGAGAGAAGAATAGTAGAAAATAAGAGAGGCGATGGAAAAAGCATACTGTGACCAAGCAAGCAGTGCAAAGAGTCTTCTCTCCTCTCTCACATGCCCCGCATGAGACTCTTGGGGGCTCCCTTTAGCTTCCTTTCCTCTTCCGTCTGTCAGTTCTTCGTGTATAGCTGTGCCGAGTGAACGTGTGTGCTGAATTTATTCTGTTTGCGCGGCCACGCGCAACACTAGAACTAGACTTGGACTATATTATTATAATTATAATAATAATAATAATAACAAGGGAAGAAAGAAGGGAGTGAACTTGAAAAAAAAAAAAAATAATAAAAAAAAGAAGCGAGTGTCTTTTCAATTTTAAATTTCTTTCTTCTTTACGAGTGAACATGATCATTGACAGCCAAAGGACTGGATTTTATACACTGTCGGTTTAGTTCATAAAGATGTTGACGACTATTTGGATCGCAGATTTAACACACACATATATATATATGTGTGTGTATATATAGAATAGATAATGTGTCAAGGGCTTATAAGAAATTTGAGGATTTACAAACGTGTATTTGTGCCTTAGTGGTGAGTTTAAATACCTTTGTATATCATACAGATGATTAAAAGCTCATGGCTTTTATATTAAATTTTGATTTATATTTTACATTGAATTGATGGTCGATTAAACCAATCAATATCATATGAATTGAGAGACTACAGTTTTTTTTATATACGCACTTGCACTTGTATATAATAATATATGAGTGTTTTGTACGAGTGAGCGAACCAGAGAATTCAAGAAAACACGCGCGTATAAATAGATCGAAACTGACAGTCGAACTCAAAGTATACGAAAACATTTTACTGATGATGTGCAGTTGATTTTTTTTTTTTTTTTTTTTTTTTCTCTCAAGTATAAAGATATATAGGAAAAAAAAAAAAAAAAAAAAAAAATAGGAGATAAATAAAAAAAAAATACAAATATAAGAGCATGAATAATTAATTGAAATGATAAATAATTTCTTAGTTAGTCCAGTTAACTTTTTTCTTTTCTTTGTTTTTTTTTGTTTTTTTTTTTCTTTACTAATACTAATGTTGAATATTTGTAGATTGACAATTGATTGAAATGAGACAATGACTGTGACATGACTGAAATGGCGTACACACGCTTGTTATCATATATATTTATTGTCACACATCATCTGACAGAGTATATATAATATATATATATATATATACTAACTCTTTATCTCAATTGACAACAAGGTACTCTTTCAATTTAGTTAACGTTAAATAATTCCAACGATAAATACTCGGGCAATGTTTACATTCGCCTTGAAACTTAATGAAAAAGTATCATAAATTTGTATAAATTCATTAAATATATATAAATAAATGAATAAAAAAAGCAAAAAAAAAAAAAATTAATTCAATTAGCAATTTCATTTGATACAGAGTAAAATAAAATAAAAAACAAAAATTAATTATAAAATAAAAATAATTCAATCATTGTGTATGCAGATGTTTATATGCAACATACACACATATATACATATAAAGAATGTAATTTACGTGATGGCAATTCAGGGGAAGTCACGGGGCATGACGCGTGCGCGAATCAAGTTAATAAGGGCACGCGTTTTGCCGGAAGTCCCGTGCTCACACAAGAGGAAACGGCAGAGGAGGGACGAAGATGCAGGTGCGCTGCTCTTCACGCCCTCTCTCATTTGTGTGGACGCTCTTGTGTACCCTCAACTTTATTCCTCTCCCTTCTCTCTTTTTATCTTTTTTTTTTTTTACTCATTCCCTGCAGTATTCACTCACTTCTTTCGTTCCGGATGTCAAAAGAGCTTCCCCTCTTATTTCTCTTCCTTCTTTTATTTTTAATTCAATAATATTTAGTCCCTTCACATCCTTCCTCTGCCGTAGAGTGGTAGCACGTGCTGAACACACTGCATCCATTGCCTGAAAAAAAATGCACTGGGTGAAGGTGATATAGAATAATGGTGCATCGTAAATAAAAAATAGACCTCCAACTGTTTTTATGGTATACAAACTTCCGGTAGTCGTAATAAATATCATACGATCAGTTGTTTATTTAGAATCTTTTTTTTTGTTTTCCTTTTTTTTTTTACAATATTTCAATAATTTTTCGTGTAATTTATCATTAGATGTATTTTTTTTCTTCTTCTTTTTTTTTTTTTCTGTTTCTTATTTTATAATTTTACGAATAATATTCAAATAATATTTGGAGAAATTGACAAAATAAAAATAAACTGTTGTAGTATAAAATTCAATTCGTAAAAGTAATTTGCATTCATGGGATCGATTAAATTCTCACGCACATACCTCCTTGAATATCCTATGCCACCATTTGGTTTTACGTTACGAAAATAGGAACCCACGTATTTACACTCAACTGATTTTACGTTTTTTTTTTTTTTTTTTTTTTTTTTCATTTATTCTTTTTTTCTCCTATTCTCCTTTACTTCTTTTTTTTTTTCTTTTTCTCTTTTTCTTCATTCTATATACATTTCTTGTTCACTCTTTCACTCCCTCACATTCTCTTTTGCATTTCTCACTGCTATCATACTTACATTCTTCAACGCACTCAGCCACAAATTCGAAGAACAAGAGAGGTGCACCGCTGTTGATTTGCATGCTCCATGTACTTTAGAATGCATCGAATAAAAAAAAATATATTCATAAATATGGATATATATATTTTTTTTCTATTAGAAAAATTATTGAGATGAAAAGAAAAAAAAAGAAAAAAATTAAATAACAAAATATGTAGTAATAAATGTATTTATTAAATACTAAATAATATAAAATGTGTAATTATTTATATTGCACATTTGAACTTAGAGCTTCAATGATACTTCTGAATGAAAGTGTAAATGAAGATGAAGGCAGAGAGAGAGAGCCCGTGCCAAACGTGAATGAACTAGATAAAATCTAGTTGAGAGACACTCTTGCAACACTTGCATATATATATGCACACGCTAAATTTAATATTCCGGCTTATTTGCGTATATGAATGAAAGATTTCCTACTTAAACAAATTTCATTTCATTTTATTTTGAATATACATACAATTTTATTTTTAATATTAATATAATTAATAAAAATTGTATTAATTCTAATAATTTTTTTTTTTTTAATATTTTTTATTTATTCATTTATTTTATTATTATTATCATTATTTTTTTAATTTTAGGATAAAGAGATATTTCATGGGAAAAAGAGGGACAAGAACAACGATGGCACTCGGTAAGTTTATAAATTGCATTCTGAGCACGCTCACAAGCGCATAATCAAACCAAGAACAAGCCATTGCCGCTGCATATGTATACATTTTTATGTTCATACATGTTATTCCATCAATGCGCTACCGTCAACAAACTACTACTTATAAACTCCATACAGATATATATATATATATATACAGACAAATGTTTATATATACATAGAACTATAAAGCTTTTTCTTCATTTATTTCAATGACAGTAAAAAACAATTTTTTTTTTTCTCAAATCCATTCGTTTTTTTTTTTTTTTGTTTTTTACATTCTCATATTACTGCATGTTTTCTGTAATCCCTCATGATACATTCAATTGATGAAAGCTGAAATGAAAAATTTATATTTTTATTTTTATACTCATATAATGTATCTGTATATCACTCATTTTTATCATGTTCTCTGTGGAAAAAGAAGAAGAGGTAGAAAAAAAAAAAAAAAAAAAAAGAAATCAGAGGCGTGAAATTGGAAAAACGACACGGTCGTTGACAAATCTAAAGAAATTTTTTTAATCTGAAATTCACTCTTTATGAAAAAAAAAAAAAAATTGCTATCAATGATATTTCCGGCGTGGGTTCTTTCTCTTACTCTCAGACTCCCATAGACACTTTTCTGTATATACACAGCCCACCGTTCAATCGAGGGGTGAGCTATGGTGAAAGAGAGGGGCAAGCAGAAATGCAGCGTCCGGTTCATCCCCACCTACCTAAACACAATCTCATCTCGTATTCGGTAGCGTACGGTATCCACCGATCGGTGCCGCATGCCGAAGCCCTTTGATCGACACCCGTAACAGTTCATCGTAGCCCTTCGTAGCACATTCAGTTAAATTAAAATCAATCTCAAATAAATCTAATATATATTTCCTTATAAAATTTTTTTATCATTTATATTTAATTCATGAAACACGATAGTGTACTAAAAAAAATTGTAAAAATAAAAATTATTATTACCATCAAAATCAATTTGAAATGGCAGATCAAACACGATTTCAAGTGGATATTTTTTTATTTTTATTTTTTTGATACTTGAAAAAAAAAAATAAATAAATAAATCTGAAAAAAAAAAAAAAATAAAAAATATGAATGAATGAATAATGATTTGAGTGTTTAATAAATGTGCAACGGATTAAAATAATATACGTATATATCTTATTTCGCAGACAATCCATCTTATTTTTCGCTGTCGGCCAATACCGATTCATCATCAATTGTATCAGAAGATCCATTGACATACATTCCAGTTGGCAATCGTGGATTTGCCGCATTTTTCAAAAAAAAACCTGTCAAAATGGGTTTAATAACATCAACAAATTCCATAAAAACCACCTCAACAACAACTAATCCACTTCTACATCATGAAAGTAATAAAAGTATATCATCATCAGCTGAAGAAAATCAACCAATGCTACTGCGACCAACAAATGGCGCCAGTGGTCCAAGACGTAGCTTCCGTAATCTCTTCAGATCAATAAGCGCCAATGCTGAAAATGAAAAGACACTTCAGATCCTTAAGGGCGATCCCAGACCTGCAGATGTTGCACCACCATCACCATATCTTCCACACAGATCACATTCACATTCAGATCATGACAGACGAAATCGCCCAACTCAACGGCGAATACTCAAATCAGCAAGTGAACTTTTATCAAATGATATGGTTTTTTATGGTCTAACTGGAGAAGGTGTTGCAAAAAATAAGATAAACAGTGTCAATAATAATAATAATAATGATAATAATAATAATAAAGATGACGATGGGAATAATGATGATGATGATGATGATGATGATGATGATGATACTGCTGAAGTATTTTTGGGTGTGGATGATGCAAGGTATTATAATTTATCAGCGAATCATCCAGCATCACATTTATCTGATCACCGTAGACACTCAATTGGTACATTTATCGGTAAGGAACAGGACGTAATTATTACAAAACGCAGTGGAATTATACATACCGATGGAATTATTAAAGAGCTGGACTCGATTGCACCACCAATTCCTATTGATCAAGTGGACGGTGATAAACAGTTGCACACAAGACCCAATAAAAAATGCAAAAAACATCGAAGTTTATCGAGAAAGGGTGAGTCAATTTTTTTTTTTTTTTTTAAATTATAATTCTATAACAAACATATAATAATCCAATCAAGTGATGTTGATTTTTTGTTTCGTAACACGTACGTAGTTTTTTTTTTCTCATGGCAGTTGTGAAAAAAAAAAAACAAAAAAAAAATATATTTTTTTAAAATAATAACAATAACAATAATAATAATGTCCAAAACCTTGTGTTCATTGATGTTGGTTTGATAATAATAAAGAATAAAAAATTTATTGTTATAATGAGATGAAGGGACAAGAGGATGAATTGCGAGCACTTTGTGAGTACAGTGGGTGAATGAATAATAGAGTTTTAGAGCTTACAATCAGTTGGATTATATTGATGTAAGCGTGAACATCACATTCGATGATGACCCTCATGAAACATGTAGGTATATAAATGTATATACATATATTCTTAATTTGACGTCCCTCATCATATTTACAGACGGCTGGTACACTTATTCTATGCACAATCAAATTACTTTTGTTAACTGTTGATTTGAAAAAAAAAAAAAAAACATAACATAATAATACTAATAATAATGATAATTCCCACGATTTGGGAAGAAATTTTTTTAAATTCCAACTCCCGATATGAAATTGAATATTTATAAATGAATTTAATTTATAAAATTTTCCATTTATATATTTACATTTGATGGGTTTATAAAAAAATTGATATAGCAATGAAGATTGAATTATTGACAAGACACGTATCGATGATCCTACAGATGGATACTAAAAACACTGTTGTTGTTCTCTTATCCCACTCTTCCTCACCCCATCCCCCGGAAGTTGACTAGTTAATATTCAATGAATACACTGTGCCATCGTCAGACTTGATCGAGTCTATCAACTCTCCCTCTGTCCCTTTTCTACTTTTCTTCAATATGAAACGAAGAAGATAAATTAAGTGTGAAGGGTAAGATGCTTATACTCGACAACCGCATCAACAGTTTATTGTCATACGTGACTTGATGATGATAAATAATAATAACAATAATAAATTATAAATTATTCAATACATTATAAAAAAAAAAAATTAATAATAAAAAATAAAAAAATTTATCTAAAAAAATTTATTTTTAGATAAATTCGGTAAATATTCAGGATAATTTTGAATATTTAAATAAACAAATATATATATATAGATTTATTTAATCTCGTGGAGTTTTTTATAGGATTTGTTGAAAATTCATGCTGAAATTTCATGGCGGAAATTGGTGGTGCGTGTGCAGGTTCTCTGGTGTTATAAAACAGTCGCGCACGTGCTATATACTCGTGGATTTTATAAACCCTGACGCTTCCGGTCTTGCTTCCATGCGCACAAATTCTAAAGGGGTAATGGGGAAAAAAAAAAAAATAATAATAAAAATAAATAAATAAAAATGGAATAAAATAAAAGTACACATTAGAGCGCATTCAATTGCCACGTGCGTGTATGGATGTGTTTACATCTACCGGCAAACCAGACGAGCGACACATCCGGTTTAATCGGAAAATACACATACAAATTATAATATAAATTGAGTATATTTATGCTATTTAGCATTTTATATAAAGCGAGTAGAATAATATATTTCAAATTATCTAAGATGTTAATGATTTTTGTCTTCTCTCTCTCTCTCTGTCTTCATTTGATATTAATTTGGATTCAATGAACTCGTGCTATTACAAAACTGCATATCCTTACATGGTTACATACATATAAATAAAGTCAACGCTTCAGAGAGACTTCCGGTGGTTAATCGGATCGCCATACTCCTCTTCATCGACGTGAACGTCGTGTTGAGAATCATAATCTAATATGATAGACATGTTGATCAATTATTATGCAGTAGATGGTACAATGGACATTAATAAATAGCGTGTTATGCTATAATAAATGAAATACATATTTCTGGAATTTTCATATTAATGGCAATAATATTTTATGATTGATATAATTACAAAAAATAAAAATTTATATTTCCTTATCAAAAATATATTTAGATATATATTATTTATTCAAGATATTTACTTGAAAATGACACGTGTCATATTGGTTTTTTTTTTCGTTTAAAGACAGTTTCCGGTCACACTCTATATTATTGTAAAATTATTAACGGAAGTTTACCCTATGGAATGTTTAATCTTATCTTCTGCAATTTCACTTTGCCCTGATATAAAATAATTCATTAAACTTCATAAGAAATTGTACAATTTTATATAGATAAATAAATTCAAATGAAAGAGAAAATTTTTATATCAATAATTCATATTAAATTTATATTTATATAGAAATAGAAGTGAAAGCTCTATCAGTTTGATAGCTCTATCAGTTATAAAGTCAGACATATATATATATATATATATTTATATCCATCACGTTATCGTCGGCCACTTTTGCAAAAGATGTAATGAGCTTTGATAGGTCAATCCGCGATGTCCGGCCCCGGAGATCCGTCGTAGAAACGGAAGTGAACTCTCTTCATTGTGTTAACATCACACGCATATAACGAATGGTATATTCCGATAAATTTAGGTCACAGTTTCATAGTTAATATTAATCATTATCCAAAAACAAATGATAAAGATATTAACTAGACATGAAGAGAAAAACAAAAATTTATAGACATAGATTAAATTTTTTTTTTTAACATGTAAAAAATTCTGACGCACAAGTAGTTATGAGTCACGAAAATTTTCGTTTTGTTTTACCCTCAGTCATCGGCACACCCTCGACTATTTTTATCACAAATTTATTATTATTATTATTAAAAACTCATGATTATTCTCACAATGATGAAATATATATATATATATAATTTTTTTTAAATTATCGTTGACATTTTCATTGTACATCTCACAAATGAACAAATGATATATTTATATATTCGTATACGCATTGCGCAGTTAATCCAAGAGGAATTTTTCCATTTCTATTGTTTGTTTGTTTTTTATTATTTTTTATTTTTTTTTTCATTATCTCTCCGTTGAATACTTTTTCATTATTGTTTATTCATAGCTACATGAGTGTAAAATTTATTATTCATAGAACGTGGATAAATACTACTAATATTATTCTTTAAACATTAGTTAAAGAAACTTGATGGAAGTTCTTTCTGTCCACCCGAGTTCATTCTCAATGCACATAGATATGTATATATATAAAATTATAAAAAAGACTCTCGACCTACGTGAACAATCGACAAACAGATCGTGTTTACATGATAAGTCAATAAATTATGTGCTACGTCAAAAGATTTGATAAGGAGAAAATACCGACTTCCTATATGGCATTTGTATACAAAAGAAATTTTTAAAAAGTAAAAAAAAATTTTTTTTTGTTTTCTCAAATTGAAAAATTGAAATTATTCAAAAAAACATAGATATTTTATCTTAAAAATTTTTGTCTGAAGAATCAATTCTTATTATTGATCAATAAATACGTTATATGTGTATATGATATAATAAATTAATTCCTCGTATTGAATTAATTAATTATATTGGCAATTAACCGACTTTCAGGCGACTAATATTGGCTTGTATATATATCGTAATAATATTATGCATACGATGATGATACATGCGGTGTATCATTTAATATATCAATGACCTTGGTAATATTTATAATAGCGTAGAATTAATTTAGACAGATATTTGTGTGCGAACTTTTCTGTTCCTATTAAAACTGTCGTCGATGTGATTATTAACGACTATTATTGAATTTTATATTCAAATAAGCGTGATAGTTTGTCGCATGAATATATATTTATTTATATTGTATGCAATTATATAAATACATCCACGTGCATTTGTCGTTATGTATTTTTATTTTTCACATATAATATACATACGTGAATATAAAAATTTGGAATAAAAAAAAAATTGTGTATAAAATAATGACAGATTAAGCGACGAGTTGAGTATATAGCTAATGTGTCTTTTTATTACTGCTCACATTTAGCTACGTCAACTGAATTATATTTATAGAATATCCAAATATATATGAATCGTATGAATATATTTTCATATATATATGTATATGTGAATATATTTTATTCGTACATATACGAGTGACTTCAAAGTTTTACCACGAAATATAGTGTCAAGATAATTTTTAGAAAATTCATTTCAAATTGAATCACATCCGCAATATGATGAAATAATTTTTTTTCTTTTCATATATTTTTTATTATTCTCTATAAAATAAAAACTATTAATTCAATTATTTATTTATAACAAATAAATATATTGAATGTAACTGTTGGAATTTCACAGAAAAATTATAATTTATTAATATTAATGTAATATTTTTTATGAATTTTCAATTTTCACGTTGGACTATGAGCGACAATGTAATTGGCTCCGAAGAAAAAAATGTACGGAAATTTATTTATTTCATTGCTCCGTTTTTTCCTTCTTCTCTTTTTCATATTGTTTTTTTTTTTTTTGTTTTTTTTTTCACTCAGCATATTTATGGATCGTTTCATTTTACTCAAACAGAAAGTCGAATCATCAAAAGTTCCGCATTAAATCTGATGAGAAATTTGAGATGCTTGTACTTGGCAGCGTATGTGTATATATTATACGGTTAGCAATTCCAAAATTTCTAAATTGAATCTTTAACTCACACTTGAGTGAATGGGTAATGCGGCAAAGTATAAATGCCCTTCAGTGATGTGATCCACACTATCCAACACAGTTGGACAGAATTCATGGTGGGGTTTAGGTACAAATACCGTCAATGGTCCCCACTGTACTCACACACCAAAAGCCCATTAAATATGTCTCCCTTTGCTCAATAAAAACCCACTTGTACCATACAGTGTCTGTATAAAATCCATTTTGTATCTCACTCCCTATTATCTAAAATAAAAAATATATTATCATTTTTTTTTTTTTTCTATACAAATAATTATCTGTCTACATTTGATAAAAATACAAACCTTCATGTTGACGAGTCTTCTTGAAAATACATTCAGATATTTGCACAGGACTATTTCCCTAATATAAGAATAATACGATAAATACTCGTGTTCAAAATTGATTTTATCAATTTTTTCTTCAACAACACAGATATTGTCTTTTATGAATAAATACATAACCTCTTAGTTGGCTTGTAGTTTTCATTTTTCGTTGAATGCCCATCATACATTTCTCACACGTTTTTTTTATAAATATAGAAATGTCTCTGTTGCCTTTAAATCATTCAAGTTGTTGGAAAAAAAAAAATAAAGAAAAAAAGATAGATAATAGATATACATACACATAATACAAATGTGTGAATGTTTGTCTACAGACAAACTAGCCGCGGCGCAATGATCTACTGCGTCTTGTCTCCCGCTGCGCGCGCATTCATCCGGCGCGGTTATGTTTATTCACTTTGTCTCTCTCTCTCTTTTGCTCCCGCGCTTTCTCACTTTCTCTCTGTTTTATTTTCGTTTTCTTTTTCGCTCTTATCCCTTTTCTTGTCCCTTCAGTTCTCATGTGTGTCGTGGCGAATTCATTCGGCGTGTGGCCACGCGCGTACGGACTGTTTTATTCTGTTGTGGTCTACCGTTCTCTCCGCGGTGAATTTCAAAATTCATTCACTTCTCACACTTTATCGTATCTAAATTTTCAAAACAGAAAAAACAAAAAAAAAAAAATCCCTAAACCACAATAGATAATTTTTAATTCAATTTCTTGAGAAGGAAAAATATACAATTATAAATCCTTTAAAATTTATAAATTCAATTATATGAATTTTATATTAAATAGTGTATTATTATATTGAAATAGTGAATTAGTGTTTTTAAATGAATAAAATATGTGATAGTGCACTGAGAGAAAGCAACTGTTGTGCTAGTACTTTAATTACCTCGTTACGTTTCAATTAATTGAGATGCAAGTTATTCGTAGTAGTGTCTCTTATTAGCTCATTGGAGTTCGTAGAATCGTACAAACGAAAAGAAAGACAGGATATATAAGAAGAGAAAAGGCAGTGAGTAATAACGCGTGGAGCTCGTTAAAGAGAAGAAAAAAAATATATATATATATATATATATATACATATAAAGATTGTTCATCATTAAGTGTTACACTGTATATGTGCGTATTGTATATGCGTTGTCTTATACAGACTTTTTCTTGTATGTCACACACAAAAAAAAAAAAATGCGAATGCGAGAAGAAAATCATTATGCTGAGCGGAGTATCGCGTACTTTGGTAAATAAATAAAAATAATATGTGTATTTTTTATTTATAAATTATAAATATTATTTATTTTATCATAAATTTTATATTTAATTAATATTCATTTTATTCATTGTTATATTTAAGATATTTATTAATATTTTACCATTATCAAGATGTAGTTGAATTTTTTATTTTATTTTTTAATCTCTTCTTCTTCTTCTTCTTACTATTATTATTATTTTTTTATTCTGTACACTTATCCAACACACATTCCATAACGAACAAAAAAAAATATTGAAAAAATGAAAAAAAAAAAAGAAAAAAGAAACGGCTAAACTTTTAGTTGAGACACTCAATGACAATTGCTGAATTACATGGAAGTAAAATAAATTATAAATTCCTATCACGTGTCACACTACTGTGCGATTTATTGTTTATATATGGACATGTCCAAATTCGCAGTAGTCACTCAAACAACAGCGTATTCAATTGTGACTTCTGTCTTTTCAATCTTCACTTGGCAAACGATGCCCAACGGTTTCGCGCGTCACTATTTGAGTAGCAATAATAATTGTAAGAGGGTGAAATATTATTTCCACCATCATCATCATCATCGTTATCATTATCATCAATAATTGAGCAAATAAATGACAGTTGTGATTGTGTGTGCACAAAGTGTATTCTATTTGGAAAAATATCATTGATCATATATATTAAATTAATTTAATTTAATTTTTTTATTATTTTCCCGTGCATATTTATACGATGAATTTGTCTACGGAAAATATTTTATCGAGTGTCATCAAATGCGAAACGCCACGATCACGACGTAAACGCAGACCGGACTTCCTTGATCTTTCCGGTGTCGTGACGTGTGAGTAACTTCCAATTATTACGTTTAAAAAAAAATAAAAAAAATAAAAAAATTTTTTTTAAATATATTTTTTGCACTCATCAATTCAATCAGGATTTAATTATAAATTAAAAAATATTATCAAATTGTTTAGACGAACAGAAAAAAAATTGAAGAATAAAACAAAAAACAATATAGTAAAGAGTGTCATTATTTATTCATAAATTCCGGGATATAAAAAAAAAAATATATATACATATATATATATGAACCGCGACGATTTTTTTTTTCTCTTTATTCTCTTCTTCGTCCCCTTAAAATCTATACTGTACAATTCATAAACAACGAATCGTTTGTTGAAGGCTATCGATATCTCTTGCCCCGGCTATACGGCATTTATATGGAATATATACGGTTAAGCAAGTGAGATATGATGACGCCACTAGCAGATGAAAAATACTATACGTGTTTACACGCTTATACGAATGCATATATATATATTCATGTACACATTGTAGCGAGACGAAGGGGAATTTTCTTGTCATTACTTTATGTGCCACTGTGTACCAAAAATAACGTTGTTTTTTACTGTGGGCTTGTGGAGAAATGAGTAAATAAACGCGTGTTCACTAACGATATATGAATGACATACGAAAGCAAAGAGTGAAAGTTGAAAAGACAAAAAAACAAAAAAAAAAAAATAATTGAAGATTTTTATTTCCATTTAATTTTTTTTTATACAAGTTCATATTTTTTTAAAACCGTCATGAACTCAATTTGCTCAACATACCATCATACAATTTAAAACATAATTGCAAAATGTACTTGACAATTTATTAATTTAATGTATATAATAAATGTATGCGTAGGTATATAATCCACTTGTATTTATATAAATTTACAAAAAGTTCTTAGCTAGGTCAATTATGTTTAGTTAGTGTAGATTAACTATATATACAGTGTATAATTTTTTTTCTATCGTTTATACTTCTACCACATTTTTAATTATCATGCAAATTAAAATGATATATGTGTGTGTATGATGTGTATGTATTATGTGTGTGGATACTTAATGAGGGTGTGGCACGTCCGTTAAGATATTTTATTTCACCCGCACCGAGTCACGGATAGAGAGAAAAAAAAAAAATGTCCGGGTGGAATATTTAATCACCCTCCTCCTCATCGTTTTCACTCTTTATTACTTGGAATATTTTTTATTCATTTTTTTTAATTACGAAAAGAAAAAAAACCTCTGGCATCACCCTAAGGTACTTTTGAACGACATTAAAAAAGAAAAAAAAAAAAGAAGAAAAAAAAATGAAAAATGATAAATCTCTCAACAATAAATCATTACTACTTAGAGCATAGTCAAAGAAGTGGGTATGCAGCGATTAAAGACCAGCATAACTGAACTAATTAATCTGCATTTCATATTGTGAAATATATGAGTATATTTAAAGTCATCCAAGATGATTAAATGATTGCTTTTGTTTGACTGTGATACAATTTATTCATTGACTTTTTCTCCTTTGTTCACTTTCATAAATTATTAACAATAATTTCTTGATTTTTTTTTTTTTTTTTTTTTTTTTTTTTTTGTATTTGTTTAATGTACAGGTTCTCGTGTACGAAGCGCTGGTGGTGGTGGTGGTGGTGGTACCAGTGCTGTCATTGCAACTACAAAACTTGACGGGACTAATGCGAGTTTCATGGAAGACAGTGAGGACGTGGTGTTTGTTTCCAGCAAAGACAGCGAAGCATCCGCACTCTGGGTCAACTACCTCATCGCTTGCTTTGAACAAATCAGTAGACAGCAGGGTCGACCGCCTTTCAAGTCAGTTTCATGTTACTTTATATACACTTAACACGCCTGTATTATATTACACTTTTTTTTTTCTTCTTTTTTTTTTATACACTTTTCAATCTATATCACTGACAAATAATAAAAATAAAATTTTAATTTTTGTTCATACATTTTAATATTATTTTCAGGGTGAGACACGTCACTGTTGAAGATTCAACTTCAATGTCATCAATGATTCTGGAGAAAATTTCTCATGCACGTTTACAAATAATCGTTGTATGTCCTATATTGTTGGAGTGTGCATCAAGTCGTCCTGAACAGGCATCATTACTTACACGACAATTGGTGTCTAATCGAGTTCTTGCAATGATGTTAGGTGTTCATGATGGGCATATTACTGAAAGCCAAAAATTAGCGCTAATTAGTTATTCACAATGGCGAAAGTTTTTTGTCAAAGATCAAGATGAGACATTTGTCGGTGAATTTTTGGGTGCTGCTGTTTCTATTTTGGGTACTGCTCCACCCGCAGCTTTGAAAAATGACAAGACAACGTTTTCTGTTCATCCAAGAAAAGTTAAAATGGTTAGAAAAATTTTTTAATCCCCTTTTAAATTTTATTTTCATCTTTAATCCTATGATTGAATTAAATTCAATCGTATGAATCATGACTTTTTTTTTTTTGCTTTTTTTTTATTATAGGGCCAGAACAAAGTTCTCCTCATTTTGAATGATCCATTGCGTACAGAGGACACGGTGAATGTCATTGTGGATAGATGCGGTGAAGGATTTGAAGTTACACAAGTGAAGCGACGAAATCCGTATACATTGCAATTGTCAATACCAGAAAGATGTCTTGAGGTATCAATGCTTATTGGTGTGAGAGTTATTATTAATGGGACGCCACAAGGTGTTCGTCAAATTAAATGTGAAAGCCGACTGCGTGAGCTCGATCAAATATTACGAGCACATGATAATCCATTGGAATTCATGTGTCAGGTAAAATTATATAATCATATAATTTTTTTATTTTATTAAAAGCATGAAATTATTATTATACAATGAAATATAATTACGAAAGATTTCGGAGATCCCTCAATTTTATTATTATTATTTTTTTTTTTTTTCCAATCAGACATTCGGATTCAGTTCGGGTGATCGTGAACAATTGGATAATTGGATGGTGAATGCATTTCAAAAAAATTTACCACCACGTTTTGATCTTTTGGCAACACCTAGTGGATCAGCTCCCGTCCAGAAAAATTCTATAAGTAAATATTTAAAATCAATTGTCTACAATTATATTATATACTCAATTTTTAAAATTATTCATATATAAATTTATTTTTATCACAGGCTCGGAAGAATATCCAACGTTACTTCATTTTGCTGCGCGTTTTGGTTTAGAAAAACTTGCATGGCAACTTCTCGAATGTCCTGGTGGAGAAATTGCTTGTGACTTGAAAAATGTTTCCGAGTTTACACCAGCTGACTTAGCAGAGCATGCAGGTCATGTTAAACTAGCACATCAACTGCGTGGCTACATGGTACGATACACAATTTATTTTATTAGTATTATTATTATCATTTATATTATTTTCATTTTCTTCCTGCATACATTCATTCCAAACGAAATACAAAATTTCGGGATATAACTCACTATAATTAACTATTATTGACTTTCGTGTTCTGGTCACCTTTTCCTTCATTCACTCAACCAGCAAATGAATGAGTTCACAAACATGTACAGCTATCTCAAAGTCATCAGTGAAAATACATCTGGTGCTGGAGCAAGTAAGTATAATTACTAATTTCATTAATCAAAAAATTTTTTAATCAAAACTAAATCAAATCATTCTATATATCTCTATATTACCAGTAAAATAAAAATAAATTTTATTTCAGATAATGAAAGCACGCCACCTTCGCATTTAAATGGTCACAATTCTGATCACGACAAAGAGGATTATTGTAGACCGCGGCCATTGAGCGAAGCTTATTCAGTACCACCAGCGGCCCGCCCGGTTATTACTCCAACTTCAATGGCTATTGACACACCACCGCAATTACCACCACCGAATCCAATCTCACCCAATACGTGCGATGTTAATTATTCGATTGTTCCACCACCGACTCCTGTGCTCACGCCCATGACACCGACCCCCACAACTTCTGATGTCGACTGTTCTAATTTACCATTTCAAGGATATTTAAAGATGCATCCTGCTGGTAAACTCAACTTATCAAGGCCTATATAAGAAGAGAAAAAAAAAAAAAAAAATTTCATGATTCTGTAGTAAATATTTTTTATGTCATTCACAGGTCCAAAAGCCCCGAGTCCAATTAACGCTCCAGTTACTGCACCCCTGACACCGCTGAAGCCATTCACAATATCACACGGTTCACGTAAGGATGGGCTCACTAATAAAGAGGACAATGCAATAAATTCCAGTTCATCGTATGTTGGCAGTTTGCCACGATCTACTTCAAATAATGGAATGAAATCACGTGAACCTTCTGGACCCCAAGATGAATTACTTGAAATAATAAATGACTTTAAGAACAATGTTTTCACTATTTCTGAAGTGGAACGACTCGTTGACAATTGGCGAAATCGCAATGATGTACAGCAGAGTTTCAAGGACAAACAGCGACAACTTGCTGCAATGAGAGATGAATACGAGAGAATTCAAAGAAAAATGAAAGATGAAATGAAAGCACCAACGCCATTTGATAGAATTAAGAAACTCTTCACAAAAAATAAGAAGGAAACGAAGGATACGGGAAATTGTCAAGATGACCATGATGCGACACCGATCAATAGTAAGGCTGATAATAAAACTAATGGAACATTGAATGATCGGCGACCAATCAGCAGTTTGAGTCTCCACAGTACATCAAGTTCATCGTCATCCGGACGTATGAGTATCATCAGCGGATGCAGTGGAACAAGTTTGGGTGATAGTGGAACTCATTCAGATACAGAAGAGCGCCGAGTAAGTTGAATTTTTTTGTTTATCACATTAATTTATATTGCCAAATTATGTAGAATAATATATTCATGTTTGTTTATTGTTTTTTTTTTTTTTTTTTTTTTTCATTGCATAATTTAATCAATTAAATTAATTCAAGCTTCGTAATGTGCGAGAGGATAAAGTTGGAATGATGACGTACGAAATACCACCGACACCAAAACCATTTACAGGACGATATTCACCGATGCGTTATACACTATCAAGATCATCCGCTCATTGTCCAGAATCTGATCAACGTCGACATCATCCGCAATCAACGCCACCGGCTGATGAATATTACATAGCATTCCCCGTATCGGGTCTGCCTATTCACTGTAAGTCACAATCAATAGCAAAATCTACTGTTAATTAATCACAATTGACACAAACAAAAAGTTTTATAATACCTATATTTTTTTAGCTTTCAATCCAGATGGTACAGCCATAGAACCAAAGACTCCTAGTTCTCCCTGTGATTATCCAATATATTCTACCTCAGCGAGTATTCCAGAAGAACCAAATTATTCTGATATTCCTGAAACAATAAATTGTCCTGAAGGAATCAAAGAAATAAATCAATTGTCAGTCTCGTTATCACCACCAGTACCACCTACTCACGTTCCACTTGATTATATGAATATCACACCGTCAAATATTTCCACTGGTGACCTTCAAGTCACTACGGAGAATATCAAAATTACTAGGAACATTGCGAATATTGATTTGGTGTCGGATGCACCCAAAATATTGAACAATGAACCTACCAAGGTCGAAGAAGAGAGTGAAATGAAAAAAAAAATATTGGTCGATGAAGAAATGACGGATAGGGGATTTGGAAAAACCCAAGATGCTCATTTACAATCTGATCACGTGCACGACGCAACGGCAACGGATTCTGATGTCGTTGATGCACCCAGACTACCTGACTACATGAATATTCAACCGTGCGATAAAGACCCAAGAGTCATTGGGACAATACCGAAGACGCAATCGGCGCCACCCGTTCCGCCACGAAGTAAATAATTAATGTGTATTTATTAATTTCAACCGGAAATGAAATGGGGCCTTTCATTATTTTATTCATCACTAAATAAATTCAAAGGTTACCTTTATTTTTATTCAATAAATATCTGCGTGCAATACAATAAAAAAATGAAGAGTTCGGGTTGCTTGCCTGGAACATTTGAATAAATAATGACTGTCGGCAGTTGACACAAATGTCGTTTTTCATGTTCCAATAATACAATTGATATATTTGCATACTGGTTTTACGCATAGATGTGTGGGCTTTCTATACTAGCTATACATTATGAGTAGCATTGTATGGCCTTCGTTGTTCATGGAACTGAGTTCATGAAAGTCTGACATCATCTGGAAATAACTTTGCCAATATAATTATTATTTTTGGTTTTGCAGCACCTACGAAGAAGTAGGATAAACATATCATCACTACACAGTGCCTTTCCGCCCAATTTAGATGATTAATTATAACAACACACTATTATATAGTGTGTTCTAAATAAAAGTGTCTGATAAAATAATCAAAAACAAAGAAAAAAACATAATAAAAAAATTATACAAATATAAATATCATATACCAAATATGTGTGACCAATAGAAAAAAAAATAGAATCAAAACCAAATTGTTTAAATTAAATCATGTAAAATATTATATGGATTATATATAAATTTTTATAGATAATATGTAGCTTATATTATATAAATGCAATACTGTCGATATATTTACACTAATATCGCAATGCGACAAATCTTGTCCTCGCAACTACCTTTTGTGAAGAATTCGAGGACAATCCAGATATTCATGCTTCGTGGATTGACAAGAATATCTGGAATATTATTTTCTCTCCTTTTCTCTTCGTCTTTCATTCACATAGCACATCAGTTTCTGATAGATCTATAAATGAAGAGAATACGTTCTAGTTGCTATAATTCAATCGATATAACGAATTATTTCACAATAATAATGGTATAAATATATTATGTAAATGTTTTCATTTACAATTTATTACTTTTCTTAATTTTAAGATTTTTATTATTATTATTTTTTTTTTTTTTTTTTTTTTTTTCATCTGAACGATGTTAGAATAAAAACATTTGGGTATTATACGTATATTTATTCCAATAAAAATAAAAATGTAAATTGTACTTGTTTATATCTCTATTTTTCTATTATATTTTATTGCAGTCGTCAACCTGTTCCCTTAGAAAAAAAAAACTTATTTATATTATAATTGAGTGACGTAAGAAATTTTTTAATTATATTGCGTGAGAAAGTTATTCGGCTAATGGCCAACATCCTTTTACTAATATTCAGGATATATTTGATATAAATTTATCTATAAATTAATTAACTTTATTAATTAATTGCATCAGTTTGATAGTATAATTTTCTATATTCGATTGTTCCGCTTTTGATTATTATTTTATTTTATTTTCTCTTTTTTAAACGATGTGTATGTTGACACATAAAATAACTTGGTGGGGGATTCAGTGTATAAAGACAGGAGGAATTCTCAAGAGCGATTGAACACGCGTGAGTTTTTCTCAACGAAAGATCATCATCGCTGTCGTCCATTAAACGACAGAACAAATAACATTAATAGTGAAACTTGAAATGTTTCAATTAACATCAGTAATAAAATTTCTCTTGATTCTTTCAACAGGATCAATAATTATTGTTTCGTGTCAAAATTTTAATTATTATCTGGAAAAACCGGGATCTTGTCCACCGCCATTGCCAATACAAATTTGTTCACGTGCCTGTTTTGTTGATGCTCACTGTCAAGGAATCGGAAAATGTTGCTCTACAACTTGTGGCGGTTCCATTTGCTCACGACCAGTGACAATGCGACCAAAACAACAATCTGGTGAGAAAGAAAAAAATATAAAACAACAATTTTATAAATTATTTTATAAATTAAATTTCATCAACAATAATAAATACAAAATATAAAATCGTTATTTAACTTGATTCAAAATATTTTCAGACAAACCTGGAACCTGCCCATCAATTCCAACCGGCCGTTGGGTATGTTCACCGACCTGTGTTACCGACAGTGATTGTCAAGGTACGAAGAAGTGCTGCAAGAATCGATGTGGTGCTCTGGCATGTCAGAAACCCGATATTGAAATTATCGAGTCTATAGAAATTCCAGTTGAACCACAGCCAAATGATATTCCTACAGATACCAATGGTTTAAATCCAAATAATCCATTCTTATTTAACAATAATTGAATAATGTATATATATATATACTCACATTTTAATAAATGTATATAATTATATATACTCTGACAATTGTGAGAGTCAAGTATAAAAGAATGACTTGTAATGAGTGAGCGATACATAACTTCTCTTCATCAACGATCCTACACATAATCAAATACACGAACACATTCATGAACTAGTCGATTTTTTTAATAAAAAAAAATTATTACAATAATTACATATCCGTTTTTTTTTTTTTCACATCATTCCTTTGCTACGTTTGGACATATATATAATTTAATTTTTATATGAACGAGGGATAAGAGAAGAGAAAAAAATAATATTTTTCTTTTTTCAATGTCACAAAAATTCAAGGTAATAAAAATAAACATGCTCATATGAATCATTGAGTATACACAGGTTTTGCACACACACACACACACACACATATGAATACTGAAATGTATTCGTATACTAATAACTGGAGTGGTGGTTTTGCAGAGTAACTCGTGTAGTAGTATAATACAAATGCAAATAATCATCGTACCGTCTTGAATGACTCAACTGATATTCATATGTAAGCCTCTTATCGCGGTCCAGAATAACATTGAACATTTTGCAATTGATGAAAATACACGGTATGTGATATATTCCTGTTGATACATACATATTTACCAGTAAAAAAATTTAAAAAAAAAAAAAAAATCGTAAGTAAAATAATATAACCGATAATTTCAAACTACTTCTTAATATATATTTCGTAATATTATTTAAAATTGCTAATTTATATATGTGTATATATATATTTATAGACAGACAGTAACATTGTGTAAGCCAACAGCTGTAGTTACGAGAATTTGTAAGTTTTTTTTATATATATACTTTTTTTAGTATTTTTATTTTGATTTTTGTGCATTCACTTATGTAAACAGTACAATACCAATTTATCATTATTCATCCTTGATTTTTTTTTTTTTTTTTTTTTTTTTTTTCAAGGTCTAGAATGGTGTTTTATTGAAGCAATCGCAAAATATTTCATGTGGAAGGGATAGAATAAGATATATAGAACTATCAGCACGTCACATTCAATCATTTACTAAAGGTGAAACGGGCAATTATTGATTTTTATCATGGACGGTGAGCATATTGATTTAAAAATGTCAAATCCATTATTTATATACGTTTGGTTAATTTAATTAATACATAATATAATTATTGAATTAAACAGGAAAAATTATCATACTGATGATAGTATTGATGTTGAATTTTGAATTCAATATCGCCCAATCTTGTAAGTTTCCATAATTATACAGTTAAACGGAAAACGTGAATAAATTAAACCGCGAATAAATTAATGTACATCAATGATATACATATATTAATTATAAGGATATGAAAGAATTTTTGTATAATTCCAGATAAAAGTGGCTATTGTCCACGTAAGGATACAATTTATAAATGCACACCGCGCTGTATGAGTGATTTTTCATGTTCTCTGGGTGAAAAGTGTTGTCCAAATAAATGTGGAAGCACATCATGTTCTTCACCAAGTCCAGTCTCTACAGGTGATGATGGTGGATACAAAGGTTCATACAAAAATAAAGACAACACAGGCTATTGCAATGGAGTAAAATGCCGTCCGTATGAAAAATGTGGTATTGATAGATATACCAAACGTCAAGCATGTGTTTCAGCATAATTAATAATTAATACTTCTTATTATTAAATTCATAATTTACAAGTATAATATTATATTGTATTAATGACATATATTGTTGACAAGAATATTGAGTAATGAATATATATATATAACATAAATGATTGCGGCGCGAATTTTTAATTTAAATACAATACTGTACATTTACCACAGTCGATAATCACCCATATGATCGTATTCTCATCCAATCGTCACGATGGAATCTGTGATTTTAGTCTTATACAGATAATTTGTCAATTTATAATCGTAATATTGACTAATAAAACGCTATTAAATTATTTTATACGTGTGATATGTAAAAAAAACCTTGATGAATGATAATTTTACCAGAATGTGAGAAGTGTGTTACTACATGAAAATTATCACAATGTGAATACTATTGAGACGAGTATAACGCAATCACACTTTGTACAGTCCACGTCGAATGCAAGAGTCGGCGTGAGGAGGTTAGAATTGTGTAGAATACAAATTTGAAGTAATGGCAGTCGAATTTTTAATAAATCGACTGAAGGCACTCTTTATTTTTATATTGGGTGTCTTTAGACGTACTTTGTGTTGCTTTCGACGAAGAAGACGATCATCTTGCGACCCAATCCCATTATCAGAATCAAATGGGGATTTACCCATTGTTATTATCAATAAACTTGTGAATGATAAACAAGTACGTATATACGTGTATTATTGAATAATTATTATTATATGTGAATCCGAAATATAAATAATTTGTTATTGCTTTAGGAACAAGAAACATGGGATCAGTGGGATGTTAATCCGGTGGTTGTTGTGTCTGACAATTCTGTTCAAAGTAAAATTGATCAATATAGACAGCAAATTAGTAAACCCCCTGATCTAGAAGAAGAACCGCAAATAAATTTTTTTGAGGTCAATAAATTCATCAATTATTTAGTATTAATACAATATAAATATTAACAATGAATCTAACTTTTTCAATTTTTTTATTGATTTATTTATTTTTTTCATTATTTCAGGATATGACGCCAAAGATAACAAAACAAAAAAAAATTTTGTTACGAAATCACAATACCGAGCAAACTGGTATGAATTTTTCAAAATTTGCAGTGGCAACTGAACGCATACCTACGGTATAACATTAATATTGCTATTTTCAATATAAATAATTCTTTAAGTATTTAATATATTGTTAACAGAACATAAATTTTTTTGGATATTGCATATTAAAGGTATAACAATATTTACCTTTTTTTTTTTTTTTTTCTTAGAATGAACTTGAAGTTTGGGAAGAAAATGCCGCAGGTTGGGAGGAAGAAACAATAGAAGAATTCGGTGATACAACTCGTGCATTGAGAGAGCAAAGGAGACAAGAACGAGAGCGCCGATTATATGAGCAACAGCAGAGACGTGTAGAATATAATTTTAGACCACAACCATTAGGCGAAAAAATAGTCTCTTGATTAGGTATATCTTAATATATTATGTTTTTGGTATTCGTGTAACGTATTTTTTTAAATAATCATTGTTAGTTAAAATTTTTTCGTACACTTTATATGAAATTCGGGCAATCATGAGACTGTAAAATAACACACTATAAATTTTTACTCATATTAAATTATTTTAAATAAATAATAATAAAATGCATTTAGGAGCCCAGATATATTTGTACAAGAGGAATATTTGCTATTACAAAATTAAAAATTTCGTATTTGCGAGTAAATTTTATCATCTTTTTAAACGCTATAAACGATAAAAATGATTTTTTATAAACAAAAAAATCGTAATTGGTTCAATACTCTTCCGAGCTACCATACAGTACATTTTTTTGTTGGATTCATTTTTGACCCCTTTGCACAATTAAAATCTCTGGAGAAATCGTCATTATTAGAAACTGCTCCAATGATACGAAAATTCGCTGGACTGTATTTTTCATTGATAAGATCCCTGAGAGTGTCTGGATGAATTTTAGTGCACCAAGGATTTGCCATATTTATCCAAAACATTTGGGCCGGGGTATAATTTAAATTCGGAAGTGTGGAATCGTGTCCATTTTGTTCTACCCAATGTGTGTATGCTGAGTAAGCCAATTTTACTCCACTATTGTCAGCAATATCTTCGTGTACGCTTGAATTACCATTCAACTGAAAAGAAAAAAAAAAAAGAAACCACATCATACGTGTATATGTGATAATTATGTGATAAAATATGAGATATGAAAATTTAATGTTTCTGCATAAAAATTACATACTTTTGTGTTTATTTCCTCAACATTATAATTACTGTATTGATTGATAATACAAGCAGTTTCACCAAGAAATTTATTTTTAGATGATTCCATCAAATTTTTATTTATTTTCAATAGTTCTTCAATACCATCGAAACTATGAATTATTTCGTGGCCAATAAAAAATCCCATTCTACCATAATTTATATACTTCGGTAATTTATTGTTGAGAAGTATATGTTGAATAAATGCCGCTGAAATAACTGAAAGAAGAAAATCCAGTAAATTCAAAGTAAACAATAGATTTATTTAACATGTTTTTTCACTTATCAATATAGTATTGTTTAAAGTTTTCAATCTTATTTATTCATTGATGCAATAAACATTCAATTGCATTCATGAAAATATAATAAAATAATAAATAGCAAACTGTACTTATTTTATTTTCAAATGATCGGTAATGAGGCATTCTATTCATCTGGATTAGGCGTTTTTCATTCTCAATATGTTTATGTCCTGCCTCGTACTCAAAACTTTTTTTAAATCGAGTAATATCTAATATACAACGGAGAAAATTTTTTCCATCAACTTCTAAATTATTATATAGAGCCATCCACTCGTCCGTTTTCCATTCATCGAGATATCCTATCGCACCGGAGATAGACAATAATTTTCCAATTACTTTATTTTTCGTTTGACTGTCCAACCAATTAGTCTAGAAAAAAAACCCATGAATTAATATCATTATTTTTTTTTCTTTCTTGTCTTCAATACTTAGAGAGAATATTTTACATTTCTACCTGCTCTATAATCTTTCGAAATTGATCTTTAATTGCAGCCATCATATTTATTGTTTCATTACGTTTAGCATCATCAATATAATTCAATGCGTACATAGCATCAAGAATATTTGGTAAATGAGTACCAATTATACGAATACACAATTCTGATCTGCTCGATGATAAATGTGTAATATTCTCAAGACGAATATAAATCAATGATTCTTCAACAACACGAGCCAGTGCATAATTCATCAAAATTCTTGAAGACGTATTATTCATTAACTTTACTATTTCATCGATGTAAAGCTCATCTACGGTAATAATATCATTTCTGCTAATTGGTAGTGCAGACGAAATTGATAAAATATCAGTGAAAAATATAGTCCAATTTACGCTTGGCCATTTAATTGACAATTCATCTAATGTCATGACACGCGTCTTCGTTTCTGTATTTGTAACAATCTAAAAAGAAATCATAATAAGATCAGATGATAAATATAGTTTACGAAATTAATTGAAACATATTACAGGATTGAAATTACATTGATAAGTTCAATGAGCAATCGTCGTGATTTCAAGAGGTCTTTTTCTGCATTTTCTCTTGTAGCACCTAATTTCAAAGCATTTTTCACCGAGTCATCATTGAAATTGTATACACTATCTAATGAATTTCGATTCAAATTATATTTTATCACTGGTCTATCCAACTGTAAATTAATTAATATATGCGATTAAATTTTCTATTTACATATGAAATTACCACAATTTTTATTTTTTAATTTGACATACCGAAACTACACGATAGTTAGGAGTAACACGAGTGTTATTTATAATTGAAAATTTGAGGAATAGATCAAATGAAAATCCAAATTTAATCAAATCGCTGTTAATTTTCATCCAATTACTACCGATTTCATTCCATTGATCACCATGTAAAAGTGGCCATCCACCAAATTGATTTAGAATATCTCGAAGTGGCTTGGCTCCCTGCTTAATTAGCGTATCTTAACAAAAAAATGTCAATAATTAATAAAATTAATAATTTATTATTTATGAAATTATATATTTTTATACTTACTTTGATCCATACAAAGTTTGTATAATGTTGAAAGATGTCGAAATGGTTTATTTATTTCTTTACGATGATTGTTTTCAAGAAGTGTTATGAGCATGGCATTAGAGTTAGTTTGCATTTCTTCATATAAATTCAAGTGTGTTTTTGTAGGTAAACTATTTTTAATATAATTACCACATACAAATTCATAAAAATCATCACACGGTGAAGTATTTATATTTATTTTCAACGAAATCTCCCGGGCTATTGTTAAAATTTAATAAAATTTATTTAATTATATTACAATTAATATTTCAATGAATTAAAATGCATACCAATTTTATTGCAATCTGCAGTTGAACAAATATTTTTCACTGGTACTGTAGGAAAAAAATAAAGTATGAAAAATTGGTTTAATTTCTGTGGTGTTCATCTAATTGAGTATTCACCTGATTTAGAGAGTGCAAAATTTAGAATCACCAAGTAAATCACAATAGGACTGAGGAAATACTTTCTACTAGCAAATTTACGATTATTTTTCATGATCATCATATCAAATTCTTACTCAATAAATATGAAGAAAATCTTCGTGTTTTTTGTAAATACTAGAATATAAAAAAAAAATGATTTTATATTTATCCAAAAACTAAATTGATGTACAGCAAAAATATATATTAATTTATTTATCAATTTCAATTATGTGATAATGAAAATAGTGTATATAATTTTTAATATCAATTATATCAATTATTTCTACTTAACAAAAGAAATTACAATTATTTTATCAAGTACAACTGTAAATTATGTTTATATTAGGAACAAATGAAATATTTAAAACACAAAATAATGATTGTAATACATTGTCGTATGATGTATTATTATTCGTTGGTGTTATAGTCTACGCAGTTGGTAAATGTTATATATAATTTTATAAAAATTCTTCATTTATCACCATCAACAATATAAATGTCGTCATAGTATTCTATATAGAGCGATAATTTAATATTATCTTGAATAAAAATGATTTCGGGCAAATGTCAATTTAATAGCCACTCGAGTGTTATCTGTAGTTTTGATTAAAATAATTTCCGAGTATAATAAAAAATATTCAAATGTTCGCGGGCAATGTAGTGCTTTACAGCTATTCTAATCAAAATTATATTATATCTCTATAGAGGGCCGTATCAGTGTATTCTCAAGTATATTTTTTTATATACAATTATAATATAATCACAACAAATAATACATATTCCATTACTATATTTTATTATGACAATACACATACGTTTGCAATATAATAATGACGATTGGTGATTTCAAAGGTCTGCATTTATGATATCAGTGGTAGATTAAAAAGACAAAGAGAAAACAGATGTGCTATGTTACAAGTCATAACAACATGTGATAGTTTATTTATAGGGAATTGAAATTTCGATTGAAATGTATCTTATCCGTAATTTGTGGATAATTAGTTTTATGCTACCATATTTTTGTTGTGCTTTTCAACAACGAATCGTAAGTTTTCATTATTTATTTTTATTATATATTCATAATAAACATATTTACAATAATAAAACAATTATAATTTTTTTTATTTATTTTACTAAAAATATTTTGCTATTTTTTTTTTATCCTTTTATTAAAAGTAGAATTTCCAATTGTTCATAATAACTGTAATATCTGTCAATATTTTACAAAGTAGTTACAATTTATAAAAACTTATACAATTTTTTTTATCAACGACCTTGAATTAAATTTACCAATATTACTATAGAAACATTGAAACAGACACATTGTATTATTATTCACTTTGTTTTTACAATGATTGAAGAATAATAATAAATAATGTGACAATTAATTTTCCAGCTCAAGTATGATGTGAATCCAGGATGTGGAAAACCATGTGAAAAAAATAATTTTACAACAATTCATTTAAGAGCTGATGGACCTAATGATACCCTTCACTATCTTTGGGATTTCATCGGGAATCCATCTTTATTGTTAGCAGTAACGACACCATCAACTGAGCTTAACATTGATTGGGAAAATTACTTATCACATAAACCCAATTCCATCGAATTTACAAAGCCACCTATTTATACATTTGGTTTAATCATAGAAAAGGTTTGATTTTTTTTTTCTCCTTTCATGAGTAAATAATTCAGGTCAATGCAATTCTTATTACGTATTGCAATATATTATTTTATTTCTTTCGACAGATTATTGAATTTAATGATGTGAATGACACTGGATCAATTGATGGAATAAATGAAAAAAATATATATCTTTTAAATCCACAATCATTCAAATGGTCGAAAAAACATGAAAAATACAATCGACAATTCGTCGAATTGTATATGTTGGGTGAAAATTATCAAGATACTGAACTAAATATAACGAAATCTGGAATGATAGAAATTGCGATGAGTGGTTTCTGCTGTGGTGCACGTTCTGATAATGCACCACATATGTTACACTCGGAAAATTCAACACAAATAGATATAATTATCAATAGTTTAAAAACATATCCAACATTTGATAAAAGTCGCTATGGATTGGAATTAACCATGGTGAGCCAGGGTAATATAAATAGTCCAATGAGTATTGACACAAAAAAAAGTTTGGATGATGAGCATACACCAGGAATATTTGAGGTATATACATTAACACATTCATATATATCATTTGACATACCCACAAATTATAATCATATAATTTATGAATGAAAAAAAAAAAATATGTATATATATTATTGATTTATCAAGGTTGTAGAAGTACGGGCACAAGAGGAAAATACTAAAGATACACCAATGGGATATTTACAATGGCGACCCGTGTCATATATAACGTCTTATCGTGATGCTACTAGTTCAACAGAAACAATGCATTATCGATTAATGAATTGCTCAAATTTATCCAACAATTCAATTTTATATGCTTACTATGGTGATAATACGAATAATTTATTAATTGAAAAACTAAATATTACCCTTGGTTCATCGGGCGATGGATTTTATAAAAAAACAGGTTATTCAACTTGGTAAGTGAAAAATTCATCATGTATATTATTTATGCTAGAAGAAAACTTTGTATGTATACTAATGTGTTATATTGATATATAATATTTATTTATTCGAGGACTCTTCTTGTTGGATATGGTAATCCACCAGATGAACAATTTTCATTTTTGGTCATTATGATTATATCAATTGGCGTTGGATTGCCAATGTTAATTCTATTATTCGCTGGAATTTATATGTGCGTACGTCGAAGGCCAAGAAATCGCAGCATGAGATTTGTTGATTCGTAAAATAATATATTAATTTTCTTATATGCAATATTATTTTTAATATGGAGGAAGATTTACAAATTAATATCTGAAAAAAATAATATTTATTTCACTTTTCACTATTATACTCTGAATTTTTTTATATAAATAAATATATAATGCAATAAAGTTTATAAAAAATAAACAAAAAAATAATAATAAAATAATTGTAATACAATATTTCTTCGCGGTATAATTGTCCTATGTTATATGTACATCTGTCGTGTAATCCGATGGCCATGAATATCGTACTCATACAGGGGTTTAGTGTCCCTTACAATTTGCGGGCGAGTTTACTGATACGTTCATGGGTATGGTCGTATTGAGAGAATGTATACGATCAACGTTTTCAGGTGGAGATAGTAAAAAAGTGGCGCGGTGTGGTACCGTGTGTACTTGATGATTGTAGGAGAAACAAGATAAATGGTGGGAGTATTTTGCACCAAGGTGGGGAGAAGTATTGCTTTCATTGATCCACTCGTGACTACACACTTACCTCGCACTGGGGCGTATTTACGAATTCTGCGTCAGCGCCAAATCCGCAGATACCTAGAATTTACCTTCACTATTTTATCATTACTTAATTTTTTTTATTTTTTATTTCAATTTATTTTTTAATACCTGACCTAAGGAAAGAAAACAATATCAATGAATAATATTGGAAATGGAAAAAAAAAATTTCTTTTTTTTTTTTTTTTTATAACTATGACAAATGTATTTGTAATAATGTTGAAAAAATTTTAGTCAGAGTTATGGAATAATTTAGATTGAGTATAGAAATTATTGCTTTAACAATAAAAATAAAAATAAAAAAATAAATAAATAAATAAAATAATAAACATGCGAAAAGTTGAGATAAAGTGTGGATGAAGTTTCTCCAACAAAATCAATGGGGATAAAGTGAGGCAGGAGGGGATGTAAACGTCCGGAGTTAGAGTCGCGAATGCGTCACGGGGCAGTTGAGCAAGAAATGTAGGGGTTGAACATTGTTGAAAGAGTGGGAGTTGTAGTACTAAAGTTGTCCGCAACGCGACTGTGGCGCACGCCGATGCAGTAACATCCGTGATTGGGTTGGTTTGTCTCCCCGCGACTTGGACACCATCCTCAAGACTGCCTCCGTTTTGAACCAAATAAATAAATAAATAAATAAATAAATAAATAAGTAAATCATAACAAGTAAAACAATAAGGAAAGGGGACAATTATAAATTAAATAATAGTAATATTAACAAATCACGTAACTTCAAATATTGAAATACACTTTTAATGTGAAACACTGAGTGTAGTCTAGGTATGGGTGTCAAAGTTAAATACGGTGGTTAACAATTTGTTTAACGGATTATAAAAAAAAAATTAACGAAATCGATCTATAAAAAAAAAAAAAAATTTTTTCCTTCAACAACAAAAACAATAAAAGAGCGGTATAAAATATTTTGAGACCAAAGATAAGTGTACATGTGTGTGAGTGTATATATATATATATATGTGTGCATCTACAAATTATGAAGAGAGGGAAAATTCTATGCAAGGAGTAGAAAGCGCCCACGGCAATTTGGAATAGTTGAATTATTCGATATCGCAACAAAAAAAAACAAAATAAATAAATAAATTCCTCTCATGGGTTTTTTGTTTTTTTTTTTTTTTTTTTTTTCTTTGAAATGAATTACCACTCAAGTGTCATCAAGTGTAAAAATAATTTCTACAATGTTTGAAGACGAAGAAGGAAAGGAGAATAAAAATAAAATGTATTTCTCAACTGAGCGTGAGGACACAGGGCCCATGTAAACGTAACAGAGAAAAAAAAAAACAAAACAAAACAAAAAATAAATATATAAAAAAAGTATTTAAAAAAAAAGGGGGAAAAAATAAAAAAAAAAAGAAAAAACTGAAATAAAATTAATTATATTGAAATAAATGACTCAGTGATATAAAAAGTGAAAGTAATGACTAGACATCGATGAGCGCCTGAAATGATAACACAAAGCAAATTTTACGCTCTATTTATTCATTACACTTTCGTGTAGTATGATAGGGGGCGGGTCCTTGCAGCTGTGGTGAAGGTGGATGACAGGGATGATTATGGAATTTGAAGACTGCTCAGGACATCAGTGTTTGTTCGCTTCTATTGTTTAGTGTGCTGTGTATTACGAAAGAAAAAAAAAAAAAATCAAAGTGATGTGTGCAAAGTGAAGCATAAAAAAATACAAAAAAAAAATATATATATATATATATGTATATATGCGTATAAATGTATGTATATATATACATATATATATATAGATGTATATATTATATATAAAGAATAGAAAAGATAAATTAAATTAAAATAAAAATCACAGTTAAGGTCCGCGGATATATCTCAGCACCTGCCCCAAATATCAGTGCCTATTCTCCTTCGTATCGCTCGTTTTCTGCATTCAAAAAATTTCAACTGTGTATATATATAATTTAATATAAATAAAAGAATAGAAAAAAAAAATCTATATATATATATATACATATGCAAATATAAGTGACGCTCATAAAAAGTAAGTAAAAATTTATGATTTAATTTCTGTTTCTCCCCCCTCCCCCCCCCCCCATTTTTTTTTGTTTTGTTTATTATTACAATTATTTTTTGTTATTACAATTAAAATACCACTTTAATATTTCATCAAAAAAAAAAATTTTTTCTTTTTATTGTATTGTATTTTTTTTTTTTTTTTTTTTTATCATGAAATTTTATTCAAACTTTCAATCGTCATGATAATGGCGCAACCTTTTGACCTTCCTGCATGACTGTTTTACCGTTGAATTGCTGGTCAATATAATACAACAATATGTTTTATAAGACATGTATTGATCAAGTAAAATACGTCAATACGGATAAAGTGTAAAATAGTATTTTAAAGTGGAATTAAATTGAAAAGTATGAAAAAAAAAAAAAAAAAAAAAAAAAAAATTATATATAAATATTATAACACTATTATAAAATTCAATTGCAATCTATCAACCTTGAATAACATTATTTTGCTATTTCCATTATTATTAATTATATAATTAATATTAATATAATTATTTGATAAAAAAATGTCCTGAAGTTTATATAAATTTAATGGATATCATAGATAAATATAAATTTATATTAAAAAATATTCGAGGTTAAAGTCGAAGGTATCAATCGAATTATCAAATATATATATTTTATCATCAATAAACAAACTGTACATGTGTGTGTAGAGGTCATTCAATGAACAAACTAATTGGATAATACATCCATTAATATATATTTCATTAACATCATATTACACATTATGAGCTATCACCAGATGATAATTAATTGTTTGTATAACGTCACGTTTACATATGAAAAGAAAAAAAAAAAGGAATGAACTAAAAAGAGAAACAAAAAAAAATAATAATAATAATACAAATAACTGTAGTGTGGGAATTCGTGTCAGTGAGAGAAAGAGGGTTGGAAAGTTGGAGAGAGGGAGTGAGAGAAAATGAGGGGGGAGAAAAAAAAATAGTAAAAAAAAAGTGCAGGTGCGTGCTTGGTGCAACTGAACCGGTGAAAGTAGTGCAGGTCGAGTTCCGGGAAGCCCGTGGGCTGGTCATTGAACGACTGTGACTACTGCGCCATCCGCATCCACTGCCGCGCTGTCTGATTTTTTACCCATGTATTTTATATACAATTGCAATTTATAAATTGAATTATACGATAAACGTTATATTATCGGTATTATTTTTTTATTTTTTCGTGGCTTTTGTCTGTGTGTTGAATTTATTATGTGTATATATGTATTATATATATTTATATATATATATATATATTTTTTTTTTCGTTCCTGACACGTTTTGCTCAGTTTGTGTAGTGAACTTTCAATGAGCCGCGTCAAGCCCTTGGGCTTTAATGCTTTGTCGAGAAGAAATGCCAGGAGTCTATTAGAACAGACGATTGGCTCCAACAGAGGCCAAGGCTGCGCGCGCTTTGTCGAGCATGCGGCAATATGTATTATACCGTTGTAAAATATATATATGTATATATAAATACTGGGGTGAGTCAGAGAAAAATAACGACCACATTCTTTATATTAGCACAATTCAACGTTACATACTAACAATTTTTATTACATTATATTTTCTCTTTACCAAATACGGATTAAATGTTGTATTTTTTTTTTTTCTCTTTCTTTCGGATTAACTGATTTTTTTTTATTTTTTATTATTATTATGTAAAATTTTGATTGTCACTATTTTTGTTTTTTTGTTTTTTTGCCCTTGAACCGTCGGGATGTCAATCAATCTGTGAAATTATATCTAAATAGAGTGAGACGAAGAAAAATTGTGAATAAAAAAATTGTTTTGATTGATAGATCAGACTGTGACTGGGTGAGAACAAATATGTCTGATAGAATAAAAAAAATATTTATCCTGCTACATTCGATGGTATAGATGAAAAAAAAAAAAAAAAAAAAAAAAATCTGTGAGACAAAATAACTGGAATGAGTAAAAAAATCTATGAAATAATTGACGAATTTTAAAATAATATCAAAAGTTATTTTATTATCATCGGTAAAAAAAGAATAGGAATAATTATAATGAATTTTAATTCAATAACTTCAGTTATTTTACATATATATTATGAGAGAATGAACAAATAAATAGAAAATTAATAAATAAATACATCGTAATAACTGTCAATTGATTTAAATTATATTTTTCCGTAAAACTTTCATCGATAAATATCGTCGTTCTCATAAAAGCAAAAAAATAAAAAAGTAAAAATAAAAAAGGTAGAAAAAAATAAGAAATAAAGAATTATGATATTGTAGTGCAAGCGATGAATTTACTTGCAACAAATAAATCATCAATTATTTCAGATTTATATTTTATTGGCACGTCACTCTCAGCTTCCCTAATGTTCTATTTGTCAATCAATAATTTTTTCATTAGTCGCAGTGACTTTACTACTGAACATTAACTTTGTGAAATATTGAATTCATTCCACAATACTTAAATATTAATGTTCAATTTTCTTTTTTTTTTTTCTTTCATTTTATCTTCTGATTTGCTTGTTTTTCTCGAGTAAATGAAGAGATTTTTATTAATTTTTTTTTTTTTTTTTTTTTCAACTAAAAATATTGCGAAATAAAAAATTTATTATTATCAAATTCTCTTGAATATATTCATAAATATATTTTTCACAAATTCTTCACTCAAAATACGAATAAAATTTAATGTATATTATGAATTAGTTATTTTATTGTTTATTTATTTCTTTTTTTTTTTTGTTTTTTATTTTCAATAAATGCCAAAATCCAATTTGTGAATAGAAATTTTATACGAAATTGATGACATTTACAATAAACGCATATATATTCATACATCTATTTGGAATCGGTCACAAGTACACACACATATACACATTTTCAAAGACATTGAATTTATTGATTTAATCTCTGTACCTAAAAGATAAAAAATACTTCAAAGACATTTTTTTGTTTTTTGTTTTTTCTTCATTCTCATATCATTTTTTGTATATCAAATATACAAATTCACTCTCAAATCGAAATGAAAAATTCAATGAAGAGAGGGAAAAAAATCAATTGTATACATAAAATATATTTACAGTAGATAAAAAAGAAAGAAATAATCATTTGTTACTTATACTTGTCATATTTTTCGTTGAAACTTTATAATCACATTTTTCATCTTTTTTTTAATATTAATATCAATTTTTTCCTCTCTCTCTCTCTCTCTCTCTCTTTCCCATTACTTTCATTTTATTTCATTTAGTTTTATTTCATGTGGATCGTTAAAAAGAAAATTACGTGATACTCGAGGCAATGTATTGTGTTTTGAATGTTCGGTATGGTAACGAGAGAGTCTAACGAAGCAATAGGGGGTCAGTAGGCCGCTCACAGACATCCATTCGTGCCTCGTATTCTTATACAAGTGAGTGCCTAGTGTACAGGGTGAAATTGTGGCATGCGCATGACCCCGCACTCACGACACACTAGAATCGAGGCCGGCATCAGTAGAGCTCGCATGCTTCAAGTCTAACCCCACAGTTATTTGTCTTGCTCACTCACTCGCATGACTTTTTCACGTCTGTTTCATTTTCACCCTCTACACCGCGCCCTAACACCGTTTTTTTTTTTATTATTATTTTTTTTTTTTTTCGTTTTCCCCTATTCTCTTTCCCTCTTTCACTCACTCACTCACTATTTTTTTTTTTTTTTCCTTCCTCTTCTTTCCTTCCTCTACCATCGTCTCTTCCGGCCAACATTGCAGTGTATTATATACACCATCTACTGCATTATCTACATCAAAGTGCATTTTCATCTCCATATTCATTTTACATTTCATCAAAAATAATAATAATAATAAATTCATATTTTTTATTTATCTTTTTTTTCTTTGTTTTTATTTGTTTCCATCGACACCTCGCCATTTTTTTTTAATATTCCAATTTTATTTATTCATTTTACATTCAATCCACACAATATTTCCTACGATCAAATATAAATTTATTATTCTAAATTATTATAATAATATTAATATTCTATGATTAAATTTTTTTTTTTATCATAAAGTTGTTTCTAAGAAAAAAATATATATATACATATATATAACGCAGGGTGTTATGGAATGAAGATAAGAAATTTTATTGAGTAATTTTTGAATTGCACTTGGCCGTTGTGTGACAATAACGAAACTATTGTTAAATGACAAAGAGTGAATATAAAGAGAGAAAGAGAGAGAGAGAGAGAGAGAGAGAGAGAGAGAGAGAGAGAGGGAAATAGACAGAGGTGGGGTAAAAAAGAAAAAGTGAGAACGAATGAGTGGGTGAAATGGTCATGCGGATAGAGGTAGTAGAACTGGGTCAAACTGATATTTATATATTTATATATATATATACTTTGCTAGCATTCAGTACAAGTAAATATAATGTTTCTATTAAGCTCAATGATAAATATAATATATACATTGACAATTACTTGATGGTCGATTAATTTTAATTACATTATTATATAAATATTATTATGTAAAAATAATATTTGAATATTGAGAAAAAAAAAAAAAAAAAAAAATTGTTTTTCAACAAAATTGAAGAAAAATAATAATAACAATAATAATAATGATAATAATATGAATAAAAATTAATACATTTGTCTGAGAATGACATGAAGATAGAGATAAAGATAAATATTATGATGGATGTATAATTATATTCTTTTATTTTTTGAATAGTCGACGATATTTTATTTTATTTATCTGTTTTTTTTTTTTTTTTCCCCTTTCTTTCTTTCCCATATGATAATAATATATAATTAAATCGATAATTTGGATAGAATGCGTGTGATTATATTTATTATAATGGTATATGCACACGTTGATATGGTATAGACACAAACGTGTTCATATATACAAATTAAATATATACATGTGTATTATAGCACAGACAGATAATGAAATAGTCACAAGTATTTGTAGAAATTGCTGGGTACCGAAGCCCCAAGCGCAGCTTTCCCACCCTCTTTTTTATATACAAATACATATATATATACATGTATATAATTTTTATATATATGAGTTTTCGTCTAAGATTCACATGACGACAGACAGACAGAAGAGAATAGAGTGGGAATAAAGAGCAAGCGCCGGCGCCATTTGAAACTTTGTCGCTTCTTCTTTTTTTTTTCTATTTTTTTTTTTTGCGGTCTTTCATATTTCTTTTTTTTCGTTGTTTATTCATTTTTTTTCTTTTCATTTTTATCCACCCAATCAAAGTAATTCATCCAAGTTTTTTATTACTTTTCTCCTCATCTTCACGATGAAATAAATATATTTACTTTTATTTTTATTTTATTTATTTATTTATTTTTTTTTTTTTTCAAATTTTATATAAATGTATTGCATATATATATATATATATACGTGGCTATATGAGTGTGTACGTGTTTACGTATGATGTCGCACACGCTATTATTGTTTCGCCATCGCTGCCGCCATTTCTCCGCGTCATCGTCTTGCCAATCGATTGTAATTGTTGGTTTCTCCATTGCGGCTTTTTCACGTCAATACCTCTATAAATATATATATACATTCGATCAATATTTTCATAATACTATTTTTTTACTAGAATCAAAGACAACATTAACATACGACTGAAAAAAAAAAAAAAAAAAAAAAAAAAAAAAGTAAAAATAATTAATAGATAATAATTAAAGTATACGAAAAATTCGAATCAATGATAGATAAAAATCTTCACTTTATCCATTGATTATATAAAATAAAAATACATTTAAAATTTTTAAATAAATAAAAATTTCATTGTGGAAAAATCTTTTGTTGTATTTATCTTTGGATTTAAACGAAAGAAAAAAGAACAAAAAAAACAAACAAAAAATAACCAAAAAATTGTTTTTTTTTTTTTTTTTTCTATTTGATAGATGGATAATAATATTTTATATAGGTTAATTAATTAATTGGCACGGTTACGGTCAATTGGTACACACGTAGCGTGTCGTTCAAGAGTGTGTGTTGTTTCAATGAAAATTATATGAATTTTCTGAGAAGTGACCTTCTACTACACTGGAGTATCATTCACACATGCACAATAGCATTTTCAAATTGTCAATGTGGGTAATGTGTATTTGTGTGAGTAGGGTGTGTGTGTATATATGTAAAAGGAACTGTGAGCGTTGTCATGACAACATTTTCCTGCAACGTCCGCGCGTCCTGATTCATGACGTCACAGTAGTGGCATCGCGGCGGCGCCGGTTCGCGTTACCGTACACCCTCAATCCTCTTTGACACCGCGACACTGGCGCCGTTATATATATATATATATATATATATATATATATATATATATCATTATATACATATATATGCATATGTTTTCAAGATGGCGTGTGGTATTTTTTTTTTTCTTTTATTCATTTTAATCCATTCACATGCGTTATTATTTTTAAATTCAAATTCAATTATTTTATTTCAATAAAATATTTTAGATATTTCAATATTTCTCCTTCCTATTTTTATTTATTATTATTTATTATTACATTTTATCAATTTAATTCATTTATATATATATATAGTTTTTTTCCTCTTTGATAGGATAAATGAAATAATATTATTCATAGAAAATATCGATTGTCCAAAGTTGTCAACTATTACAATGGAATTCTTAATTTTTACTCTTCGATACAATTTATTTGTCTTCAAATAACAAAATAAACAAGATTTGCCAAGAAACTCTAAAGAATAAAATAATAATGGAAAATAATACTCATAATAACAATGACATTATTAAACAAAATATATTTTTATTTTATATTTGTATATATTTATCAATTTTTTTTTTTCTTTTTTTTTATATAATTATCAAAAAATTATCAATAGTCAAGTCTAATAATACAATGATTGTTGCACATACTCATGCGAATAACATGTGCCTCTATCTATATTTATAAATATATACATATAAATATATAAAAGGTGAAAATATATATCAGTTAACTTGGTCGTCGTTGTAGTCACCGATCGATATGTTGCAAACAGCATACACACATACACACACACGTATGTATATATATACAAATACACATGTGAGGCACACGGAATTGCAACAATTCTCTTAAAGCCGTCGGGCAGTCTGACTCAACTGTGACTGTAGCTACTTTGATACTATACTCATTGTATAACGTGTATGTTCACCTACTTTTCATTGACACGCGATAGCCCAATCGCTTCTTGTTACTGAGTCAAATCGTATTCATCTAAATCCATATCGAACATAATAATAATAATAACTATAATTATTATTGTTATTATTACTATTACAATAATTATAATAAAAAAAAATATATATATATGTATGTGTACATTTTTTTTTTTTTTTTTTTTTTTTTCTTCATTAAATAGATAGAAAAACGATTTTATTTGAATGACACATCTGCTTTAATGTTTATAAATAAATGAAATATCGTGAAAATAATCGTAAATGTCACTGTCATTTATTGATCAACAATATCACAATATAATATTTATAAAATTATTATAATTATTTTATTGAATAATTTATGCGAAATGAAAAAATAATTTTTAAATTAAAAAAAAAAAAAAAAAAAAAAATTCATTAATTCGAATATGGAATATATATTGTTTATTTTTTTTTTTATGTATTATAATTATTATTATTTTATTTTTTTTTTCATAGATAAAGGCGCACAGCTTTGATGTACAAGCTATGATAATTCCATTAGCAGATTGAGCACACTCGAGCATACTTCATGTATACGTATGTATGTCATAATAAATAATCGATTGAAGTAAAAATGAATGGAAAAAAAATAAAAAAAATAATAATAAATATAAATATAAAATAGTGAAAAAATCGTGAAAAAAATAGTGATTGGTAAAAATAGGATAGTTGGACAATTGATAATATTTTGTGATAAATAAAAATATAATTTATTTGTTTCAGGTCGGACATGAAAAATCTTGGTTCACGTTGGACTGGTCCCAACATACCACGCACTGCCGCAGCGCGTTCATTATTGGTCGTCGCTATTTCACCGAAGGATATCGGGAGACGTATCAGACATAAAATTATACGCGATAAGCATCAAACAAGACGACGGAGTATTGTTGTCGCGGTGGGCGATAAAATTGATTGTGAAAATACGAGGTGTAACGTGGTGCAACAGCCGCATTTATCCGTCCGATCCTATAAAACTTCTTTGTATACTACAGCGCATTCCAAATTCAAGAAGCACATAATTTCTGAATTTATTGACCATTCTATATCTCGATTACAGTTACACAATTGCCATCGACAAATTAATAATTCCACGTCTAAGACACATAGCCGTCATTTCAGGAACTGTTAGCACCTACCGCAAGGTAAAATAATCACTATTTTTATATTATTTATATACAAAAGAAAATATGATAATTTTATAATTATTTAATAATCATTGTGTGTTAATTAATTTTAGGAAGGTGCCTTCGTTGTGTGCAGCGTAGACAATGTCCGAAGATTTTGACTCGATATCAGAAGAACGAAGTTTGTTCCGTCCGTTCACGCGGGAATCCCTGGCTGCAATTGAAACACGCATTGCCGAAGAACTTGCTAAACAAAAAGAGCTTGAGGCAAAAAGAGCACAAAACGAGGTATGAAAAATAAAAGCCAATATATTTTTATAATATATTCAATTAAATATTAATTCATTATACCAATTAGTGGTAAAAAAAATAAAAGGGAAAAATTAGGCGGGTTAAAAATCGTAGAAAGGTGAAGAAAAATAATTAATTCAACTAATTGTTTCATTTTTTTTTTTTTTTTTTTTTTTTTTTCTCCTCGCCTTATTATAAAATATAACATTAAAGTTTATTATTATAGTGTATAATTGAAATATCCATTTAATATAATTTTTTACAGATAAATAAATCAATATTTGTATATAAAGAAAATTATTTTATATTGAAATAATTTATTTCAGTATAAATTAAACATGATAGGCTTTGAAAAATATATTTTACGCGCGCGTTGCTATTGTCGCTGTACTATAAAATATAATTAAGCAAGGACAAGGAAAAAAAAAAAAAAAAAAAAAAATATGGAGTGAAGAAAATTGCTTTTGTTTCAATATTGCAACGTGCCTATATTTATTGCCTATTTATCTGTGCGCTCGAGTTTTCAAGAGTTGACGCTATAAATTTATCCCATAAAAAAATTTGCTAGTCATTGAAAAAAAAAAAAAAAATGAATAACAATAAATAAAATTCGAAAAAAAATTCAATGTATATGAATATCAACTGATATTTTTTTTATTCGAATTGTTGAGTTTTTTGTAAAAAAAAATTGTGACAATAATAATAATAATATTGATTTGATTATGTTTTATTTTTATTGTAATTTTATTTTTATTAATTTTTCATATCGGAATATTTTTGTTTGCGTGTTATTAATCAGTGACGTTATATATTTTTTTTGCTACATTATAAACAATGTTGAAGTGTGTGCGTGTGTATGCTTGAATTATGTAATATTTAGTTGTAGCCTTTCAGTGAAATTAACAAATTATATTTTTGCAATTATTGGAAAAATAATACACAGTGTTTTCCTGTGTCCTTCTGATTATGAGTGTATTTTTTTTTTGTTTTTTTTTTTTTTCTTTTCACTCATTTATTTAATCATTAATTTTTTTATTTGGAAATTTAATTGTCAACAAGTCGCGTACAAAAGCTCGTTGTTTGCAGTGTCATTTATGCTGTGCCTGTAACTGTCGTATCTTCTCTAATATTTCCAATTTCATTTCACAATTAACCTGTAAGCGTCATATGAAAATTATTAAAGCTATTGATATGATTTAAAAATGTAAAAAAAAAAAACAAAATAAAAATAAAATTTAATTAATTTCAACATTCACTGTACTTTTCATCACGTTATTTTATTAAATATTCAATGAGATTGTAAAAGAAAAAAATTTTACATCAAAATGTGTTGTGCCACGAGGAAATTAAATCCATAGTTGAGATTAAAAATAGAATTTGGAAATTTCTCTTTTTTCAAAAACAAATTGGTAGAAAAAAAAATTTTTTTCTTTATCACTGATTTATAAATGTAAAATTACTAAATAAACTAATTCGAAAATTTTTTTTTTCTGCAATAAATCTATAATTTTTTTCTTTTTATACAATTATTAATTGCAAAATATCCTTTTACTACGTGATGAAAAGTAAATTACGTAAAAATATATATTTTGATGAATTATTAATTAAGTAATGACTAAAAAAAAATATATTTTTTTTTTTGTTCAATTTTTTCTTTACCATAATATATATATCTATATTTTTTGTTTCCCTTTAAAACTCAATTTTCTCGATGATAATTGTTTTATTTTTTATTTTTATTCATCATCTCTTCCTATACTTTCTATGTCTGTATGTGTGTAACTCTTTCCCTTATGTGCAATTCCAGGGAGGTTATGGACGGAAGAAAAAGAAAAAAGAAGTAAGATGTTGCATCATGCCAAGTTTAAAATACGCTACTCACTTTTTTTACATAAAATAAAAAATAAAAAATAGAAATAAATAAATGATCCAACAAAACTATACTGAAGTAAAAAAAAAAAAAAAATAAATAAATAACTCTATTTATATTTTTCTTTCTTTTTTTTTTTTTTTTCTAAACAATATATGGCATTTAGTTGCATAAATATATATTTTTTCATACATAAAAATGCTGAGTAGCGCTGAATTCTAGATATATTAGAATTAATATGCACACATACACCACAAAATATATCTCTTCTTTTTCTAAAATTTATTTATCTACTATTTTTTTTTTTTTTTTTCTTTCTTTCCTTTTTTTCTTCTCAACACTGGGGAATAACAAATAATCGCTTATCGCTTCGTCCACACTCTTCTCTACAATATTTTATCTTTAAATATCTTCATACTGTCTTTTTAAAATGTGTTTTATTTATTTTTTATTTTTTCCACCCTCACTGTCTGTCTCTCTATTAATTTGATAAAGAATTTTTTTTTTATTTTTATTATTTCAAATGAAATGGAAGAATGAAATTCACATGTATATTAAATATTTCAATTCATCATGATAAATTAAAAGCCAAAAAAACCAAACAAAAAATATTATGAGAAGAGTTTTTTTGCCTCATGCAGTATAAATATATACATATAAAATGTTTTTAGTCGCTTGTATGATGAATGTTTAAAAAACTCAAATCGCTTTGATAGATTAGATCGCAAATATATATATGTAAAAATATTCGCGAATATTAAATGTATATAATAGACTCACACCTCATGAGTTCTATTAATATATGAATATATATATATAGAGCAATTGAATAGTGCAATCACATATAATTTAGGTGATTGCCTGCACGTACGACACAATTTCATGATACTTGGCCACTTCAATACAGTAATCATTAATTTTAATTCATTAAAATGCCTTTTTTTTTTCTTTTTTTTTTTCTTCTAATCGCTGAAAAAAATAGAATAGAATAGAACATAGGGTAGAATAAAAAAATTTATATTATTTAGAATAGATATAAATATCAATCTTGTTTATTATCTTATATTATTTATATTATTATTACACGTGCCGTTACGCACAGCCTGACTCAAAGGACAGTCATAATTTATCTAGGTTGCATTTGACACAATAATCAATAATCTAGATTCAATAAATAAATGAATATAATAGAAAAAAATAATAATAGAATAATATAAAAGTATAATTTACATGAGATAAATGATAATGAATATCATCTCATATTGAAATAATGATTGATATAAATATAAATAAATTGTTTGTTAATTATATTATTCTATTATAAATAATAAAAAAAATAGAATTTTTTTTTTTTATTCTCCTATTATTTTGATCAATACAAAATGATTAATTGTTAAAAAAAAAAAATTTTTTTTTTCTCTCCTTTTTTTTCTTTCATCGAAATAACAGATTGAAAGTAAAATTAAAAAGATGATGATTAATGTGTATATAAATATAAATTTTTTATAATAGAGATGAAAAAAAAAAAAAAAATCAATTAATTAATTAATATTATCAGACATTTAATAATAATAATAATAATAATTTTATATTAATAATAATAATTTTTTTTTTTTTTTTTTTTTTTCAACAACTAATCTGCAGACCCGTTATGACGACGAAGACGAAGATGAGGGTCCACAGCCAGATCCGATGTTCGAGCAGGGAGCATCAATTCCAACCCGACTACACAACGATTTTCCCCCCGAGCTTTCATCAACGCCTCTCGAAGACATTGACACCTTCTATCACAATCAGAGGGTAAATAAAAGAAAAAAAAAAAAAAGATAATTATTCATTGATTAAATACTCTTATTATTATTGTTTTTTTTGTTTTTTATATATTGAATTTTATTGAATTTTTATGTTTGTTCTAGACGTTCGTTGTTATCAGCAAGGGGAAAGACATATTCAGATTCTCGGCGACGGATGCGCTATGGATCCTCGATCCCTTCAATCCAATTCGACGGGTGGCCATTTATATATTGGTTCATCCACTCTTTTCTTTATTCATCATCACAACAATTTTGGTTAACTGCATACTCATGATTATGCCTACCACGCCCACCATCGAGTCCACCGAGTACGTATACAGAATATGTGATACAAAAATATAACTATTGACTCATTAAATTAATTAATTAATTAATTAATTAATTGATCAATTGATTAATCAATCATTTATTGCTAATATATTGCTATAATAATACAAAAAATATATATATACATTAGTAATTGTATTTATCAATATTTTTGTTTTTTGTTTGTTTGTTTGTTTGTTTTTTTTTCAAGTCAAGAAAAAACGTGTTACAATTAATTTATGTCATTCAATTAATTAGTTATTGAGGATAATAATAGCTATGTAATTGCTGTAATTTATTTTTACTGTAATAATTATTCATTAAATAATGCATTGGTATAGTAATTATTAATAAATATATCTTAATGTTTTATTAACATAAGTATTTTAGGTATCATGAACTTTATGGTACGTGTTGTGAAATAGATTATGTAATCTACATATTTAGAACAGTGACAATGATTGTAATAATGTGGTATCGGTAAGTTTTGTAATTGAAGGAAGAAAAGAAAAAAAAAAAATTATGGAAAACAAAAAAATTTGAGCAAAAAAATATTAATAGTTTGGAATCTTTTTCTTTTTTTTTTAAACTTGTATATATACTGAATAAATGAATATTATTATTTGAAATTATAAATATAGATGTCGAGTTAAATTTTTAAATCTTATTATAATTAATTATTGAATATATGAGATACGAAAAATTATATATATAATTATTCCTTTTGTTTGTTTTTGTTTGTTGGTTATTATTATTATTAATGTGTCGTAATGTTGAGCGGTCAATTTGTATTTTTCAGAGTGATATTTACGGGCATCTACACATTTGAATCCGCCGTTAAGGTGATGGCGAGGGGTTTCATTCTGCAGCCTTTTACCTATCTTAGAGATGCATGGAATTGGCTCGACTTCGTAGTTATAGCTTTAGCGTGAGTAGTTAAAACATAATCATTGATTAATTTATTTATTTATCACAGCTGGAAGAAGAAAAAAAAAAAAAAAAAAAAAAACGACATGGAAAAAGTGCAAAACAATGAGGAAAAAATAGATTTAAAAAAAGTGAGAAATTCAAAAAAAAAAAAAAAAAGCTACAGGTAAAATTTCTCACAATAATATTTTCATTATACTATAATTATTTTCTCAATACACTTATACACATACATATTTTATGACAATATGTATATGTGCATAAATTGATTCATCAGACAAAATGAAAAAAAAAAAATTTATTTATTTTTTCTTTTTTTTCTTAATTTATTACCACAAAAATTAATTTTTTTTATTCATCAATTACTTTTACAGAATTTTTACACGTATGTAAAATTATTTTGAGTTTCTATACTGATATAACTCAAATAACACACATTAATTATTAAAATTAATGAAATATTTATATACATATATTCTAAAATAGGTATAAACTCAAATGATAAATATATAAAATATTGCAGAATTTTAGAAGTGGACAAACAAAAATTTATTGACATTCCTTATAGACACGTAGTTTATCAATACATATATAAAAATAATGTACATGTCCATTTATAAATACACATGTTGAGTAGGTATTCAAGAGACTCATTATGAACAGTCAATAATTTTTATTTTTTTTTCTTGTTATTTCATCTTCATGATCATGTGAAGACAGTGAAAAATTTCTATGGTGATACAGTAAAAGAAAAATCAATGATAAACAAAAAATATCATAACTCAATGATTGATGGTTATTATGATAATGATAATTTTTGTTAGGACACATTTTAATATGTAGAATATTATCGAATAACAAAATATTATTTAACAAGTTAGTAATAATATATAGTTCATTAATATTAGTTTTAATTCATGGCAAATAAATTATTTAATAGTTGTATAGAAAGCGATAATTAACATCATTGACTGTAGATTAGTTACTATATATTTATACATACATAATTATATTAATTGTTGATAGATAATTAATTATTTAAATACCATTTGGTAATTTACTATTGTATAGGAAATTTATCATAAATTTCATACTAATTATGCCCCAATAAATATTTATATCGTGCATGACATTATATATTTATATATTTAATTATAAAATTATTTGTGAGAATTTTTAAGAATACGCGATAGATAATAGATAGTATATATAGTTAGTAATTTAATATTAATTGCAAAATTTTTTTTTAAATAAATTTTTATTTTATTTTATTTTATTTCTTTGTTTTGTCTATATATATATATATATATATTTTTTTTTTCTTTCAATTTTTTTCTATTTATTCATTTATTTATTTATTTATTTATTTATTTATTTTTTTTTTATTCATTTTTATTTATTATTTTTTTTTTTTTCGTTCATTATTTTTATAATTTTTCGTTCATTTTTGTATTATTGTATTGTGTGTGTGACATTCGGGGTGTATTGCAGTTATGTGACGATGGGCATAGATCTAGGCAACCTTGCTGCTCTCAGGACATTTCGAGTCCTTCGAGCCTTGAAGACTGTCGCTATTGTACCAGGTATGCTTAGAGTATTGATCAGCTGTAGTGAAAAGAAAAAAAAAAAATAACAAAAAAAAAAACAAATATATATATATAAAAATAATAAAAAAATATAAATGCAGATATTAATTTATAGATTTTTTTTGCTAATTAGTTTTGATATATAATTTCATGCCTGTTTAATTAATAATGCAGTATTTTTAAACAAAAAAAGTGAAAAAATAATAATAATATTAATAATAATAAATAAATAGAAATAATTATTTACATGATTTTAAACATATATATATATATATATATATGATAATGATAATGAAACACATATATCACTGTCCCAATATAGCTGGTGTCCTTGTATCATAATGAATTGAAATATTTATTGAAATAATTGTACATTGTTTAGGTCTGAAAACCATTGTCGGCGCTGTGATAGAGTCAGTGAAAAATCTACGTGATGTGATAATTCTAACAATGTTCTCCCTCTCCGTTTTTGCATTAATGGGCCTTCAAATTTATATGGGTGTATTAACGCAAAAGTGTATAAAAAATTTTCCAGAGGATGGATCGTGGGGTAATTTAACTGATGAAAATTGGGAAAAATTTGTTAGTAATAAAAGTGAGTATTAATTATTCATTACTGTCATTTATATTAACAAAAATATCTTAAATTCAACAATTAATTTACATAATTGACATATTTATTTTATATTTATAGCGAATTGGTATATTGATGATAATGGAAACATACCCCTGTGTGGTAATTCATCGGGTGCTGGGTATGTACATTTAAATCTGGGTAAATCACTTTTACTTTCAATCACGACAATTAATTTATCAATGAATAATTTATTTCAGAATGTGTGAACCTGGGTATACGTGTTTGCAAGGTTACGGTGAAAATCCTAATTATGGATATACAAGTTTTGATACATTTGGTTGGGCACTGTTGTCAGCGTTTCGTTTGATGACCCAGGATTATTGGGAAAACTTGTATCAATTGGTTTTGAGATCAGCTGGGCCATGGCACATGTTATTCTTCATTGTAATCATTTTCCTTGGATCATTTTATCTAGTGAATTTGATTCTCGCTATTGTCGCCATGTCATATGACGAATTGCAAAAAAAAGCAGAGGAAGAGGAAGCAGCTGAGGAAGAAGCTATACGTGTAAGATGAATTAATTATCACATATTCATTAATGTGAAAATTTAATTTTCATTCTATCTTTATTATATTTATGATTTTTTTTTTTTTTTAATTTTTTTTTTTCACTTTTAGGAAGCTGAAGAAGCAGCAATAGCTAAAGAAAACAAAATTTTAGCACATGCTGCGGCAAGAGAGGCAGCCGCTGCTGCAGCAGCTGCTGCACAAATTGTCAAATCACCATCGGATTTTTCCTGCCACAGTTATGAATTATTCGTCGGTCAAGAAAAAGGCAATGACGATAATAACAAAGAACGAATGAGCATAAGATCAGTGGAGTCTGTTAGCGAATACAGAGTCAGGCCAATCAACAACAATCACAGCAACGCTGCTAATAAAGTCCGTAAAGTCAGCGCTGTGAGTAATAATATAATTTATTATTTATAATTCTGACTGAAAAATAGTCCAGAATAAATGTATGATGATAATTCTGCAGTGTTGGCTGAATTTTGTTTTTTTTTTTTTATTTTTTATTTTTTTTCACTCATCAATTTTTATGGTGGTGAAAAAAATTTAAAAAAAAAACAAAAACAAAACAAAAGTAATGAAATATGTGCTTGTTCATGTACTGGTATTATTTATTTATGTCTTTTGATAATTTGAAATTTTTTATGGCTGCATTGGTGTACACAGTTGTCTCTTGATTAATTCACAGTGCAAACAAATATCAGTTCCATCAACATTTTTTTTTTTTCTATTCAAAAAAAAAAAAATAAAAATATTCTTCCTTTAATTTTATTCCATTGTTCACAACAAATAACTATTATATATATTCAAACTACTATCATGAAAAAAAAAAAAAAAAAATTTTTTCTACTTAAATCTTCTATAGAATTAAATTCATCAATAATTATAATGATACGAACTTTGATATGATAATTATATTTAACAGGTATAACGTATTCTGCATGCTTCAGCATTTTGATTGATGCATGATGCATCATATAACATTATAAAATACTTTTATTATTATTATTTGATTATAAAGTTGAGTCTTGACGTCACAGAAGGATAACAAAAAAAATTCAATAAATAAATAAAATTTAATAAGTAATAAAATTTAAAAATAAAAAAAATAAAAACATGCATTGATAATATAAGGAATGCAATGACGCTTATAATTAGAATCACAAATTGCTATAATGGATAAATAAGCCTCTTGGATAATACTTTATAAAATTAATTTATATACTTATATATTTTATAATACACAATCGCGTGATCGAAGTAGCATCAGGCTAATATTGAATGTACGATGTAAATTATTCATGATCGATCAATGTGAGAGCCAGTAGAAGCGATACAAAAAAACACTACACAATTTCCAATAAATTTTCTTTTAAAATCGCGTTAAAAGTTCAATAGGTAAACGCTAATAATAATAATAATAAATTAATTCAATTAAATAAAATATATTTGATATTAGAAAAGAGTACAAAAATTAATTTGGCGCATCTTTCAATTAAATTATTACCGTCAATAAATTTTTTTTATTTTTTTTTTTTCCTCTTTATTTCTTAGCAATCAAAAAAAAAAAAAAAAATAGAAAGTCTCCCTACGTTTACCATTACTTCTAACCTTCATTAGGTAATAAATTCTTCATCTTAAATTTCATGTTATACGTAAAAATTTATTGCCTACGTGTACACACAGATTCGTTCACACACACACACACACACACATATATATATAGAAAAATATGTATATAAATGTGCTTATTGCAAGTCGTGTCTCGTTGATTTAAAGCTGGATGCTGAAATTACAACCAATTCGATGGGAGATATCTTTTTTCCTTTATTCGTTTTTTTTTTTCTTTCATTTTTTTTTTCTCAAGGTCTCTCGCGTCACTAATGGCCAGTTTACCTATGCCCAACGGGAAAATCAGAGGAAGGTATGTGAAGGGCTGTCAGCTCCAACTGTACGTACTCTATACATAAAAGTTTCAAAACAATAATCATTGGCTGGCAGTTATATCAATATGATGATTGCTCTTTATACCTCAATCGTGATATAGTTTAGTTGAATAAAGGGATAGTAAAATTATATATCCACCTATGATAAAATATTTGGAATAAATTGATTTAAAAAATAATAATGATAATAATAATATAATAAAATAAAAATACCAAGAAATATTGTCAATGTAAATCGATAATTTGCTCTCAATTTTACTATGTTAAAAATTTTTTTTTCACACTTTTTTAGCGTTTAAAAAAAAAATGAAAAAAAAAAAAAATTCGAAGAAATAATATAATATGAAATAATAAATGGACATTTGAATTTTATATTTTCCAGGCAAGCCTTAGTCTACCTGGCTCACCATTTAATCTACGTAGAGGAAGTCGTGGAAGTCATCAATTTACAATTCGTAATGGGCGAGGAAGATTTGTCGGTGCACCAGGCAATGACAGGAAACCTCTGGTATTATCAACGTATCTTGATGCCCAAGAACATCTGCCTTACGCGGACGATTCAAATGCCGTAACTCCAATGTCGGAGGAAAATGGAACAATTGTCGTCCCAGTTTATTACGCGAATTTGGGTTCGCGTCATTCATCATACACCTCTCATGCCTCGAGATTATCATATACGTCCCATGGTGATCTATTGAGTGGAATCGCCAATGTTGGAAAACCTATGACCAAAGAGAGTAGACTTAGGAGAAAAAGTACCAAGCCACAATCAGCCAATGGACTTACACCAGAGTCAAATCAAAATCAGAAATTACATCATGTAAATGTTAATTTTTTTTTTTTTTTTTTTTTTTTTTTCCAATCACCAATATTTAAATGCACTCATTTTATTTGATTTATTTATTTATATCAATGTAGGATGTTGACATGGAAGATCCATTGGGTAAAAATAAACAACAAGACAACCCATTCATTGAGCCATCACAACAGCATGCAGTTGTTGACATGAAAGGTCAGAATAGTTTGATTAAAGTTTTGCAATACAAACTTCTTAATTTATTATCAATTGTTTCACATCTTTCACTATAACCAACTGTATTAATTAAATATTTTCTAGATGTTATGGTTTTGAACGACATTATCGAACAAGCTGCTGGACGGCAAAGTCGAGCATCTGAACAAGGTGATAACTTAACTTTAAATATACATTATATCTGTATTATATACATATATTTTGAACAAATATGTATAATGTTGGCCCTTTATATAATGACATTGATTATTTTGTTCGTGATTATGAGTGGCAGTAAATAAAAATTATCTACATGTTTGTTACAATTCTCACTTGGAAAGGTCAAACAATCATTTGATATTTAATATAATAGTCAAGTTGATAATGATATTATTATTATTGTGACAATGTCGATGAAAAAAAAAAAAATTATTTCCACTCGTTCCAATAATAATAATTATTATTGATGGTATTAATTAAAGAATTTTTTTTTGTTTTTTTTTTTTTATTGATTCAAGTAGAGTGAGCAGTGTATTAAACATGTTGAATTAATTTGATAAATTAATGTGTTTATATGTAATTAGTTGAAATTTATTGGACGTGTTTGCTTCTTCTTTTTTTGGGGGAAACAGACTTTTGTCGGTAATTTCACATGATTTATCCGTTCATTATTATTATTTATTTAATTATTATTATTATTATCATTTTTTTTTTTTTTTTCATCGATTATATTTTATTTTGTGTATCGTGCAATCGCATGAAATTCATTAATGAAATTGTACGTTATTAACTATTTTGCAATGTGCATGCTGTTTAAGCGTGCATTGAAATGTTGTAAATTTTTTTTTTTTTTTTTTTTTTTTGTTCTTTGTTTTGTCTCTTTCGGATATTGATTATGATATATTTATGTGCATACAATAGATTGAAATGATATAAATTTATATAATTTGTAATTCCATTCGAATCCGAGTTATGTGAATTTTAATTGTGATAAACAATATCGTGAAACGTTTGTTCAATTGATGAATAAACATTATTATTTCAAATAAAAAGAAAAATATAAATATTTATAGAGAAAAAATAAAAAATAATAATATATTGATTAATGAATAAAAATAAAAAATCTCTTTCCCCAAAAAGAGTGGTGGCCAAACAAATTTACTAACATAAAATACAGTTTCAATTTATTACTTTCCGACAGACGACGATGAAGATGGACCAACAATAAAGGAAAAATTAATATCAAGTGCTGTTCGTTGCATCGATATTTTTTGTGTATGGGATTGCTGTTGGGCCTGGTTAAAGTTTCAAGAATGGGTTGCCTTCATTGTGTTCGATCCATTTGTAGAATTATTCATCACACTCTGCATTGTAGTCAACACATTATTTATGGCGCTAGATCACCATGACATGAACAAAAACATGGACAGAATTTTAAAATCCGGCAATTACGTGAGTAAATAAAAATAAATAATAATATTTATGTAGATCTCAATTAAATATCAATTATTTAACATTATATTTACAGTTTTTTACTGCTACTTTCGGTATTGAAGCTACAATGAAACTCATTGCCATGAGTCCAAAGTATTATTTTCAAGAAGGCTGGAATATATTTGATTTTATTATTGTTGCTCTATCACTTCTGGAATTAGGTCTCGAGGGTGTGCAAGGATTGTCTGTATTACGTTCATTTAGATTGGTATGTAAATATTATATTATAATTAAATAATCCAATTAATCTCTTGTAAATTTTCAATGAAAACATTTGTATCAATTGAATTTTCTTCGATTTTTTAGTTGCGAGTGTTTAAATTAGCGAAATCGTGGCCAACTTTGAATTTGTTGATATCAATTATGGGTAGAACTGTGGGTGCATTGGGTAATTTGACGTTCGTGTTGTGCATTATTATATTCATATTTGCCGTAATGGGCATGCAATTATTTGGTAAAAATTATACGGACAAAGTGGAACTCTTCCCCGATGGTACACTACCAAGATGGAATTTTACCGATTTTATGCACTCATTTATGATTGTTTTTCGCGTCTTGTGTGGAGAATGGATTGAATCTATGTGGGATTGTATGCGGGTCGGTGATGTCTCGTGTATTCCATTCTTTTTGGCAACTGTTGTCATCGGCAACTTGGTCGTAAGTATTTCAATTAATTATCCAAAAGTACAAACATAAATTATTTATAATTTTCTTTTTAAATGAAAAAAAAAAATAATAATAATAAATAAATAAATAAATAAATAAACAAAAAAAGGTCCTCAACCTCTTCTTGGCGCTGCTTTTGAGCAACTTTGGTTCATCAAATCTGTCGGCGCCAGCAGCGGACAATGACACGAACAAAATAGCTGAGGCAATAGACCGGATAGCTCGTTTTATTAAATGGATCAAGCAAAGCTTCATTAACGTTTTTAAGTTCATGCGAGCTAAATTCACCAACCAGATATCCGATCAGGCGCCAGGTGAGGGACCGTCCAACAGTTGGAAAGAAGGTTTATATCCAATCAGATCGCTTGCTGTGTGCGCTGTGTAGTTTTGTCATCATTGTATATCATTTTCTCATTTTGTTTTGTTCTTTTTTTTTTTTTTTTTTTTTTCCCAAAATTTATTTTTTGTGGTCATACATTAATTTTTTTGTTTTTTGTTTTTTTTTTTTTTTTTTTTTTCAATTCCTGACCCATCTCATCCAATTAATCATATTATTTTCAAATACATATTATCCATATTTATTTAAATTATTGTCATTATTATTTACCTATCGCATATGAGGATAAATTACAAAGATAAATAAATAAAATGATAAAATAATAAAAAAGACAATCATTGATTAGTCGCTAGTCGCTTTTGTAAGTTGGATTTGAAGTGGATATGACCGATGTTAATAGACATGTAGATATTTATTCATATAAATCACAATTTTATTTTTTCATGCACATTGTCTCTCCTCTTTTCATTCAATACACGCTCATGTGGACAATATATTAATCAGAATGTTTATTTCTCTCTGATGACACGTAAATATCATTAATTTATGATATATATATTTTTTTCTTCTCGTTATTCATTGATTTGAATTAATCTTGTATTAATGAATATTATATTATTTTTTCAAATTAAAACGTAATCACTACACAATCACGCACGCTATTTTTCACAAAAAATTACAAATTACGCACCGTGTTAGTTATTCGCCTATTAAGATGAAAAAAAAAAAAAAAATGATAATAATAATATTGGAATTTATACACACATTTGCAAATCAAAGAAAATATTTTTGGAATTCAATCATTCTGATTAATTATGTATCGAATTAAGTGTGCATGTATTATTCAATGACATCATTAAACAGGGTACTTCACTTGAAATTCTTATTATTTTTTTTTTTTTTACTTGTTTGAATTATTGTTATATCACAAATCGGTATTTCAAACTCATATGAAATCAAATACAGCGACTTGAATATATATTTAAACAGTTATCCTATATTATTTTTCAACGACAAAATATGGAAACCCGAATGGGCTAGAGATTATGTATAACTGCGTAGATGGATTAGACCTGGACGGTGATCGTGATCATGGTGATGGCGAATTGGATGGATACAGAGATAAAAAAAGTGCAAAAGAGTTCAATAATCAATTGGAAGTTGCAATTGGTGATGGAATGGAATTTACAATTCATGGTAATTTATTTTATTTCAATTATAATTGAAATAGTTGAAAAAAAAAATAATAATAATAATAATAAATAGAAAAAGAAAATTGCGGGAATATATTGATAATTTTTCTTTTTTCGTTATTATATTTTTTTATTATTAAAGGAGACTTGAAGAATAAATTGAGAAAGGAACGTCTTAATATAAATAATACAAAGGCAATTGGTAATTCAATTACACATCATGATTATACACTTGATCATGATTATATGAATCATCATGATGATGATACAATTAGCAACAAATCATATGGAAGTCACAAAAATCGGGCATTCAAGGATGAAAGTCATAAGGGTAGTATGGACTCGCTAGACGGAGAGGAAAAAAAAGATGCCAGTAAAGAAGACCTCGATCAAGAAGGTTTGATTTATTGACATTGATGAAAAACTTTGATTTTTATCTTTTTTTTGTCAACTATTGAGTAAATTATCAACAGTGAGAGTTTGTTTTTTTTTGTTTTATTTATTGTTTATTAGATCTTGATGATGAAGGCGAAGGTGGTGAAGACGAATCAGATGCGGAAATAATTCAAGCAGATGAGGATATAATTGAGCCTGATTCACCAGCAGACTGTTGTCCGGATCATTGCTACAAGAAATTTCCATTCCTTGCTGGAGATGATGATGCACCATTTTGGCAAGGCTGGGCAAATCTTCGTTTAAAAACTTTTCGTCTTATTGAGAATAAATATTTTGAGACGGCGGTAATAACGATGATTTTACTTAGCAGTATGGCACTAGTAAGTTTGAAATTAATAATATTTATACGTTTGATGAACGTACAATGAATAAAATTATAATCATAAAAATTTTAATTTTCATCAGGCACTTGAAGACGTTCATCTTCAGCAACGACCAATTCTTCAGGATATTCTTTACTATATGGATCGAATTTTTACAGTTATATTCTTTCTCGAGATGTTAATCAAATGGCTTGCGCTTGGATTCAAGAAATATTTTACAAATGCTTGGTGCTGGCTTGATTTTATTATTGTAATGGTAAGAAAAAAAAAAATTTACCATCATTTTTATTATAATTTTTTTTTGTTTTTTTTTTTTTTTTTTTTCCCTTATGAATCTTTCATCATAAATCATATTATTTTATTATGATGAGTTTTTTTAAATAAAACTACTGATGAATCATGGAGACGACACCAACTGATGATGATAATCTGCAGTCATCAACAATACAAATATTATCTATTTTTATTCATTGCAGATATTTTTTAATCCCACCAGATATAATTGATAAATTTTTTATGTCAAATTTTCATCATATGCGTTGAATATCTCATAAAATTGGAAAAAAAAACAATTTTTTTTTTTTTTTTTTTTTCATATTTAACGAATAATTATTTATTATTTGTAAATTTGAAAATCTTTCTGATAATATATGGAAACAATACATTATATCAACGTAAATGTCGAATCAACAATGAATCATCCAATGTCTGAAGCAGTTTCAACGATAAATTTGGCGTCGATGAAAAATGCAGTTTATATTTTTTGTTAAATCTTTTTTTTTTTTTTTTTTTTTTTTATCTCCTCGTTTTTTCAAGAATTGTATATGTACAACTAATTATAATATGAGTTAATGGGAATATAGCTATCACTGATCAACTTGGGTGCTGTATGGGCTGGTGCTGCCGACATCCCGGCATTCCGTTCAATGAGAACATTGAGGGCATTGAGACCCTTGCGAGCAGTCTCACGGTGGGAGGGCATGAGAGTAAGTGAAGGGTCTTACGACGATTTCGAAAAAAAAAAAAAAAAGAAAATAATAATTATAATAATAATCCGAATATATTTACTTTGTAAAAATTTCCTAAATATACATATAAATATGAGTGAGCTACGTTAGTGTTAATTTATCTATGTGTTGTATTGATTGTCGTCAATTATACGAATATAAAAATAAACGATTTAATGATAAAAAATAATGAAAAAGATAAAGAAAAAGAAGAAGAAAACGAAGGAAAAAAAAACAATTATCAATTTGTACAACATATTGATAAAATTGTGCGCTTGAAACGCTAACGTTTAGCCAAAGAAAAAAAATAATAAATAAATAAATAAATGAATATCTGCTTCAATAAGAGCTACAAAGGTGCATATTACCGTGTCGAAATTATTCTCAAAAGATCTTTGTCGTACTAGCTATTGCCTATGTACGCCTTTTTTCTCAATTAAATTTTTTGATTTTTTTTTTTTTTTTTTTTGATTTCTCAAATTTCTTCAAATATATATATATCATTCATTTATTTATTTATCAATTATTTTATTTTATTATTTTTTTCCATTTATTTATTTTATTTTTTTATTTTTAGTGTGCAGAGTATGCTTTTTGTGTAATTTCCATTTGTGTTTTCTATCCCAAATGTTTGTCTGCAAATTTTGAATTGTTCCATTTGATCAGCGTGCCTCAACGAGTATTTCCGGAAATCTATCACGATAACTACCTATTTATCACTACAAGACAAATATTTTTACCTATAAAAATAAAAAAATAAAAATAAAAACAAAAAAAAAAAATTAATTGATTTCACCTTCTTACAAATATAAAAAATTAAAAAAATGTCTCACAGTGAAAAATAGGTACGAACGTACACCAAAAAGTGTGATTTCCTCTGTTTCAGGATGGAGCAGATTATTTCAATTTAAAAAAAAAATATATATATGTATATGAACTAATACTTTAATTTCTACGTCTTGTTATTTTTGTATATTGTCTATTAATTGTTACTGCTATCTTGTTTGTACGTACTCTATCTGCTATATCTACTTGTATACTAATATCTTTTCTTCGTTAACATAACAAAGAGTCAATATTTATTATTAAACAAAAAAAAAAAAAATATATATATATATTATATATTTTTATATATCTATATATATATATATATATGTATATTTAATGAACGAACAAACAAACAAAAACAAAATACAAGTGTGTGAGTTTTAGAGTATGACATATATTAAAAGTCATTTGCTTCATAAACAGGTTCGCAATTGTATCTGCAGCCGCATCTGCCCCTCAATAACAAAACCAAAGAAAAACAAAAAAAAATTATTAATAATAATACTGATAATAATAATAATAATGATAATAGTAATAATAATAATAATAAAATAAAAAGATAAAGTGAGAGATATCAAAAATTTTTATCTTCATATAGTAGATCTTTTTTTTTTTGTTCTACTCTTGCTGTTATACTCGATCTCGTTTCTCGCTCGCAGGTTTCGCTCATTAACTTCGTAGCGTCGCTCTGTGGCGCGGGCGGAATTCAAGCCTTCAAAACAATGCGGACCCTAAGGGCCCTAAGGCCACTAAGGGCGATGTCTAGAATGCAGGGGATGCGGGTATGTAGCCCACCGTCTCAGTCGACCTTGTCATGTATTAATTTTAATACAAATACAATTTTATATATACATCGTTTTGAGTCAACTTTATGCATTTATTATTATATATACATTATCAACTTATCAATTATTTATTTATATAATTATACATCAGTTATTCAACAATTTAATATTTATCACATACTCGGTGTGTTGTCACTTTAGAAGACACACACACACACACACACATAAATACATACAATTGCAAGAGTAGTTATTTAATTGCTTTATTTCCCACACTGCAGTTTATGAATATTAGCAAAAAAAATATTTATAATTTTATTTTCACTTATTCATAATTTTATTTGTGAACGCCCAGTTGCTCAATGATACGATGAAATTTATTCGAATTATTTCATTGCAAAATAAATTACAAACCGTTAATTCATTATTGCAATTTTTTAACTGTAAAAGATAAAAACAATAAATGAAAAAAGGACAAAAAAAAAAGTTTATTAATAAGGTCGCTGAGACATTGGGTTTAGAACATAATAGTCATGCCCATACCCTGACACTTTAACCCATACCAAATTAATCCGATTAGTATTTTATTTCTTGAATTACATTTTAATAAATAAACGTCAATCGCATGTCACTATAAATATATATATTTTTTTTAAATATAATAGGTATAGAATAGTGTTGACATTGAATGAAATATCGAGACAATAGCACGTTATTATTCTAAATGTATATTATATCGTTCATAATTAACAGTAATAAATTAATTTCATTGTCACTTTAGTAGTCGAAATTGAAAAAAAAAAAAGAAAAAAAATAATTATTATCACATCTAGACGTCTGATGTATTTTGTAAATAGTTGTAAAAGAAAAAAAAAAAAAAACACTATGTATTTTATTTAAAATTTTCACTTGCATGATAATATAAAGCTTTTATTTATTATGCATTGTAGTGATATTCTGACATCAATCACGATTGGGCTTTTTCATGTGCAAAAAAAAAAAGAAAAAACAAAAAATGAATAATGAATTTCTTTTCTATTGTTTGTTTTTTTTTTTTTTATGATTAAAATTCTTGCGCTTTGTCGACACTGGGTAGAAAAATCGCCAAGCTCCACACTGAATTTACAATAGAACCAGCAACATAGAAACATCAACACAACTAAAATAGAAAAAAAAAAAAAAAAAACAAGAAAACACAAAAAAAAACGAAAAAAAAACGAAAAAAAAAAAAAAAAGAATGAAAAATTAATAATAATGAATAACATCTACGCTAAATAGTTTTGAATTGATGTAGCATCTTGTGTTGATATATCATTAAAAAAATTGATGATAAATTTTTTTTTTTTTTTTTTTTCTGACTAATTGCAGTTTTATTGGTTCAACAAGTATCAATGATAAATAAATGAAAAACTAAAAAAACTAAAAAAAAAAAAAAAAAATCTGTAAATTATAAATATAAATAATTTAATTGGGTATTAATTAAAATTAAATAATTGTATACTTGTACTGCCAATATTTGTAATAATAGTTGAATTAAAAAAGAATTTCTATTTCAATTTTGAGGATGACATTGAAGAATAAAAAGGAATAATAATTTTTTTTATTTTATTTAGGTGGTTGTGAATGCATTGGTCCAGGCTATCCCGTCCATCTTCAATGTGTTGCTTGTCTGCCTTATATTCTGGCTAATTTTTGCCATTATGGGAGTTCAATTATTTGCGGGAAAGTATTACAAGGTCAGAAAAAAAAAAAATACGAGATCGATTATTGCACGTATTTTATTAAAATGATATTTAAAATGATAATAATGATGAATAAATAATAAAATAGATAAAAATTGAATCAGTATTAGTAGGTAATAATGTGAAAATGTAAAATAATTTTTATATTTACAGTGCGTTGACATGAATAAAACAACGTTAAGCCATGAAATAATACCAGATCGAAATGCATGCAAGGCGGAAAATTATTCATGGGAAAATTCACCGATGAATTTTGATCACGTGGGAAAAGCTTATCTATGTTTATTCCAAGTTGCAACATTTAAAGGATGGATACAAATAATGAATGACGCAATTGATTCTAGAGAAGTAAATAATCAATAATATTTATTCTTTTATTCTTATTAAAAATTAATTATATATAAATTATATGTAAAAATACAATATTTCAATTTAAATATTATAAATAATGATTATTTATAGCTTGACAAACAGCCAATTCGTGAAACAAATATTTATATGTATCTCTACTTTGTATTCTTCATTATCTTCGGATCATTTTTTACCCTCAATCTATTTATCGGAGTAATTATTGACAACTTTAATGAGCAAAAAAAGAAAGCCGGTGGTTCATTAGAAATGTTTATGACTGAAGATCAAAAGAAATATTACAATGCCATGAAAAAAATGGGTAGTAAAAAGCCATTGAAAGCCATTCCACGTCCAAGAGTAAGATATAAATTTTTTATATAAATAAATTTGAATAATATATTCAATTGATATATTTAATCTTGATATTTTTCAGTGGCGGCCACAAGCAATTGTGTTTGAAATAGTGACAGATAAAAAGTTCGATATGATAATCATGTTGTTTATCGGACTCAACATGTTAACAATGACACTAGATCATTATCAACAAACCACAACATTTAGCAACGTTCTTGATTATCTCAATATGATATTCATCGTGATATTCACCAGCGAGTGTCTGATGAAGATTTTCGCTCTACGCTACCACTACTTCAAAGAGCCATGGAATCTCTTTGATTTTGTTGTTGTTATATTATCAATATTAGGTAATGTAACGTAATGAATATTTCAGTCGTATGACCCCACTGAAACTAAATAACCCGTTGATAAATATCATGAAATGGGGAACCTGTTTGCTTTCATTCAATTCATAAAATTAGTTAATCATGTATTTCAATTCAACAAAATTAGATTTCAAGTATCATCTAGCTCATATAATTTATATTCACTGACAATTTTAATTCAGCCATTTCCCTTTCTTCTTTTTTTTTTTTCTTTTAATCTCTTATTAATACATCACATGCAAATACGTGGAAATCAAAGAAATAGAGCAAACAGGTTGTCCTCTTAATGTTTCAATTGAGTCGCAACGACTGATTACTATCATTACGTTATGTAGCCTCACATTGATGTCTTATACGATGCTTCATGTCAGTGTATTTAAAAAAGGCCTCTGTCTATCTGGATCTTTCTTCCCATCTTTTTTTCTCTATCTATCTATCTATCTTAACTTCTCTATTATTATGATTTATTCGTTTTTTTTTTTTTTCGTTTTTCCATTTTCGGAAAGACTTTCGCATAATCTCTGCGTCATTGAAATATGCCACGAGTGTGTAGTTTTGAGAGATAACGGCAAAAATTTCGGCTAGAACGTATAGTAAGTATTGCGAAATGTCAGCGATGAGAATGAAGAAAAAAAAAAAAAAAAATTGAAAAAAAAAAAAATACAAAAAAAAAATAATATGAGACACCCACTCACGTTGGGTAAAAGACATTTCACAAAATAACAATCATTTAAAATAATTTTTTTTTATTATTTTATTATTTTATTATTTTATTATTAACCGTTGAGATTTAGCGAAAATTGTAGCGAATGCACATTTATTTTAGATTCATATAGAAGTAGAATTTTAGATGAGAATAGAAAGAAAAAAAAAAAAAAATCATAAAATAAATAAATAAATAAATAAATAAATGAATAAATTATTGCGACAGTATTGAGTTAAAGTAAAGTAAAAAAAAAGGAAGGAAAAGAATACGAATACAAATCAGAAATCAAGTATCTTTTGAGGCTCGCATGCTTTAGTGTTTGTTGCATTTTGAAGTAGTAAAACATTTATTTGAAATGATATAATAAATGAAATAGAACTCATTTAATTTCAATATAATCTTTCAGGTCTGGTATTGAGTGACATCATTGAAAAATATTTCGTATCACCAACATTGCTGCGAGTGGTTAGAGTTGCCAAAGTTGGACGTGTATTACGTTTGGTAAAAGGAGCAAAAGGCATAAGAACATTATTGTTTGCCTTGGCTATGTCATTGCCAGCGCTTTTCAATATTTGTCTACTACTATTTCTCGTCATGTTTATCTTTGCTATTTTCGGAATGTCATTCTTCATGCACGTAAAGGACAAAAGTGGATTGGATGATGTATACAACTTTAAAACATTTGGACAATCAATGATACTGCTGTTCCAGGTAATTATCAAATTGTCGTATACATAAAAAATAAAATATAATAAATATAATATTGTAATAATGATAGAATGATAAAATGATAAAATGATAAAATTTAAAAATAAAAAAATTAGATGTCAACATCGGCTGGATGGGATGGCGTGCTCGATGGTATAATCAACGAAGAGGATTGTCAGGAGCCAAATAACGAAATTGGTTATCCTGGCAACTGTGGTTCCTCGACTATTGGAATTGCATATTTGCTATCGTACCTCGTCATCAGTTTCCTAATCGTCATCAACATGTACATCGCGGTGATATTGGAAAATTATTCACAAGCGACAGAAGATGTGCAGGAAGGATTGACCGATGATGACTATGATATGTATTACGAAATATGGCAACAATTCGATCCAGATGGTACACAATATATAAGATATGACCAACTCTCAGACTTCTTGGATGTTCTTGAACCACCACTACAAATACACAAACCGAATAAGTATAAGATCGTGTCGATGGATATCCCCATATGTAAGGGCGACCTTATGTTTTGCGTGGATATCCTCGATGCTCTCACAAAAGACTTTTTCGCAAGAAAGGGCAATCCAATTGAAGAAACAGCAGAGCTGGGCGAAGTACAAGCGCGACCAGGTGAAACGGGTTATGAACCCGTTTCATCAACATTATGGCGTCAACGTGAAGAATATTGCGCTAGGCTCATTCAAAATGCATGGCGCAAACATAAACAGTCACGTCTTGGTGGACCTAGCGAGGAGAGCGATGATCCTGATATGGATCCACGTGTACGTCAAACAGCAGTGCTCGTTGAGAGCGATGGTTTTATAACTAAAAATGGCCATCGTGTTGTTATACACAGCCGATCGCCAAGCGTCACATCGCGCACTGCGGATGTTTGATCGTCATTTTCAAGCTCGCAGCAATATCATCAATAATAATTATTATTATAATAACATCAATTCATATAATAGCCATGAACGTATATAAAGTGAGTGTGTGCTACTGTCTATAAATCATTCTCCCGCGCTCATCGCAAAATGCTCCGTCACTTGCTGTTTAAAATTAAACTATAAATCAACAACAGCCTTATTATAGTTTTATAAACTATAATATTATTATGATGTCATATTTCCTCCAAACGAATTGCCTTTTTATCTGACTGCACCGTTTATCGTCTCAATCCACCATTATCTATGCATACACAAATATATTTGTGTATATGAACAAAATTGATTGAGACACGTTTGGACTTTTCCGCAAACACACGATCACATGATCACACGAACACACGAACACACACGTACATATACATTATAATTAAAATTTCGAGCACGCCTCGATATCGTCCAGTCGCAAGTTCATCACCGAAGATTGAAATGACTTGTGTACATCCTTCCCCTTGACGATTTAATTCCTTTGCTTGCTTAAATTTTCCTTTTCTCCCTCGTATACTTCCCCCTTTGTTCTTCTCTATCCCCATCACATTCACTCTATTATCATCCAATATTTTTATCTGTATTATCATCTGTCTCTGTCCATTTTTTTAAATATTCTGGCTAAACGTTAAAAATAAAAATATCATAAATAAAAATTTAAAAAAATAAAAAAACATTGAAAAAATGAACGAATTAACAACTAACAGAGTCAAACAACCAGAAATATCGCATTTCCAATTTTGATCACATCGAATTCGCTTCCCCTCAAATATGAATTCGGTTGTGATCAAAAATTAAATTAAATAAAAAAACATAATTGAGTGAAATAAATAATAATAACGTGGATGTAAATGGAAGTGCGATTATATGAAAATAATGAAGAATAAAATAAATTGCTATCATTGCCATATAATAATTCATCATTTAAAATTCAATTCATCAGCATCAAAAATGTGTGTGAAAACGATAAGAAAAAGAGTAAAAAAAACAAAACAAAATTGAACAATCTCGAAAAGCACCATAATAATTATTACATAACACAAAAAAAAAATATACGCATATATATGTATGTATATATAAAGATATATGCATACATATATGCATGTAAATGCATCAATATATACCATCCATCTCTTGGCAAATTGCCTAATTGTAACGTTTAAATTGAGAAACCCAATGAAAACAAAATCATACAAACAAAAAAAAAATAAAATTATCTCTGCCGCTTCGTCCAATGTTTTTTACATTTTTTTTCTTATTATCATTATTAGTTATTGTCATTGTCATTAGTTGTTGTCACTATTATCATTGTTATCATTATTATCAAATGTTATTATCGAGATTAATAATTTATTATTATTATTATTATTATTATTATTATTATTATTATTACTATTAATTATCAATTAATTCAATAAATAAAATCGCACGTATTGATTATATTGTGTGTGCTATATAAATATTTTACAAACATCGAGCTTGCACAAAATAAACATGCCCAAAGTTATAATATTAATAATGAAAACACAAAAAAAAAAATTTTTATCATGTATATATATTTAATTATATATGTAAATTTAATTTTATTATTATTATCATTATTATTATTATTATTATTATTTAATTTTTTTTTTTTCGCTTGTTGACCGATGATTATTTCCTATTAAATTAAAAGAAAAAAAAAGAAAGACAAAAAAAAAACGCGCCAATGCATCTAAATTGTATATGTGAATTAGCTATAGCTTTTTCTATCCGAATGAATGAACGTTTGTGTCATTGGTAAATTATCTGCAAACAAAAAACAAAGAAAAAAAAAAACAAAAACAAAACAAAACAAAAAAACAAAAAAAAATATGTGAATTTTCTTGTGAGAATATGGAAGAAAATGATTGATAATAGTATTCTCGGCATGTACGGATTTTTAAAGTAAAAACGTATATATATATTAAATATAATATATTTGTTTTCTTTGGTGGAATGAATAGAAAGGTGAAAATGAATAAAATGCTAATTGTGAACGACTCGCGAGTGTTGCCCACCCCTCGGCCATCAAAAAAAAAAAAAAAAAAAAAAAAAAAAACAAAACTAAATGCATAAATTATAAATAAATAAAAATGAATGAGGCGTATAAGATTTTATTTGTGTGAACGCTTTTTTTCATTTTATTTGGAATAAATGCGATAAAACAATTTGAATAATTATATACGCAACGATTGCCTGCATATAATAATAATAGTAATAATAATAATAATAAATTAAAAGCTGTACGTGCAACAGCCAAGTGAGAATAAAAACACAAAAAATAAAAAATATCAATTAATTAATTAATAATAAAATAATTGTCATCATCAATTTAAAATTTATGATGAGTTTATATGATGACACAATTACACCATCACTTTTTATTGGCGCAAAATTCAATACAGAGTGTTAAAAAAATAAATTATATATATACATGTAAGTATATAATATATATATATATATATATATATATATATATGTATTAAACGTAAATAAAAATGTGAAATAATAGAGTGGATGTGAAAAAGAAAGAAAAAAAAAAAATTTTCACCAAAAGTTTATTATTCATCGCATTCACATCTATCGGCTACGCTTTCATAATTTTATTTCGAAGAATATTTCAATCACACATTAAAATAAATTAAACACACATTAATACAAAACACACGTACACACATCCACAGCATAGAGAAATCTGCGCTTATCATATGTTAAATAAAATAAATAAATAAATTAAAAAAAAAATGAAAACAATATTTATCAATTTAAGCTATACAAGCTCAACAAACAAATAAATAATTTAAATTAATTAAATTACCTAAATAAAAGATCATTGTAAATTATTCGTACAGATAATTATTTATATTTATTCGTACATATAAATGTTGATTCTGCTTTTTAAAGTAATTTAGAATGCCTGTCGATATTGAAAAAAAAAAAAAAAAAACAAAAAAAAATGAAAAAGAAAAAATCATCATCCAAAATATAATAATAATAATAATAATAATGAAAATGAACATAAGAATAATAATTGATAATTACAATAATAATTCCCTTTTTTCTACATAGATAAATGCAACAATGTCCTCGCTATCGTTAATAAATTGATATTTAATTTGATATAAAAAAAAAAATTTAATATATTAATTAATACTTAAATAAATTGATGCCCATCATGACGTGGGTGTATCGCCATTTCATCGAAAAATAATACACGGAGGAAAATTTATCAAGATGAATTATAATCTTTTTATTCAGTATATAATAATTTTGAAAAATTAAAATAAAACTAATTATTGAAAATGCAAAAAGAAATATATTATAACGGTAAAAAGTAGAATCAGCAAATAAATTGATGGAGATTAAATAAAACAAAAAAATTAAAAAAAAAAAATTAATAAAACAATACTCATGAATTGTAAAATCGTTTTAAATCGATAAGTTCAAATTGCCTTGAATCACATCGTAACGTATATCCTCGAGAACAACAGCTGAAAAATGAAAAAAAATGATATAAAAATAAAAAATAAAAAAATTATAATAATAAACTTTTTGTTATACACCATTTCGATAATGCAATTTACTGTATGCATGATAATTTTAGTCGTTATTTTTATCAATTACACACGAACACACTCACATAAAACATGTGTATATTTTCGATATTTAGCTACATGAAAAAAAATAAATAAATGAATAAATAAATAAATAAATAAATACATACATACACTATTTACATATTAATAATCAATAGAAGCAATAAATAATATTAAGTTTTAAAATCGTGTCAAATATTGTTTTTTTTTTTTGCATATTCAAATATTTCATGAAAATAAAAATCATTTTGCTTTTACCCTAAAACATTTTACCAATTCACTACGTACACACCATAAACATATGATGAGCGAAATAATAATTAATAATAAATAAATACAGGCAAATAATAATAATTACAACAGTAATAATAATAATAATAATAATAATAAATTATTAATTAATATAATAATAATATTATTAATGATAAATTCAATCCTCGGTATTTCCACGTGTAACAATTTTTAGATAAGTCTTGTGCAAGTATGATGAGTGATAAATAATAAAAAAATAATATAAATACAATTCAATGAAAACGAATGTAAAATTCATGGAAAAATATTTAATTACACAAGTAACAGATTATAACTTCCCTATTACTCCATCGCTCTGAATCTGAAAGCATGAAAACAAAAAGAAATTTATAATGATAATACAAATAAAATGATAATAAAAATAAAGATGAAAAAATAAATAAATAAATAAATAAATAAAAGAAAAGCCAAAAAAATATATATTTGAATTAATTTCTTTATTGTTTTCATGAGTGTAATTAATATTTTTCCATGATAAAAATAATTGATCTCATAAATCAATAAATTAGGCATGAAAATTAATTAAAAAGAAAAAGAAAAATAATATAATTTGGAAGGTGGGGAATAAGATATAGAGAGTGAGGGAGTGAGGGAGTGAATGTAAGAAGAGAAAAGAAAAATAATAATAAAAACAAAAACAAAATAATAAATTTAAATTTTGGAGTAATATTATTGAATCGGTAGTAGCGAAAATGGGGAGAGTATGTGTACATATACACTTTGATAAGTTAATGAATCTAAATATATATATAAATGATAACAAATATATAAATATCTGTTGCATTCTATTAATAATTTAAATTTCATTTATCTCATATCGCCAATAAATTTGAATATACAAATCAACGTACTTTCTCCGTAAACGATACTGCCGTTATTCGTAAGTTAACATTGTCACAAATGGTTGGGAACTAAATTTTAAATAGAAAAAAAAAAAAAACAAAACAAAACAAAAAACAAAATAAATGATGAAAATATGAGAGTAGAGAAATAAATAGATAATTAATTTAAAAATTTAATAGTTATATAAAATAATGTGAGATGAGGTAGAGGTGGGCCGACAAATCTCTCAATTATATGACGGACAATTGCATGTCAAAACGACGTGGAACAATTCAATGAAGAAAACAATTACATATATATATATATATATATATATATATATATATATATACGAATAATCAGAGAGTTGCTGAAAAAAATAGGATCTTAAAATTACATTCATAATACGATTATTTCAAACAAACAAAAAAATAACAATAAAATCAAATGCTATAATGAATTATACGTATAATTGTAAAACATTTGAAAACTAATGAACCAGTCGGTCATGAAATTTTAAGCAACTGCCATGAGACAAGCTAACAGAGACGAGCTGAATATTCATTTTTCAACCACCCATATAAATATAAAAATATTATTAAAAAACGTTGAAACAAAAAAGAGAGCGAATTTTATCAGAAAAATTAAAAAAATTGATTATGTACTGTCCATTATACATACATTCTGTCACGTTTACAAAATATTGTAACTTGTACGAGTGAAAGAATTCATTGCGAGAATAATAATAATAATAATAATAATAATAATTTAGTTAATTAATTAATGATAATAATAATACTAATAATAATAATAATGATAATGATAATGTGGACATGGAAAAAAGGATTCTCAGTTAAATAACGCGATTCATTAACTCTAAAACGCAGAAAAGAAAATTATTATGAGTTATTTGCACAATATTATAAATAATTAATATATTTACTACGATTAAATGAATTTTAAGAGCAAATAATGCAAAGATAAAAAAAAAAAAAATATTGTTGAATAATAAATACATGACGATTGACAGAAAGAAAGAAAAAAACGAGCAAAAAATAAAATGATTACAGTGAGAAGATTAAATATTGAATTAAAAAAAAGAAAAAAATAAGAAAAAAAAATAAAGAGAATAAAATTTGTTTGTTATTCATTATAGTTTAAACAATCCATATATTAGTGACTGTAATTACGTAATTCCTACGATAATATAGTTACAATTAACAAGTTGTTACCGCTTTGTTATACACGATATAATTAATATATTATAAGAATATAAAGTAAGCCAATGCATCGTTGATTAGTTATTTATTCAAGCTAAAAAAAAATTCATCATTAGATATTATCATCTTTATTATCGTTTTGTTTTTACTTCTCTTTATTTAATTTTGCTAAAATTTCGCTATATATATTATTTTTTTCATCGTAATTCAATAGTTGGTCTGCTGCTTCGTGTGATCGAACGGATATACACATTTTACATAAATATTTTCAATAAATGAAAAAATTGAACACCTCGTTGTCGTCTGTGATTATTTTGACTTTATTTCATTGCTATTTATTCTCATTAATCCCACACGCAAATTCATCCATTAATTGTTTCAAATGTATTTCTCACATCGTAAAAAATTATTAGTGTAGCTCTTGATATTTCTAAATATAATTCAATTAATTATGTTATCGAGTTTGGACTGCAGCCTCTTTTCTCGCCGCATCTTGCAAAAGTTGTGTGTCAACCTCATCACCTGGTAGCTGAACGTATCGCACTACTGAACCACGAATAAAACAATTCTTCACTGATTGCTACAAAAAATATTAAATATATAATTAAGTAGCATAATGAGAATTTTATTAAGTTTTTCAACTCATTCAATATAATTTGTAATGTTGTAGAATAAAAAATTTATGACATAATAAAGTAACAATGTTTTTATTAATATTCTTTTGTTAATACTAACCATGTGTGGATACTTTTCTGGATCTGTCACACTAATATCAGTTAGTTTAATGTTTAAATATTGATCAACAGAATGTAGTGTACCACAAATGCTGCAACATATGAAATATATAAATTTAAGTGAAACTATACCTACAATTTTTCTAATCTTTTACATTGGTAATTTTAAAATATTATTATACTTTTTGTGAATATTTTTTATTTTATTTTTTTTCTTATAATTCGAACGCACACTCAATATTCATTGGCATACATAATTAAAATAGTAATATTATTTTACCTTAAATCATTTTTTAATTCAACAACCACATCTTTTCCAATCAAAGATTTGAAGAATGAGTAAAACAACTGTAAAATTAAAAATAAATGTAAATATATTTGCAGGTATTGTTTTCAAATGTTCTCTTTGAGGTTAAGCATTAATACTCATATTATAATTATAATAGTTACCATGATTTTAAATATTAGCGATTGTTCTTTTTGATCAATTGAATCATATAATAAAAATTTAAATTACAAGTCCATTTGGTGTCCAACACTAATTAATAATTCGTTGTTTTTCTTAATTTAACCTCTATTATAAACATTTATCAATACATAGAGGCAATCAGAAACGAAACTGGCGCGAATACAACATAACGCGCCATTGATAGTGTACACAATATATATAATTCATGGTAAATTCTCACTAACGACAAAATTCTTTTCAACTTCGTTTCACTTCCAAACTCTACTGACATTAATTTCATTTATACCAATTAAAAATACAAATTAATCCAAAATAATTATGAATTTTATTTAAGTATAGAAAATTCAAAAATTCAAGTGATTATTTATACAAAAAAATATGATTCAATAGTAAATATATATATATATCTATAATGTGTGGGCAAACGATCATAAGTTAATACAGTTTCAAAAGTGACTTACACTGGTTTGCCTATGCATCACAAATAAATTGAAACAATATATATATATATTTTTAAGTGACGATAACATATCGAGTCTTATCAAAAGAATTTGTTAGTTTTTGTTTTTTTTTTTCATTTTGTACTTTTATTTGGGTTTTGACGATTGAATTGGATTTATTGGAAAAATTTAAATAATTTTCGACTGGAATAATTTTTGCCCCACCATAAGTATCAATAACTGCGACAAAAGATATATTGAGTTTGGCTACAAAGAATTTATGATCTGAAACAAAAAAGAATAACAATTATAAATATAAAAATGTGTAAACTAAATCATTCATTTATATAATTTTGCTATGTATACGTAAGAAATACTAACCACTTGGCATGTTGACCAAATATGGATGTCGATTAAAAATAGCTTCGCTGGCAATTTTATATTCTTCGTTGCTTCTCGATATCTATATCGATATCAGTGTAAAATAGATCGTCACCAAAAAAACAAGAATAATTTAATTTAATAACGGAATAATACTAATAATAATAACAGTAATGAATAATTACATGCTACATTACAAACCTTTTTAACATTTCCTGATAAAATAATGCGTGCACATCGTGGATCAATTGGATCCATGTTTTTCATGGTACAATAATTACCTTGGGCCAATGTTATCATGAATGTGGTAATTGATGATACCTAGATAAAAATAACCATACTAATGCGTAAATATTGATATATATATATATATATATATATATATATATATATATATATATATATATATTTTTTTTTTTTGTTTGTTTGAGCTTTATAGTTAATTTGGTTTTTATTCGCAATGACCACAAAAATAAATGGTATAACATTAACAATCACGTACTTCAATATCTTTTCCAGTAAAATCGAAAGGTGTAAGATAAATGTACGGTATTCCAGTTCCATTTCCAACAGGCCCATCACTTATAGCGACCACATTCACAAAAGGAAATCCTTTGATTGCATTATAAGTACTAATCGTAGCTACAGAACTCCATACTATAAAATAAATAAAAAATACCACATAATTTAAATTTGAAAAAAAAAATCTTTTATTACAATATATGATATATTTTTAAAAATTAATAAACAATTATGTATAATTATTGTTACTAGCGTGATTGACAGTGTAACGTCCGATCGCAATTGCATTGTTAGACGGTGGTAGAGGGTCTATATTCATATTTTCAATGTCATCGAACGAAGTCCCACTTATTGAATTCCAGATTCCTCGGTCGATATCTAAAGTGTCGCGCTCAATTTCATGTTCTGGAATCTTTGCAAAACCATGAAAAATTGCATCTTTAAATTTGAGAATTTCACTGCCAGTATCAGCAAATAAACAAGCAATGTTGATAGAAAAAAATAGCGAAAACAACGCAATTGATATAAAACTTCGATGAGCCATAACAGATGTCAATCTATATATACGTATATATATTGTGTGTACTTATAACTCTGAACGAATTACATAAAATTCACACAATGCTCTTTGAATTCCAATTAGATACTAAAGTTCTCAATAAGCATCATATATATATATATGTACAAGTGGGGACTGTAAACAAAGATATTTTATATTTTCGACAGATATATCCAGAACTAAATCTAGAGAATTTGATTTTGTACTAACATTTTTTTATCATGACAGACTGCGATAAAATTTGAAAACAATTAGTGAAAAATTAAAATCGATAAACAACAAAATAAAACTGAAAAAGACAAAGAATTTATTGAATGACCTTCTAAAATATATATTTTATAATACTCATCTAACATTAATTATCTATATATATATATATATATATAAACTAAAAACCGTTATATGATATGAAAAATATTTTCAAAAAATGTTTTTTTGTTTTGATAATTATTTGTTATTGATAATATGTTTTGATAACAGAGATAATTGTTAGTTTTCATCAATTATAACGACATCCGCGTCAAGTAATCGCTAAATGTAATCATTATTCAAATAGTTGTTTCGCTGTTGAAGGACCAAATGACGAAGGTTAAGGCCGAGAAAACTGGCACGATGTCCGGGGCCGATGGGCAGGTCTGTATGTATGTGGGTCGTCCGCCTAACTGTTTCACGTACCGTTTCATCGTCACACCATCAGTTCCCTCACGCCTATAAAAATTCCGCTTTGTTTCTCGCTTCTTCCTCTATAATATCGTTATTGCGCCTTCACCACGCCGTGTTTTCTTCATCCTTCTATGACAATTTTCCCTCCACATACCTTTTCTTTTTCTCACTCGTTCTTCTTTTCATTTCATTACTATCATCACTAGCTATATACTTTTCATAACTCCGTATTTCTTTTTATTTTTTTTTTTTTATTTATTCATTTATTTATTTATTTTCTTCCCCTACTACTCATGTATGTATACTCATTTGCTCTCCCTCTCACCAAGTTTGAAAGGAGTATTGGACACCACACCATAACGTCAAACAATTTTATCTTCAGTAGTCTTCCGTATTTTACCAAGGACGCACACAGAACAACAATTATTCTCTTCGTTATTTCGTCTTTTTCTTATTTTATTTATTTATATTTGTTTTTCTCTTTGAATGTCATCGATTTCAATTCAACTGTCTCGTTTATAATTCATTCGTGAAATTGTAAAAAGCAACACATCCATTGAAAATGCTGTCCACGAGTCAATCACTCTTACTGCGTTGAATAAAATTTAGTCTGTGTTATTGAAAAGACAATTCAAGTTGATTTTTTTTTTTGTTTTTGTTTTTTTTTTTTTTTCTTTATAGACAAAAATATATCTCGAAAAACTGAAGGTAAATTTTTTATTTTTTATTATTAAATAAAAAACTGATAACAAATTGTGTGCTTACCCATGAATTATAATTTCATATAATCATATATGTGAATATGTTCAATTATTTGTGATGACTCATGATTGTAATTTAAAATAATCTGAAAAAATAATACAATACAGCTTAAATTGGATTTACGGCCCACTTTGGTATAATCAAAAGACTAATTTGTATTTGGAATTTTTTACGAATTCACAGGGTATTTATGATTTTAAAAATAAATGTTATAACAAATTGTAAAAGTTGGTTGAAAGTGCTGATGATAGATAGAGAATCTTGAAGACCAAATACAGCTCTTGTGTCTCGACATGTTCGTTAATATCATCTTTCTATGAACGGTAGAAAAACAAAAACAAAAACAAATAAAAAAAATCGCGAAACAGGAATAGAAACTTGTTTGATGACAGTTAAGAGCGAATGTTTTTTTTTTCTTTTTTCCAGGAATGATGATACGAAGAAGACGTCTCGAGATGACGATGGTGATAGTGACAATGATAACCTTGATGATTAGTGTACCAATCAGGTGTGAATCATTGATGGGTGGTCACTTGGACAATCAAGCAACGACACATCCGGATAATACAGAATCTGCATTACGTTATAGAATTGCAAATATTGTTCCGTTTGCTTTCAATGGTGGACAGCCGTTCTCGTTGGAAAAAGATCCCGTTACCGGACAAATTGACTTTGATAAAGCGCCACCATTGAAGGCGCTCAATTATACCGGTCCATACGAAGCAAATAATAGAGATGATGAGATATATGACGTCGATGGACAACAACAAATGGACAATAAAGAAAGCGAGATTGAAGGCGAGAACAACACGAGTAACAGTACTAATTCTGATAAAGCCACGTCAGATATATTATTGTCACTAAAAGGTGAAAGCACTGATGACGATCAACAAATACCAAATGAAATCAATCCATATTCACCAAGCTTTCATGATTTTCTCCATTTACCAGTGCATTATTCTAATCATGAAAAATATACAAGCGATAAATATCCATTAATTTCAAACTCATATGCAAATACAAAAGTACAAGGTGGATCAAATACATACAATGCCAATACTATTAATCATAAAAATTATCATCACTATGGTGGTAAAGCATCAACATCGCAATCATATTCAATGACCCGCAAACCTTTTGTTTCAAAAATAGTCACCACGAAAAAACCAATGATAATGTCTACAACAACGACAACGAGAAAACCAATGATTACTACAACTATCACTACGATTAAGACACAACCACCGACAAGACGAGTCACCACAAAAATTCCCAGTACAACATCATCACCATCAACAACAACACCAACAACAACAACAACAACAACAACAACCACAGCTAAACCAACAACTACAACTCGAAAACCATCAACTACTATGCCTGTAACAATATGGAAACCTGCAAAAGTCGATCAATATAAAGGTGACTACATGGAAGCAATATTGCCTATTGAAAAAATGCAAAATACGGATGGAAATTTAGATTTCGGTGATCAAATCTTCGGTACATCGGACATTAATGGATATGATGATAATTATGAGGACTATGCACTATTTGAATATACACCAAATACAACACCAAATTCAACTACAAGTACCAATAGAGCACCAACTACAACAATAGCAACAACAACAACAACAAAAAAATCAACGACGACAATGACAACGACAACAACAGCAGCACCTCCAATAACTTCTATGCCGTTGGATCCAATGCCAATTAATTTAGAAAACAATGTGAAAGTCAATAGACCAGTACAAGGCACATTGAATATTAACGCTGCTTATAATGACTATTCAAATCATCCAATTAATCATCCTAATTATTCTCCACTTGTAATAGAGAGCGCGAGCAATGTTATCGTACCACCTGATCAAGACACTATTTCATTTGTACTTGGAAATCGACAGAATGTTGACGGTTCTTATTATGCACATGGTAGTGCAATCCCCGAATCACCTTATGGCGAAATGAATCCAATCAGACCTGTGGAAACAGGACATCACAATATTGATATGACAGCCGATCATCATCATCATCACCATCATCAGCATCATGGATCCACAATTGACAATGTTTCACCAATGGAACAAAATTCCGGTGAAAAATGGTGGCTCAATAGTGAACAATTCGAAAAATCACAAAATGTTATTGAAAAAAGTAAAGATGATAAAATAAATGTTGTAGCTGGATATCGTGTTGTGTTTCCTACATCAGCACCAGAAACTTCAACATCCTTCGAGGATGTTTCATCGACAATACCGCCGACAACAATACTACCATCATCATCATCATCATCAATATCATCAATAATGCCAATGATAAATGATGGGCTATCACAGTTGTCTGAAATTTTAACGCCACCACCGATTGATGGTGATGCTGCGATAAGACCATCGTCATTACCGGCTCAACGTCCACCGTTACGATATTCACCACATCATTATCATCAACCAAGACCTGAAGTTCCATCAAGAATACCACAACCGCCATTAATACCTAATGGAAATAAATATAAAATTCGTCCGATCCATATGGACTTGAATCTTCCAAATATTTTGCCACAATTCCGTCCCAATGTTAAAACATCACAGCGTCGTGGCAGTGATGCAATTGGCACTATGATTGTTTCTAATTCACCCAAATATCCTCCACGAGTATCAATGAGACCACCACCACCACCACCACCACCAGGACAACATCGTCCCCCACCTCAACGACGGCCACCGGTATCACATCTTCAACGACTCAATCCGCCTCCACCACCGCCACCAGTTCATACATTACGACTGCCTACACCAGCAGCACTTATTGGTACACCGGATAATCGCAATTCAGCCGATAATGTTTCTCGGCAAAATGAAATTCCACCGCTACGTAGAAATGTGATTGGAATCGAGGGTCAATTGGATGAACATAATAAACGCTTACCTTCTATTAACAATCAAATTTTAAAATCACGATTGAACGATGAGGATTCGGAAAAAATTACTGCAGAATCATTAGTAATGCCACCACGTGCGCCATTATTTCCCAAGCGTAAAATGGGAAATTCAAGTGTTGCGACATTACAAATGATACAGCAACATCGAGTGCAATCAGATATTGTGAATAACGATGATGATGTTGATAATGATAAAGATGAAAATCATGATCATGCTAATCGCAGGGTAGATGAACCTCCAGTTTATGTTGTGTATCCCGTTAAAGGATCAATGGGTATTCGACCAGAATCAGATGATTCTATGGAAAAAGATCCAATGGATGAAAGTGTTGTTATTGGTATTCATGGACCTCAACGACCTCTACCACCAGAGACTTTATCTCAGCAAAATAATAGCGATGACGATGAAAAAACTGTTGCCGTTCACACACCGGTTCGTTTTGTCTCCGATTTCCCGTATCCACCAGCCATTCCAAATCCGTCAATTTTTATTAAACAACTCCAAGAGAAACCACTTCTTGTCCCTAATGAACATCAACAGCACCATGTAGACAATGATGGATTTGAAGAAAAAGATTCGTTAATACTCAATCAGCAGGATAAAGACACAAGTATAAATATCATTCCTTACCTTCAGGATCACCAACCATTCCCCATGAAATCCAATATAATTTCTACGACTCTTCAATTATTCAGTAATGATTCACCACAACCATCATCCTCGTTGTCCCCATCGGTTTCAGCTGTCACGTCTATCGCGTATGTTTATACTCCAACCACAAGAGCACCACAACGACGACCAATTGAATCATTTGAAAGGAATCCAATTCTACTACCGTCACAGCAACCATCAAGTTCATCAAGCTCTGCTCCATCACCACAAAATTTCATGGCACCTTTTGTCGCAAGCATTAGTGCAGAAGCACCATCGAAAAATGGCTGGAGTGTCGTAACTGGAGGTCCATTTATTTCTAAACCAAGTGCAGCAAGTGATAAAATCGATAGAAATGATGATATTAATGATTATGATGATAATATAAGTGAAAATAACACCGATGATCGAACGGATATACTTGAACGAAATAAAAATACATCAAGTGTAAACACTGACAACTACAATAAAGAAAAAATTGGAATAGATGAATCATCAGGCACAGAGAAAATTTCAGAAAATTTCGATGCGGATAATTTTAAGCCACAATTATTTGGTGGATTTCAACCAATTTTTGAATTTCCATCGGACAATGATCAATCAACAAGTAATATAAAACAAACCGATCCTGTGACGTTGATGGAGAAACCGCGAGGCGCCAAAGATTCTGGATCATGAAAACCATATAGAAAGAATATTAACTCATTTATACATGACTTTACTTATTAAATCATGTTTTTTCTTTTTTTTTTTTTTTTTTCTCCACATTTCATTTTTACTGAATTGAATAATAATGATCAATGAAGTTGTACACAGTCACAATGAAAAATGGAAGAAAAAAAAAAAAAAAAAAAAAAAATTAAACCAAGTAATTTTAGGACATTAGTTAGCTCCATGATCTCTGCGCTTTGTTAAATTACTCATTGGTATTTATAAAAAAAAAAATTATCATAATACAATTATATATATTTATATTTATATTTATTTATTGGAATGTTTAATTTTGTACGTGCGCAATAGTATTCAATCCACAGTCTCAGTACAAGTTGGTCAATAGTATTTGCTTACGTATGAATACTCTAATAACTATTTAAATTATTAATAATAACAATAACTGTAATAATTGTGATAGAGGCCTATGATTTGTATACAATACTATATCTTCTTGTTATACACATATACAAGTATATATGTATATCTCGACTAGATATAAATGTTTGTCATTTTTTTGTTTATATTTATTCGCAGTGTTCTCTGTATTAGCAAAAAAAAAAAAAAAAAAAAATAGAAAATATTTATAAAAGTATAAGCTATCAATTGTTTGACAGTCTTTGAGAAATAAATAATTGACAATATTATTGAATAATTATAATTACAATGATAATTCAATAAATGCACATTCTGTCCCTCTTTATAAATTGATGTCGATTGAATAAATAAAAAATTGTCAATGAAAAAATTTGAAATTATAAATGAATTAATATTATAATAACGATGATAATTAATATTTTAACTTGCAAACAATCGTAAATCAAGTTTCAACAATACTTCACCTTTATCGACTTCACGTAATTTTATACGCTTTTGAATAGGCCCGCATGAACCCTTACAGTCTCGCATAATATCAGAAACTCTTACCTCTGCACGACCCAGAAAATCTATTCAATTTACATAAGAATTTATCATATAAGATTTAGGTCAACTATATATACATATATATTAGATAAAAAAAAAATTTTTTTCTTTTTTTTACCATCAGGCGTGTAGTATCCCTTGTCAAATACAGTTATACAAAGTGTATCCTCATGTACGTCTTTAATTAAAAATTGCATTGATGTGTCCCACAATGGACAATCGGTACTTGATATAATTGGCGTTCTTTCCTCTTGTGAACCCATGGAAACTTTACAAAATGTATTGCACTTTCCTACAGATAATTCATTATATATTCACATATTAATGAAAAAACAATTTTTTTTTTTTTGTTTTTTTGTTTTGTTTATATATTATTAAAAGCTATGCGAAAAACAGTATATATCAACTATATACTTGCAAGATATGAGTTGCAGCGTGATAAATGCCCGAAAATATTGATTCAATATTTTCATAGAAAAGTAAGAATTAATTTGAATCTATACTTATTATTACATACTTTGACCTCTGCGTGTAAAGATTAAATCTTCGGCCTCCACAACTACTAGATTCAGGTGTCCCTTTGTAGGTCTCCTGCGAACTACAATCATGCGATTTTTTTCCTTGTTAGTATCGTGCTACTGTAATTTTTTTTTTTTTTTTTTTTCACTATTTATTACGGTGATAATTAATTCTGATAACAAATAAATAAATAAAAAATACAGAGCAAGTCAAACTTGCATCAGTATTTATTTATTTTATTTATTATTTTTTTTTTTTTCAACTGAAATATTAAAGGAAAATAACACAAAGAAACAAAGAAATAAAAGCAAACATGTGATATTAATATTTTTAGAATTACCCAAAAAGCAAAGAAAATAATTGTATTTTCAGAAAAGCAAAGCAAAGCAGAAAAAAGCAATGGCTTCTTAAATAATCCAATTTTTTATGGATCGCATGCGTCGAGCTTACCAGCTGGCGCTTTCAGATTGCTGCCTTGGAGCACCGTTACCAGGATGCGACCACATGAATACTGCGCTTGTCCTGAATTTTCGCATAATGCGATATAATTATTACAAAATATCGACATTTATAATGAACAAAAAAAAAAAAAAATCTTTGCATTGGAATGTGTTTATGGAGAAACAACATAAATTTTTTCAACAAAAAAATAACAAATATAATGACACGTGGACTTACTGGAACGTTGACGTTGCAAAAGATTTTTTTCATTCTTTGCAAATTGTTTTCTTGCTTCGGTAATTTTTTTAGCCCAAAGTGTACACTCATTTTGTGATGGTGCTAATAGAACTATTGGCCTCTTTGTGCTATCACGAAGTGACAAAGTTCGCGATGGGTCTGATGTAATTGGTATTATATTTCCATTTGGTTCAGATTCACCAAATATTAAAAGTTCATTCAAAAAAATTGGCTAAAAATATATATAAATAATTACAAAGAAATTACTTGAATTAATTTTTTTTTTTTTTTTTTTTTTTTTTTTCAAATACCTTTCTGTATAATTTAAATTTATTATTTTCATTCCGCTCGAATGAAAATTGCTGACCCGTGGGCAATGTTTTTAGCGGTTGAGCAAATAGAAGAAAATCATTGGTAAGAAATGCAACTAATTCCTTACCGCTTTTTGCCTGGGAAAAAAAAAAAAGAAAAAAAAAATCGAAACATAAATTTATAATTATATATGTATATATTTATATACACATTATTTTTTGCATATATAAATAAGAAAAACACTTTAACTGCCTCGTGTTTTCTCACCTATTCGTGAATTGCACTAAATACCTTGTGAAGAATTCCATAATGCAATAATTTTCGTGGGCCCGCTGAATTTGTTAATGAATTGAATACTAACTTTTCTTCAAGAGAACTGTCATTGCATGAAATATGAGTCTGCAACCATTCCAATCTGTCACTGTTCTCTTTCTCCCTCACGCCTTCATTCACTTGTGTACAAAATTCTTCAGCTTTGGCTAATGCTTCCTGCAAATACAATCTATCAGGATGCTCGGACGGAGTATATTCCAAAATCTAAAATCAATTTTAATAAAAATTATAATATATCATCACTGTCAAATATTATAAGAATCAAATAAATAAGGACAATACCTTGCCAATAATTAATGGATATTTGGTAATACGTTGCATAGGTTTAATAAGAAATGAACTCAACGGCATTCCTTTAGTACGAGGATCTTGTTGACACACTTGTGCCACTGCCACAAATTCTGGCGATGTTTCAGTCAAACTTTGAAGGTAAACCGCTGCAGAGATTTGACAGCTACAAAATCGAACATACGCAGACATCCTTGGAATCTGCAAATATTAAAATACAAGAAACACTTGACATTATTATTATTATAAATAATATTTTTCAATTCTTTTTATATTTATCATAGTAGCACAACTCACATTTTCACACAGAATATCACCAATCATTCTGACAACACCATCTGCACTGTTATCTCGTCGTATTCTTAATGTTCTGATCAAAAAAAAATATAATAATAATGTATAGATAAATAAGTTGCAAAAAAAAAAAAAAAAAAAAAAAAAGAAGCTTATAATATTTATCAAATAAATTGTGTGGAATATAGAAAAAAATAAATATTCACCTTAAGAAATTATCATTGCACGCAATGATGTCACGCCAATTGACGAAAATCCTCTCAATCTCATTCACCGTTAAAATCAAACTCTGCAGCAATGGTTTTTCAAATACCTCATGAACAAGTCGCATATCATCGATGTAAGCCTGTTCAGTTGCAATCAATTCTTTAATATAATCCTGACGTTTGCATTCCATTGGGTCCAGTATTGAAATGGAATAGTTGTCATTGATTGGATAATCATCGGCTGCACATAAAGTGAACAAAAAAAAAAAGTCTTTACCAATTCTTCCTATTCAAATTATCATCCACACTTACCAATAAATTTGGGTCACCCGCGCGTTTTTTTTTTGTCTATCCCTTTCTTTCATTCTCATTCTCTCTCTCTCTCTTTCTCTCCCGCCCGCCCAATAAACATGTACAACTTTTATAAATTTTAACAATGACCAATGACATAATCGAACAATTCACCGAGGAAAAGCACTTGAATTTTTGATATTTTTTAATTTATATTTTTTTTTATTATTCATCTTCACACATGATATTTTACTCTCATACACCATCAGGAATTATATATTTTTCTTTAATTAAATTATTCACTCAATCATTTTACTCATTTATTTAATAATTCAATTTGATATTTGCCATACGCATCACCACCAGTAATATAATTATTAAATCAATTCCCAAACTGTGAAAATGATGAAAAATAAAATTGACAGAGACGACTTAATTTTTTGCATTAGTAAGATACTTTATTCGAATTCTCATGTGCGAATTTGTGACTAATCTTTTTTACTATTTATTTTTAATCATTTATTATTCATTTTTATTTTTTAATTTTCAATGCATATGGTATATCGTTTATAAGTGAGCGTATACCAGTTAGGCACACTGATATATATATATTTTTTTATTTATTTTCTTTCTTTTGTATACAAGTAAGAAATGTGAACAAAATTCGTGAGATAAATCAAATAATATTCTGTTCAATCACCTCAAATTTATCTCATAATCATAATCCGATTTTTGTTCACATTTTAACAATTATAAGGGGCGCAATATTGGACCATGCGCTAGCAGCATATTTACTGAATATTAACGATACAATGATAAACGAACAATGCGTATAGATTTCCAATAGTAACATTATTAGGAAAAAGGAACAATGATATTTACGGGACGCATGAATTATTATTTCTTTTTCCTCATCTTTTTTTCTTTTGTTTATTTATTTATTATTATTTTATTTATTTTTTCTCTCTAATAGTATCAGTTATATAGGCATATATAAGTGTAAGAACTCTTTTAGAATGGCTTTTTTTATATTTTTGTTTTTTTTTTTCAGCATCGTCTTCTAAAATAATTAATGAACTTATAAATAATTTATTTTCTCTTGCACACGTTATATTGTTCATATTATTTCATTATATATTCATCTAGGAAAAAAAAAAAGTCGACAATAATAATTACTTTGTTTTTTCCCATTTTTCACACATAAAATTTCAATTGGATAATAATAAAAAAAAAAAAAAACAAATGGATGGATGGATAAATTTATAGAGACAATACAAATTTTTTATATACCTATATGAAGAAAATTTTTTTTTGAAAACAATATAAATATAAGAATTAAAATTGAATTTGATATCAATTTTTATCAATTTTATTCCAGAATATAATTTCAATATTATTGAGTGTGTATATATATATATATAGAGAGAGGAAGATTTTTATTTTTCTTGTCAAATCCCGATCATTCTCAATCAAATATAGTTCAACAGATACTTTTTTTATTTGATAATGATAATAATAATAACAATAATCCAACGAGAACTTTGAAACTAATATAATGTGTAATAAATAATTAAATTGATACAAGATTAGCAACACCCTAGCAAACAGACAATGCAAAATATATAGGAAGCACTTAAACAAATTTAGGATTCCGCCATGAATTTCAATACATAAAAAATAAATAATAAATATAAAGTACTTGGGCCAAATTACAATTAAATTAATGTGTGAATTTTTACATTACAAATACTTTGAAATATAATAAAATTCCAATTAAATTATTTGACAACGTGGCTCATAATAATTAAATAAACAAATTGCAGGCCCATATATATTAATAAGAACATAGTATTTAATCTTTAGTTAACTTCTTTTTGTTTATAAATTCATGACTGGGATCAAAAAAATAAAAGAACAAAAAAAAATAATAATAATAAACACAAATACAGTGTTAAAAATATCAGATCTAAACAATCAATGAACGATCATCTAACGATTCATAAAATTCTATGGCATATATTTCCCCGTTCCCGTAACATTTTTTTTTACCCATATATACGCACACAAACGCGCGCGTACACACGAGTTGGCCGTTGGATAATTGTCGTTGTAGCATTTTCCTCTCTAAACGAAGGAGTAATATTCCTACAATTCATGTATTTTTCTTTGTGTGTATGTGTGTGTATGTATATGTGGGTCTATGTTTCAATACACAACTGAAGTACATTTTTTTTTTTTTTTTCAATTATATTTTGTTCTTTGATTTAATTATTGTTTTATAGCGATGAAGTGTTCTCCACTGGTATCCTTAGGCTGCGTGTCAAGCAGATACGAAAGAGATTTCCATTAGTGATACAAAGTCAAAGTGTAAAAAATAAAAGCAAAAGAATAAGAAAAAAAAATGTCTATATAATTATATATTTTCGCCTATTTTTTTCTTTTTTATTTTCATTTTTTACACCATCGTTACGAGGCGAGAATGCTCCCCTTACGACTTGAGTGTATTTAGAATGGACGGACAAGCAGGATAAGTAGGAAAGATATAAAGAAGCATAAAAATTAAATTGAGCGCAGGGTTAGCATAAAGCGCTTTTCCTCGGTATACAATTATTCAATTGTGTATTTAATTAAAAAATAAATAAATAAATAAATAAATAAATAAATGAGTAAATAAATAAATGAATAAATAAATAAATAAATAAATATGAATTATATTTTGACTTTTGGTGGCGCTCGTCCGTCCACCCATTATCCAAAAAATTTATCTAATCATTTATGAAGATATATATATATAACTTTTTTTTCTTTTATATATATAATTTTGCCTGTTATAATCTACTCACACATAGGTGTCACGTAGTTGCTAGGGAATATTCCAGAGACGCCATTAAGTTCACCTTTCCACCACGCTGCCTCCTGCTTTGCAATAACATTTATCACATCACCCTTATCGAAACTGAGCTCATCATCATTTTGCGCTTGATGTGGATATAATGCCATAACGCGTTCTAAAATTACAGAAAACAATTAATTGAATAAAATGATATCGTCAATTATATTTAATGATACCTAATATTAAACAAAGGATTTTTTTTGTTTACCAGCATTTGGGTCTGTTGGAGAGTCTTGATAGCCATGAGATACGGGAGTACTTCTATTACTGCTGCTCGTTAATGGTTTAACGTATGAGGCTGGGAACCATCCGATTTGTCGCTTTTTACCACGTGCCTGTCATTAATTTTTTGATAAACAAAAAAAGAAGAACACATTGTTTTTGTGATATATTAATAACTGTGTGACGAATAACACGATTGATTCATTTGTAAAATGGAAAAATACCTGTAATTCTCCTTCCCACCATCCAGAATCAGTCTTTTTACGTATCATAATTAATTGTCCTCTCTGAAGATCCAATTGCTCAGCACTGGTTGCTTGATATGGTGCAATCACCTGTACAATTTCTGGTTTCCTTCCACGGCTCTAGAGCAAAATATATATATATATTTTTTTTTTGTTTAATCATAAAACATTGATTAGTGTAAAATAAAATTCATTGAAATATTCCCATTATGTTTTCATCGTGCTGTGAATAATAAATAATAAATATATCTGATATTTTTATTGTTATTCAATACAACGCTCGTATTTTTATTTCACTCTCTATTTTATAAAATTATGCAAATTCGTTTTTTATCTATAAGAATTTTACCCCAAATTTGTATAGTAATATATAAAATTTTAATACACACTGGAAAAAAAGCATTTAAATTATTTCTACTAAAGTATGGGTGTGTACACGCTAAAGTGCGAAATCCTTCCAAGCATACACAGTCATCACTCTAAAATCTTGCTAAATGTAATGCATCACTAAATATCTCGCCGAATATATAAAGATACCTTGTAATACTGCAACAGTGAACAGTGGTGGTAGAAGTGGTAGTTGTAGTAGGATATATTTAAATGGAGATTGTAGATGACAATTGACATAGAGACAAAATCCATCGATTCATAGTAGCAGCCAAAAGAACGAGAGATTACCATTATTCAGGGCATTTAGATTAGTGCCCCAAAATATATTAATCATAATTATTTGAGTTAATTTATTAATTTATAAGTTCTTTTGCTGCATGATTTTTAATTATCATGCACCTCATTTTTCGAAAATTAATTGTTGTTAAATAGAAATTGTCATTTTCCAAGAGATACAAATAATGTTTGAGACATATAATAGTGAACATTACCTGTTGTGATGCCATTACTGTAAAATCTGGTAATTCTGCTCGATCTTCTGCAGCTGCACGCTCATCCTCAAGCTGTTCAGCTGTTTTTTCCATGGACTATATAAACATAATTATTATAAGCCTAGCACGGTGTGAATTTTTAACACAGTACGTTAAGAATATTAGCATAATCAACTCAAAAAATAGACGCAAGGTTAAAGACATTATCAAGTGACTCTTGGTAATAAAGTAAAAGACACAAGAAAAATAAAACGCTTACGGGTGTTCCTTGAGCTGTTGCTACGGCTACATTTTGAACGATTACTGCACTTTGAGCGGCAACCTAAAAAAAAAACAATTTAATTTGATTGATAATTATATTGTGTTTAACAATAAAAAATCATTGATAGGTTTGTGGATATTTACCTGATTAATATTTGGTTCACATTTCTCGACATAATTGGATGGGAAAAAGCCAGTTCTATCACCAATAGAGCCCGTCCACCACTCGCCATCTTTTTTCGTTACGGCAATAATTTCACCCTCATTGAAACTCAAATCATCAGGTTCTGCTGATGAATATTGATACAATGAAACATAATAATCTTTCGATAATTCGGCTGATGTTGCCAAATTTTGTGATATATTTGTCGCAGTAACATTTGTGCTTGTTGCACTCATAGTTGATACTACGGTATCAATAGGTGCAGTTGCTTCACCACCCAATGATCCAGCATCTGAAACATTTTCTGGTACTTCTGCAATTTCTTCCAATGGCCTTTTCTCTACACTATCTTGTTGAATAAAAGTTTTTGTATCTTCATCAGTTGTTGAGTCCACTGGTTCTACATATGACTCAGGAAACCAGCCTGTATGTCCTCGAATTTCACCAGCCATCCATCCGGGCTCTTGATTTTGAACTGGTGGTACTAATATAATATCCCCAGGTTGAAATGATATTTCTTCATCATTTCTCGCAACAAACTCGTATAATGCACGATATTTACGTATACCAGATGTATCATCGGATATTGTGGCAACTGGTACTGTATCTACAGGCCACGCATTATCATCAATTGACTGAGATTGTTGATCACTTGATCCCCAAGCACTTTCAGTCCATGCTGCACTTGTATAATCAACATTACCAACGTTTGTTCGTAATTCAATAACTTTCGTCCGTTTATTTTCAAAAGTCGTATATAAATTATTGCAATCGGAAACTAAATTTTTCATTCGATTTTTAATATCATCAAGTTGACCATTGTTATTTTCTATATCAGACATTTTTTCTGTTATCTGTTGCTGTAAATCAGCAATTTTATCTCTCATTTGCTTCAAAGTTATTTGTTTATTGGCAAATGCCATTTTCATTGCTTCCTGACCGGCTGAATCGTGTGCTGCATTTACTCTATTCTTTGCATCAATACGTGCTTTCTCTTGACTTAACGTGAGCAATCGTTGATTTTGTTCGCGTAATTTATTTTTCAACGCTGACATTTCTTGTAATTGTACATCACGCGTCGATCGCATACCATCAATCGTTGTTTTTACACCAGAAACACCCACTCGTGTGTCGCATATTTTTTGGGATAATTCTTTAACTTTATCATTTAAGGAACCAAGCTCGATAGTTAAACTCTGATTTTTAGCTTTGAGTTTCAATAGTATGTCCTTTTCTTTTTGTCGTTGTGCCTGTAATTCCTGCGACTTTTGATTTTCCCATTCGAGTTGTCGTTGTCTTTCCATCTCTTTTCGCGCAGCATCTCTCTGTTCTTGTGCCCGTTTACGTTGTTCTTCTTTTTCCTGTTCAATTTCACGTTGTCTAATTAATTGTTTTTCAATCTCAGCCTGTCGACGACGCTCCTGTTCAAGTCGTATTTTTTCCAATTTGTCAGCTTCCTCACGCTCTTTTCTCTCACGCTCTTCTTGCTCTTTACGTTGAATCTCCAATAGAGCTTTACGCCGACGTTCCAACTCCGCTTGACCTTTCTCAAAATTTTCTTTACGTTTATCTTCAAATGATGATTGTGGCATACCTGCAGATGGATCAACAATTTCCGGAATTCCTTGCGATGATGAAACACTACTCTGTCGTTGTCGACGAAATGTCGGTGGGATTAAATCTGGTGGTAAATTTGGTGATATAGTTTCGCCCGCTTTCGCCATATCGCAAAGATGCATTGCAAGAACAAATTCTTCACAACCCAATCGACCATCCGAATCCATATCAGCCAATCCCCATATTTGTGCTAATGTTGCTTGTGGTAATTGTGATTGTACCATAATATTTCTTGCTTGCGGTCCTGACAAGAAACCTGTTCTCGTTCTGTCCCACGTATTGAACAATTGTGTATATTTGAGTTTAGATTGATGTGGAACAGCCCAATCAACGCTTTGTGGTGAAGTTACTGAGTGTTGACTGTGTTGCGAATCAATAGATCCAACGCGATCCATACTTGGTGGTCGTGCTGTAGTACTCGATGGTGTATTTGTTGATACTGGGGTATAACTTGTTGGTGCCATACCAACGACACTACCATTTGCCGAAATATTCACTGGGGGCAATTGAGGTGGTATTACACCTATACCACTGTTTGATGCTACTTGAGGCAAGACACTTGCAGTTGGTACTGGTTGAATTAATGGCGCAACATTTTGTCCCATTCCAAATGCTGCCATTGGCATGGGATTTGTATTCAACGGGACAATTGGTGCCGCATTGATTGCTGACGCAACTGGTATTGATGGTTGTGCCAATGAACCGGGTGAAATCACAGTGCCAACTGGACTATTTGGAAATGATGGTGGTGCGGGTTTTGGTGGTGGCAATATTCCCGTGGTTACTGCGAATCCTGCACCTATAAAGCCCAAATAATCTTTTAATCGTCGAAACTTTGTATTGTTTTTTGTTTATCAATAAATTAAAAATAAATTGGTAAAAGTGCGCTGTCAACACTCATCATGCCGAAGCATTGGACACATTCACATATAACATACCGATATTACCAGGAGGTGAAGGTCTTTGACGTGACGCTGCAATGCTCACTCCACCCATGGTTACATTATTTAAATTTCCTTTTTTTTTTTTTTTTTAGAGATGCAGGAAAAAAAACATTTTCGTTTTTTTTTATGTTTTGTTTTTTTTTTTTTTTATTATATATGATATAGAATATGTAAATTTAAGTTGAAAAGATAAATTATTATTCACATATTGTAGAATAGAGTTAATTAGAAATAATGATCAGAAATGAAGTATTTATCGTGCAATTATAGCAAAGCTGAAAATATGCTTTTATGAAACTCAAAAACCTGAATTGAAGCAGACAGAATGAGAAATTGGTCACATACCCATAATGGGTGGTGCAGGTCGAGCGGGTGGCTTTGATGGTGTATTTGTTGTGCCGAGCATACGACTAGCACCCACATTCCCTCTACATTGTCCTAAGGCTGTATAGTGGTGTCATGCAAATACAAAATGGCATTGAAAAATGTCTTCTTGTATTGATAATTGTATGAACCAAATTTTTATATATATGTATATTTATATATATATATATATTTTTTTTTTTTTTTTTTCAAAGAATTATTTTGTTTATTAATTTATGTGAATGGATTTCTATTAGGATATTGTTATTCATGTTTTACAATAATTTCTATGATCAAGCAAGGTGTGTTATGAATGATTTATCGTGACTTTACCTATTGGTGCTTGAACTGGTGGAACTGGTCGAGCTGGTTGAGTACCAAGTGGCAATGCAGTTGGTTGTACACCAGCAACAATTGATCGCGGAGTTGGTGTATGCTGCTGTGATGAAACTGACCCACCAAGATTTACTAAACTACCATTTGCAATATCAGACGCTACAACTCCACCTATTCCTGGACCAATAAATTTTTTTATTTCAATATGAATTTGATCAAGTTATATTTTTATATCATCAGAATGTCACGTACCCGATAAGGGAACTTTTAAACTTTGAATAAGCGATGGTGGTAAAGTTGATGGTACTTCAAGACCCTTTAATTTTAAATGAATCAATTTACATGCAATACTAAATTCATTAACATCCATTTTTCCATCTGCATCTGTATCAGATAAGGCCCTGTTATACAATAAAAATAATAATATTAATCGACTAAATCTTCATCCAATTTTCTCATAGAATCGATAATATCATTTATTTATTGATCGCAATAAAACATACCATATTTGTCCAAGTATAGGGGGCGGCAGTTGTGACATCAGTAAAAATCCTTTTACTTGGTCACCGGTGACGATTCCACCGATTGGTTTAAGTGATTCAAATTGATCTTTGTAATGTAACCTTTCACGGGGTTGAATTACCCATGGGTCAAGTCCTAAATATAAATAAAAAAAAAAACAAAAAAACAATTACAAATATAAAAAATTCTAGCACAATGAATATTGAAAATTAATAAATATATTTTTGATGTCATTTGATGTATTTTTATGAATGAAAATTTTAATTACCGGGATTCTGTGACATAGCCATTGTATTACTTTTAATTTCGTCTACCGAGAAAATCTGTAAAGAAAAATGTGAGAAAATTAATGTCACAAATTGTATCCAACATTGCATTTGTGAATAATATTCAAAGATAATATCTACGGATATTGCAGAAGAACATATTCCTAACCTATGAAGTTCATTTCAACAATAAAACCGTTAATTGAATGAAATTCAATGCATTATAATGAAATAAAATACAAGTATATATCTGAATATAGGTCAATTATTAATGACATCGAAACGAATAAAAGGGGGCGTTATCGAACATTAAGTCACAATCACGAAGAAAAACGTGAAATTTAATTCGGGAGAATTATAACATAAACTTATAGAAGTATCCAATGCAATAATCTATATTTTACTTTTTTTTTCAATTACGACGTAATTCAATTAAATGACATGTACGTACATAAAGGGAAAAATACACATTTGATGATAGACCAAATTACACTAAATATCCACCCGGGTATGCTGCTGGACAGGAACCGCCTCTTTTCACACTAACAAAAAAGAATAAAAAAAAAACACAAATAAACATTAATTTCATCATAGCGGTAATCATCTCATACATATAATTTTTTACTTCAATTTCATTACAGTTATATTGTTATATACGAAAATGAATGGGTTTATATTAAAATACCCGGTCAAATTCACTACTTTTTTGTTCACCGCTTCAATATCTTGACAGTGTACCTGTAATGTCGTGTACTGATGAATTAGAAAGTGTGCGGGCATACAGGTTCGTCTCCTTCAAAGGAGCTTGACGACTGTCACCCGCGCAACAACTAAAACACTTTAAAATTATCAGTAATTTATTTCACAGCGTTACTTGAATTCATTTAATTGAAATAAACGTAATGGCAACAACCACGATCTCTCGTGCTCTTATACATCCCATCCAACTCACGGTTGACCCGCACGCTATCGCTTTTTTTTTTTTTTTTTTGCTCTTTCACCTTCTTTCCTTTTTTACGCCACTTTTATTTTTTTCTATATACAATCGCAGAACTGTGTCGATTTGCGATGGTGGTACTTACTGGGGCTTGGATGGTAGGACTTCGGATTGGCTTTCATAATCGTTCATACTCGGGTATCTTCGTTTTTAGAGAATCGATAATCGTCACAGTCCACCAACTGCACCGTACATAAGTGAACTCGGCTGTTTTGAGTGTGCCCCTGGCGCTCCATCGACTATCGACTCTCGCGCTGTGTACTTCTTCTCCCATCGCTTATTTCGATTGTGTTAGCGTCAGCAAATTTATGTTTTTTTCAGTTTAATTATTATTTTATTGCATTTATATTATTAATTTTTTTTTACTTCTAGTAATTACTTTTCTACAATAAATAATATATATTAATTATAAAATGTATGACAATATATATATATTGATAAATAATCAATTAATTACCACATTAATGACATAATATTCATTAATCGTATGAAAAAATACGAAATTTTAGCCGGTTTTCGCATCACAATGTCCACTGAACAATAACTGGGTGAGTTTTTAATTATTTTTCTTTTTCATATATATATATATATATATATATATCTAATGAATTATTATATGTCATGAATATATAAATCTTACAATAAACTAATAATAATAATTTATATACATATAATTTGATAGTGTAATTAAAAATTTTATTATATTCACAATAATGACAATGAATTAAATACATTTGTATGGAGACGTAACACGTGAGCGATGTAGACAGGATAATCAACTTTTCAATGGCAATCAATTTTATTTCATTGTTAATATATTCAAGTCTATGATTGACTGTGCCCTTTGTCGCATCACGTTCAATTATAAAAAATTAAATTGTCAAATAAATATACTTGTTATTCATCTAAATATATCAATACATTATTTTTGTTAATGATACAAATAAAAAATCTTATTGCAGCTGGTTAATATGTATTACGTGTCCTTGATTGTGTGGATAAGCGGTGCTTAGTTCTATATATATAGTATACGCTATTCGTACATTGGGCCCCGGCAAATGAACCATAATGCGCGTGCGCACGTTTGTACTTGCCAATTGTCCTTTTGCGCGGGGTATAGAAGGGAAAATTTGAAACTAGTTAATATATATATATATATATATATATGATATTGAAATTATTGTAACATGCGATACCATTGTGTGCCGGTTTTGCTGTACGAACTATAAGTAAGTTTAATTTTATCAATTGAATAAAAGAGCCACGTGTCGATAGGTAAAAAAATAATAATAATTATAATTCATATAAAAATAGATTTTTTTTTTTTTTCTTTTTAATATAATGCCTTACAGAAATTCATTCGTTACAGAAAATATTTTAAAAATGTTTGAATATTGACTGATATTCAACCAATCAGCGAAGTTGATGCGCATATTTTCAGAATATCAAATTTACTTATTCAATTTATGACTCACAGATACATATACAAATTATTACTTTTTTTTTTTTTATTTTTTATTTATACAACCGTACGACATTAGAGAAGTATTCCATAAAATTTTGTGTGTCTCACTAAAAAAATATAATACATATTTTATTTATTTTTTTTTTTGTTATTCTGTCGTTTGAAAAGTATAAAGATGAAATAAAAAAATATTTAAAATTTATTTATTACAACAACACAAAATTACTAATTAAATATAAATCATGAAATTATTTGACTTATTTTGTGAAAAAAAAAAAAAAAAAAACAGCAAAAAAAAATCCAAATCAATCAATCAATATTAAATAATTTCAAATCAATTTACTGATATTCATTACAATAATTCTTTTTTTCGTCAACCATATCATAATGATAAATAATATCAATTCTTAAAAAATACTATGTTCGTGATTTATCACTTAATTACAACTAAAAATAAAAAAAAAAGCAATTAGAAACAAAATACACATTTCAAACAATTGAACATTAAAAAAAAGTTATCATATAATAATAATAATAATAACAATAAACAAAAAAAATAATAACAAGAAGAACAATAAAATCATAAATTACATACCTTTTTTTTACTTATCTTTATTTTCATTAGAAGTTATTCGAAATATTGTCATACACTGAGACATTTATTATCGTTAACATACTCATCATTATAAAATCTATTTTTTTATTTTTGATTTTTTATTTTTTATTTATATATATATATAATTTTATAAATGAACCAACCAATGATAATGAATATATGCATACATATTCGCATCCTGTGAACGTATAAAAATATCCAAAAGCGCATGTATAACGTGGAATAGAAGTGAACTTTTGGCCGTATCGTGTCTCTTCCATCGCATCGGATGTTACTCTTGGGTCAGTTTTGCTTCTATTTCATATCGTTAATAATTTCGTATTCACACACTACACATATAAGTACTTTTTTCTATATATTTTCATACATATACATTTACATATCTCTCTATCTCTCTCTTCATATATATATATATGTATAATCATTTGTATAAACACACATTTATCACTCAATTCACACCGGGAATAAAAATCAAGTGGGTGAGTAATTTTCAAATCAATTGACCATTTGCATAATTGAAGTTATTAATAGTATTGGATTTATTATATCATTATTATTATTGAAATTATTATTTATTATAATGTAATAAGTGTCACAGTGAATGACATGAAAAATATTTCCCACGAGGTCGATATAAGACACACATATATCATGTTCGATATTATTAATATAGACACTGTAAAATATTTATAAAATTGAATTCATCCAATACCTCATTTTATATTGTATATACATATATTTATGTGTCTACATGTATATACTATATATTATATGCATTAACGTGAGTAGAATTGGATCGGATATTCTGATTTGCCGGCCGGCGTGGCCATATAATTATCAATCTTAATATATTGGTTTTATTAAAATTACTTTTTTAAATTTTTTACACGTGTGTATGTATATATATATATATATATATATGTTTATAAATATAGATTAAAGTGGTTGTGATTATTAGAATTTTCTTCTTTCCCTTTATCTGTCCTTCAGTTTGTATCTTCACACAATAATTGCATTGATGCATGTGCAATAATTCATGTCTTATATTTATAAATTACACGTAAATATAAATGACTGGCGCCATGGATTTTTCATTGTTGTGTTGGTTTTGTAATTGAAAGAGGTAAAAGAGAAGAAAAAAATTTTTTTTTTTTTTTCTTATATATATACGACGAAAATTATTCGAATAACTATATATGCACTGATGTATTTTATTCAAACATTATTCCATGACTTGGATGGTCACGTTCAAGATAGTAATGGTAATAATATACCATTGGATATCCCTTGGGTTTTTACTATACATGTAAAAAAACTCGTCGTCCCTCTTTTATGGGTTTTTTTACTTTTTTACTTTTTTATTTTTTTATTTTTTTATTTTTTTCTCTCTACATATATATACATAATATCTATATATATAACTGGTATTTTCTCAACTCGTCCATATATAATTTGTAGGTTCAACTATATATGTGTATTGGTGTGCTGATGCATTTGATGAAGGCCACGGGGGCTGCCATAAATGAAGGCTACGGCCCTATGTGTCGGCTTATATGAACAATGATAGAGTGAAAGGGAAGAAAATGAAAAAAAAAAACAAAAAACAAAAAAAAATTCACGACTTGTAGAGAGGGAAGAAAAAAATTGACAAGAGTTTGTCATGTCTGATCAACCCTTTATTTTTTTTTTTAATTTTATTTATTTATTATTTTTTTTTTTTTTACTTTACTTTTGGTACGTATTTTCAAATGAATGCACTTGTTAATTTTTCTTCATAAATAATCTTTAGATTAATATTTTATTTTTTTATTCTTCAGTTTTATTTATTTATTTATTTAATTTTTTTTTTTTTTTTTTTTTCTTGAACGTTTATATTGGAAAAATAATGCAAGGACAAAGATTGAATTTATTCTGTATGATGTTGTTGCGCTAAACTAAAAGCTTTTGTAAACTCGCCCCTGTCGTGAGTTGCCTCTTCGTTGAAGATTTTTTTTCTTTTTTCGTTCATTCTTTCTGTTGTCATTATTATTCTTATTATACACATGTACATATATATATATATAATTTTTTTTCCCTCCATTAATTTTTTTCTTCTTCACGACGAGAGAAACCAGTCACAGAGGGATTTTTCACGCGATGAGAACTTACTACACACACTAAGCAAAATCTATGTATATTTCATTTCACTTCTTCCTTTTTACTACTGCACTCTCACGCTCTCTCTCCCTCTCTCTTTCTTTTATCTTTCTACCCAATTTCATCTTCCATCTTTTTCTTATACACTACAAATAACCTTCATAATGTATGCAAACTGAGTCTGTTAGTCATCTAGAAGAGAATAAATGCGTCCCGAGTGTGTTGGAATTTTTATCGTGAAGAGAAAAAGAGAGAAAAAAAAGCACATCGTGCAACTTCTTCTTCTTCTTCTTCTTCTTCTTCATTTGATCTCATGCACTTTTGCAATAATGTACTAGAAGGAAAACGAAAAGATACAAATGAATAAAATAATAATTGAAGAATCAAAAATAAGATAATTAATTGTGAATAGTTTTAACTAAATGTTCTTTCGTCAATCACTTTTACTTCTTCTTTATTGGGCCTGGTACATCAGTACTTTGTGTGGGTATATATATATGTATTTATACTGATGATTGACTAGTTATTGGTATGGTGTGATGAGTGAAGGAGGGAGAGGATGTAGAAAGATATGGGAATGGGAGGTTTGAAGGAGGACAAGACACATTGACCAGGCGAGAGTGAAGAGAGTGGTGTGTCAGGTTGTATATAGTTGATATACAGTTGCTACATATACCCTGGTACTACATTCTCGATGAGACCATGAAGATATGAAAGACATGGAGAAGTTGAGCCGGTTGAGACGAGCGCCTGTTAATGCAGTTGAAACGTGTGTGAGGAGTATCAGTTGGTCCTGTAACGCCAACCAAGAATCACCTTAGACGATGATAATAAAATTTATTTTTTTCTATTTATAGATTAACTGTATAAACAAATAGAAAATTTTTCGTAAGATTTTATTATCGATATTGTTGAAGGTGATTTTTATATGTATTACTTAATAATTTATATTTATAATTTCAATTTTGTTTTCAGGTGAACACGGAGAAGGGAAAAAAAAAAAATAATAATAAATAAATAAATAAATAAATAAGGAAAGAAATAAAGAAATTGGATGGGACAATTATTGACGTGCAGCAAACAAAGAATAAAAATTCGGGTTTGCATTTATGTAAATAAATGTAAAAAAAAAAAATTATTTCAATTTAATTTTTTTTAAATACGACATTTATTTTTTTAACGTGAAAATTTAATAAGTAAAAAATGGCTTATGACGATGTAATATTAAAAATGGGAGAATTTGGTAGATATCAACGTAGAATTTATTTGTTGCTGTGTCTACCAGCAATAATATGCGCCTTCCACAAAATGGGCGGTGTTTTTTTGGGAGCCAAAATGAATACCAGGTGAAAATATAAAAATAATCGATTAAATTTCAATGAAAAAAATCGTGTTAATAAATCTTTATGAATTATTATTTAAAGATGTTTGCTGCCATGGGAAAATCTAAATGCCACATTCAAATTGGATCCAGTTATGATGAATGCAAGTTACCCATGGGACGATAAAACAAACGAAATATCGCAGTGCAAGAGACGTGCAAATTTGACGAAATTGTATACTAGCCATGGCGTCAATGAGGACGGGGGAAATGTTGGAGTTAACAACGATCCGACAAGGACATCGAGCACTGAGGGGCACATGACCTGCGAAGAATTTGTCTTCGACACAAGTGTTTATGAAAAGACAACTACATCTGAGGTATGCATCAACTACAGATTAATTATCTGATGAAAGTTACTCACATTCGATGAATATGAATGGAGCAATCAATAATATATGTCTTTTCTTCATGTAATAAATATTATTACGTAAAAATTTACTTTTCTTTTTATCGCGTGAATAATGGAGAAATATGTGGGTGAATAAGTCTGATGGTAATAATAATTTGAGAAAGAATTTTTTGTAATTTAATTTATCATTATTTATAATTTTTCTATTTTGTTTTTTTTTTTTTTTTTTTTTTTTTTTTCAGTGGTATTTAGTGTGTGACCGAGCATGGTTACGTTTTTTCGGGGATACACTTTTCATGGTAGGAGTCATGCTCGGTTCAATAATATTCGGTGCTTTGTCTGATAAATTTGGACGTAGACCAATTTTCTTCCTGTCATTGGTGATTCAATTGGTGGGAGGAATTCTTGTTGCTATTGCACCCGAATACATATCATATGTTATCTTCAGATTAATTGTTGGTTCGACAACCAGTGGTGTGTTCTTAGTGGCATACGTAATAGGTATGACATTTTTAATTAACATTTCATTGAAAATATCACAAATCTGTATGAGTTAATGATCAATTTTTTTTTTTGTTTCATTTTTTCTAATGGAGCTCTTGAGATGGTGGGTCCAAAAAAACGACTAATCGCCGGTGTTGGATGTCAATTATTTTTCACAACTGGTTATCTATTGACCGCTGCGTTTGCCTGTTTTTTTACAAATTGGCGAATTTTACAAATTGCTTTTACATTGCCGGGCTTGGCTTTTCTTGTTTATTGGTGGTAAGTCGATTGAAATTAATTAATTTAAATATAATTTTACTAAAAAATTTAATTTGAATAATATTTTTCATTTTAATAATGGAGGTTTATTCCGGAATCGGCTCGTTGGTTACTTACAAATGGTAAAGATCAAGAAGCAAAAGATATATTGCAACGTGCGGCACATGAAAATGGTATTGAAATATCTGATGATGCTTTAAATTCTCTTTTGTGTGAAAATGATGGTAGTACGCCTGATACAAAAAAAGCATCTCTACTTGATTTATTTCGGTATCCAAATCTCAGGAGAAAGAGTATACTTCTATTCTTCAATTGGTAATTTATATTTAATATATTTAATATAATATTTCATGAAATGATAAATAATATAAGAGTAATATATAGAAATGAATAAAAAAAAATTTACAATCGTACAAAATTATAGTTGAATTTGATTTCAGGCTTGTAAATAGTGGTACTTACTATGGTTTATCGTGGAACGTCTCAAATTTAGGTGGAAATGATTTTATGAATTTTGTGATATGTGGTGTTGTCGAAGTCCCAGCTTATACTTTTTTGATTTTTACTCTTGATCGTTGGGGTAGGAAAAAAATTCTTTGTGGTTGTATGATGATAAGTGGATCGGCGCTTCTAGCGACAATATTCTTTCCCTTTGGTGAGCTATTATATTTTTATTAATTTTTTTTTTATTGCCTTCTTAATTTATTCCATAAAATTATTAATGCAATTACTTTTTTTCTTCACATTATCAAGATCATTGGGGAATTGTTGCACTTGCAATGATTGGAAAATTGGCAATAACATCATCGTATGGTGCAATTTATATTTTCACCGCTGAACAATTTCCAACTGTGGTGCGAAATGTTGGTCTTGGTGCAAGTTCTACTTTTGCCAGAATTGGCGGTGTCATTGCACCGGCTGTTAATTACTTAGTATGTCAATTATATATTGGATCGACAATAAATTCTGCTGACACTGAACATTATTTATTTGAATTTATAATCATGATTTTTTTCTTTTTTTTTTTTTTAAGGCTGAGATATGGACACCTTTTCCTCTTGTCATTTTTGGAACGTGCGCACTTATTGGTGGTCTTATGTCACTTTTATTGCCCGAAACGCTTAATAGAAAATTACCAGAAACAATTCAAGATGGTGAATTATTTGGATTGTAAGTTGTCAATTTTTATAATTTATAAATAATTTTTTTTCAACGATAATATATATAATATTTAAATTATTTTCATGATATTCGTATAGGAAAGAGAAAGATTTAAAAGCAAGGAAAGAGAAGAAATGCCGAGAACTTGAACAACTTGATATTCAACAACTGAATGATATTGAGTCAATAAAACCATTGAAAACATTCGAAAATGGTATCCACGATTCTAAACAAAATGGATGACATTTCTCGGATTGAAGAATAAGCGATTTCTATTTGCAGTATTTAATGCATTCACTCCCTGTCAATTGCAATTAAAGTGCATTGAACGAAATCTTAGCATAATTAATGTTCAATTGTGCTTATTTAATTGCTCAAGCAGTGCAGGACGCTTTGATGAACAACAATGTCTTGAGTGATTATGATAAATGAGTGATTGATCTATTGAAAGTCTCGTCAATTTACATGTAAAACTCATCATTTTTTTTTATTAATAGAACATAATGTACGCATATAATATTTGTACCATGACTATTTCGACAGTCATTTTTATAATATTTGAATCAATTATTGAATTTGAATTTATTATGTTGTTTCATTAAATCCAATTGAAATAATTATTGTTTACTTTTCATGAAAATTTTTAATTATTGATCGCACATCCAAAACCAATATTCAAATTCCTGATCCAATACTCGCGCCATTTTTATATATAAAATTTTACTTCAAGCTTGTCACATTATTTTCGCGCCATTTTTATACATTCAAATCGCATGCGCATTGAGCCACAAATCCCCAGAATGGAAAATCTAGAGAGAAAAATGTACATTATGTTACACGTAACTACTACACTTAACAATTCTTCATTGAGGTAACCTATATTTTCAGTTGATTATATTGGTCATTAGCTGAAGGTTATCGTACGATTTGTCGATCAGGCGATACTATTATTAAATTTCAGAACAGTGACAATTTTTACAAAAATGATGGCAAATTGCGTGAAAACAATAAGCCGTGAAGTGTCAAGACGAAATGTAAGTTTGTTTATTAACAATATTAATTAAATAATTTATTATGAAATAGTCCATTCTTAATCACTATATAAAAAGTATAAATTATTATATGAATGACCTTTAATAATAGTACCAACTCATAGATAGTCATGTTTTATATATTTGTTTTTCTTTTTTTCAAAAATAAATTCGATACAATTTTTTCTTCATTCTCATGTTTATATCATCGATATTCTGCCTCTATTTACTTGACGAATCTTGGCTTCTGACAAGTTTGCTACATGGAATGAGGTAAATATACCTCCTCCTCTTCCTCCTCAATGTATAAATGAAAAAAAAAAAAAAATATATATATATCTTTCTTTCATATAATTGTCACATTGTCATTGCTATAAAATTAACGTCAAACAATACTATAACTGCACGCGACAATTTTATCATCTTATACAATCACAATTTACTATGTCAATTAATAATGTTTAAATCAACTGATATTATAGATAAAGAGATTAATTATCATATTTTTATATTCAATTACAGTGAAAAAAAAATATGCAATAAAGTAAATAATTTATCAATTGTTGCAGATATTCTCAATTTTTTCAAGTGGACGAAAAAATAATTATGCGACTGAGGCATCATTCGAAACAAAACCCTTTAGGTTACATAAATTAGAATCAGGACCGTGCACTAAGGTCACAGTGACGCATGATGAAGCTTTGGATATTTACAAAAAATTACATACAATACGACGAATGGAAACTGCCGCTGGTAATCTTTATAAAGAAAAAATCGTGAGGGGTTTTTGCCATTTGTATTCAGGCCAAGTAAGTTTCAAATAGTAAATAAATTGCAAATAATTTTCTTTCTAAAAGTAAAGATAGAAGATTTATTTATTTATTTATTTATTTATTATTATTATTATGATATTTGATTAAAAGTAAATATGTTATATATAATAGGAAGCTTGTGCAGTTGGAATACACGCAGCTCTACGACCACAAGACTCTGTTATTACAGCTTATCGTGCTCATGGGTGGACTTATTTGATGGGTGTTCCACCAGTGGGAGTATTATCAGAACTTACAGGTAGACAGGGTGGTTGTGCAAGAGGTAAAGGTGGCTCTATGCATATGTATACAAAGAATTTTTATGGCGGAAATGGTATCGTTGGTGCTCAGGTAAATTAAAAATTATTTACAAACGTCAGTATGCACGTGTATATTTATGTAACAATAATTTTTTTTCTCTATAATAATATGTGTTGATTTAGGTACCATTGGGTGCGGGAATTGCATTTGCACATAAATATAAAGGCGATGGTGGTGTGTGTACGACACTTTATGGCGATGGTGCAGCAAATCAGGGTCAAATATTTGAAGCTTACAATATGAGTAAGTTATGGGACGTTCCATGTATTTTTATTTGTGAAAATAATCAATATGGAATGGGAACAAGCGCTGAACGGGCTTCCGCAAATACCGAATATTATACTCGTGGTGATTATATTCCTGGAATATGGGTAAATTAATATATATGAATGTTTTTATATCTTGTGTGATAATTGAAAATGAAAAAAAAATATATATATATATAGATTAATTGTCGGTGGTATAATTATTCAGGTTGATGGTATGGATGTATTAGCAGTAAGAGAAGCGATGAGATTTGCCGTTGAATATTGTACATCGGGTAAAGGTCCACTGGTTATGGAAACAATGACATACAGATACAGTGGACACAGTATGTCGGATCCCGGTACTAGTTATAGAACAAGAGAAGAAATCCAGGAAGTCCGACAAACTCGTGATCCACTTACCAGCTTCAAAGAGAGAATACTCAATTCTAATTTAGTAACTGCTGATGAATTAAAGGTTTTTTTATCAATGTTTTTTAAATTTATATTTTTATATTTTTTGAATTTTCGCGCATGAAAAAAAATGTTAATAATGAATTTTTTTTCGCAGGAAATGGAAGTACAAATAAGAAAAACTGTTGATGATGCAGTAAAAATTGCAAAAGCTGATAAAGAAATTGCCGATCATGAACTCAGTTGCGATATTTATTCAGAATGTTTGGAATCCGAAATACGCAGTGTGACACCCTTTGTTTCACTGAAACATAGTAGACTTGGACCCGCAGTGAATATTTAATTTCACCATGCTCTTTAGTTAGATATTCATTATAAATAAAAGTAAATTGAAATAAAGGAGATTTAACAATTATTCTGAGAATATTTATCTATGATAAATGGTAAAGAAGAGAAAAAAATTTTGTTGGTGCTACAACAAGAGGCGATCCTCAATATTCGATTGAGGCGGTAATTAAAAATTTTCACTAACTGTGATTAAATAAAAATAGTCTTTGATCTAATTGTATTAAATTGTTACTTAAATTCGACACATATGAATAAAGAGACAAAAAATATCAATAGAATTAGTAGCAAAATGACTGAAAAATACGTAATAATATTGATAAATCTTGTAAAGTACATTGTAAATTATTAAAATTGATTCTGTCAAAATCAATGAGATTATCTTTATAAATATTAATGATAATTAGTAATTTTCCAATTACAAAAAATAATTCAAATATTTTAATTTTTAAAATTTATATTATTTTTATTAATCTTTTGCAATCTTGATTAATTTCCAATGAAGTCATCGCGGTCAAGTTTAATTACACCTAAATAATTACTTTAAAATTTGACATTTATATAAAAATTTATTTTTGTAGTTAAACAATATTTCGTTAAATTAAAAAACAAACATCTCGGTGTTCACCACAGGAGTTCCATTGATTTTACTGAATTAGTGTCAATTCGATTTACTAGTTATATAAATAATCAAGATATCGTATTTTTTTTTTCTTTTTTTGTGTATACATGTCAGGTATTAAGATGAATAATATTGTGACTACCAGTAATATTATTACATCTCCACGATATCAATAAAAATAAAAAAAACCAGTTGTGAAATTGTAGACGATGAAGATGCAGGTTTTAGATAGAAAGTAAATTATGAAAATACGTGAGGGGATAATAAAATTACAATCTCAAATGCATCATTGTGTAGTTCATTAGTGTCGTTCCATGATAGTTTCTTTGGATTAATTTTTTTAGTTTTTAATCCTCGATAACTCAATTCCAATTGTTGAAGTGACATTCCATAATTTTTTATAATAATAATAATGAGAAGAATAGTAAGTAATAATTATTGACCCGACGAAATTACATTGAACAAAGATATATGAATAAATATAAATAAGATTCGGTTGATTTCAGAAACAACATCATATCCGGATAATACAACAATTGACAACGAGACAGCTTCAGTATTATGCAGTAATTTAATATGAACTATATACTCAATGTATACGTGATATTCATAATTTTTTTTTTCTTTTTTTTTCATATTAAATTACAGAAAATTCTATCATAGTTTTATAATTCTTTATTGAATTATTCTCTTATTTGCTGGATGTCAAAGCAGTATAAATAATCTTGAATTGAATTTAAAAACAAAACAAAGAGCCTATTGCATATACAATTTTTATAAGGTATTAAAATCCAAATAAATAATTCAAAATATATTATTAAATGATTAAATCGTAATTATTTCAATTCCGATGGTATTTTTATCTCACTAGTTTGAAGTATTTCAACTAATTAATTGTTGTAAATGTAAAAGAATCATAATTGACACATTATGACTTGACTGATGTATACTTACATTCATATCAACACTCCCATTGTCTTTTGTCTTATTATTGATATTACGTAAATCTATAAATAATACATAAAAATAATAAAACAAATTACAAACAATTATCACTACTATTTATTATCACTCAATTATGATCATAATTATATGCATTACAAGTAAAATTGGTGCACTAGTTTCATTAATATGCACATACCTTGGTAAATTTACTTCATCAAAACAACGTGTATGGAGTATTTATTTTTTTTTGGATTTTTCTAGACTCTAGCATCTCATGATTATGGTGCTTGGTACACAAAAATAATTTAAAAAATATTCTTCTACCAATTAAATCTAACACATGCAACTATTTTTTTTTTTTGGTTGGTTTTTTTTTCTCTCATTTAGATTTGGCACGTATTATTATTATTATTATTATTATTATTATTATTATTATTATTATTATTATTATTATTGTACATTTCTCATATCGAGTCAATGGTTTTTTCATTCAATTTATGAAGTGATTATTTCAGGAATAATAATGGGAATATCAATTTTTATTTATGGATTAATACTAATGGCTTATTCTGTGTATTTTAAATATTTATTATCACATGGAAAAAAAAAGAAAAAGCATTTGTAATACTTGAAAAAATTTGTATCATCAATATGAAACAAGATAAAACCAATTTTTCCGTTAGTTAATTGAACGAAATTTTATGTAATCTATAACGTAATATATATTTTTCAGATTACTAAAGTACTAAATGAAAAATAATTGCGATTTATATAAGTAGAAAAGCAAACAAATTTTGAGTAGAAAATGTATTAATACTGGAATTATATTTTATTAGATAAAATAATTGACGATAAATTCTAATGAGGTAAACAAATCAACTGATATTAATGAAATGGATTATAATATTGACGTTGCATCGAGTTGTAAAATTATCCAAAGACTCATAAAAAATTTATGGAAACAATTTAAAATTCTTACATCATCACATTTTTTTTCAAATATACTCTGCGTTGGATTACATATTTTACCAATATGCACGGATAAGAATTATTATCACTGTAAAACAAAAACTCACTCATAATTGTTATGAGAAGTAAAAACGAAAATATATATATATATATATTTTTTTTCCTTATACCATTTGTGTATATTGATTTGAAATAGATGATATAGATTCGGAATGAGGATGCCTGAATTATTTAATCGCATTCAAAATTACTACAATCAACATCCAAATAGTACACGAGAGCGAGTGTATTTAAATTGATAATTCTTTACAATAAAATAGTCTTCACTGATAATTCCGAAAGTAATCATTGGACTATTAATAGTAATGTTCATTTTATTTTTTTTGTTTTTTTTTTTTTTTTTCATGCATTGGGAATAAATTTTTCGTATTCCATTGGTATAACAATTGGAATATTTGTTTGTAATTTTTTATAACGAAAACACTATTCCCAGTGAGATTTTTAATTATCCAATATATTTATGTTGATATATTTCATCATTTATATTTCTGGTTTGATGTCTTAATGATGATAATAATAATTATAATAATTGTTTCAGTACTGGCATTGATGATTGCTGATTCAGCTGGTTATATTATTTACATTGTAAATTGATGAATTCAAATATTAATTGTTACATGTATATTTTGTATTGCAATGGCATCGGCAAATATTGTTTTGACCAGTGTCATTATCGATATATTTCCAACGCACGTCAATGCCCTCGCAATTTGTCTTACATCAGCATCTGGACGACTTGGGGCTATTATCAGTAATTTAACACTTGGATTGCTCATTGATGACAATTGTAAAATTTTAATATTTATAGTTGCTACGACACTGTTTTTTTTTTTTTTTTTTTTTCATCATTGAATACATTTATTTTACTAATTATCAATGGCACAGATTTATATATTTATTTGTTGATTTAAATATTTATTTCTATAATTGGTACTTTTTTTTTTTTTTTCTTTTTTTTTGTTACCTCATATCAAATGGTAAACAATTAAAAAAATTTCAACAGCCTCACTAATTGATTTTGATTTTATTTATCAAAGCAATTGTATCATCAATTGACACACGCTCGAATTTTAATTGGACGATAATGTAGAAAATCAATGGACCGATCTTGTTAAATAATTCAAATTATCCCGTTGACAGACAAACATCAGTATTAATTATTAACTATTTTTATTTTTCTTCTTTATTATTTACTTTTGACGTTCAAGAAATAATTATACACAAGAAGAAGTTTATTAACATGGACAAATTTTAATATTGTTATTCTTGTTTTTTTTTTTTTTTTTTTTTTTTCATTTCATAAAAATCATCAAAAGATAATAAAAGTCAACGTATACGATGTTATACATATACAATTACGAAAATTTAAATAAAAAAAGAAAAAAAAAATATGTGAAAGTAAGAAAAAAAAATTTCTTCGCTTTTAAAATCTATTCATACATTGCACGTGCCGCGATCCACAATTTTATTTTAATAAATATATATTATATACTTTTGAAAAATGTAAGTATATATGTAATCGATCCTTGAAAAAAAATAAACAAAAAAATAATAATAATAAACACTTTACGACCGCAATTAAATATATATATATATATTTTTTTTAGCGTATAGTCGCATCGTTCCCCCTTCGGAAAAAAAAAAAAAAAAAAAAATTGGCTATTGCTTCTTTATTATTTATTGCCATCTTAGATTCGACACATCGCAATTTCGCGATGACGATTAAGATAATGGCGATAATATGTATACAATATACACTTGTATTTTAATCTAATAGTTCGTATTATATTTTTAATCGCAATAATATTCATAAATCTTTTTTAATAATACTACTACTACTACTACTACTACTACTAATAATAATAATAATAATAATAATAATAATAATAATAGTAGTAGTAGTAGTATTAGTAGTAGTAGCAGTAGTTGTAGTAGTAGTAGTAGTAGTAGTTGTAGTAGTAGTAGTAGTAGTAGTTGTAGTAGTGGTAGTAGTAGTAGTAATAATAATAGTAATATATTGATGAAATTAATTATACAAGAACATTTTCTGCCACATTTTGTTTAATATACATTTTTTTTTTTTTTTCCTCGTTTCCTGGATAAATAATAATTTAATCTTATTCATTCAATCATTATTAAATTTTTAAATTTATTATACGTACGAATATATAGATGTATTAAACAAATAGTAAATTTATTGCATGATTTCAATGTTATATTTTTGTAGGTATAAAAAATCAAGGCATCTTTATAATTTATTTGTTCAATTGAATGGATTTTCATTGAGGACGGAGTAAATATAAAATTTACCATTCATATTTTTTTTTTTTTTTTTTTTTTTTTTTCATTACGATAAATGTGTATGTATGATAATGATATCATACGGACACAGAAAAATTACATCCAATGAATATCAAATTGAATTAAATCGAAATTTTTTTTTTTTTATCAATCTTAAACGAGTAAGTATTTTTATTTGTTTCATGTTATATTATTTTTCTTTTTTTGTATGATTGAATACATATATATATTTTTTTTTTTTGGTTGTTTAATATACGAAACGTCATAATGCGTCCATTCAATTATTTTACCAACTAATTTGATGATCCACAATCAACTTTATAAAAGGCACAATGTTTCACAGAGGCATTCATCTACTATTAAAAACATCACTATTATTACTGTATTTTTTGTTTTTTTTTTTGTTTTTTTTTTTCCAATCACGACCAAATTTCATGTATATTCGCACCATGACAATTTGCACAATTATAATCACGTATGTATCTCTCCTCTTCAATGTGTATGTGTTGGGTATGTAGGTGTATATATATACAGTCTTTATTTTGTATATATTTTTTTTTTGTTTTTGTTTAAATTTACCAATACTCGAGCATAAAGGCAAAAAATCTATACAGGCATTTGAATTCACCTGTACCTGGACGTAAAACGCGTCTAAAGGCAAAAACACGCTGCCCTCAAAATAGACTCGAGGACTGCGTAAGAAGTTTCAATCTTAATATCTATATTTATTTATCATTATAGCAATGGCACGGTGATGCAACTCTCGACAACCAGTTGTGGATTTATCCATTTATTATTATTTATTTATTTATTTATCTTTTTTTCCTTTCTTTTTTTTTTTTTTTACGGAAACGTAAATCATACACGCATTGTACATGTATATTTATGTATATATAATACAATGTGAGCGTGTATATATATATATAACGACAGCAGTCACGCATCTTTTACAAACCACCACTTGGAGACGCTTAAAAAAAAAAAAGGAAGAAAAAAAAATTAATAAAAATGAAATAATGAGGTCGTATACCAATCAAATACGATTGTACTCTTTTTTCCTTTTTCTTCTTCTTGTTCTTGTTCTTCTTTTACATTTTTTTTGTTTTCTCTCTTTCATGTACTCATTCACACTCACACTCACTCTCTCTTTCAATCCTCCACTCTCTCATTCTCACCATTTAATCGTTCGTATATGGTAAATTAGCGTCGCATTTATTGGCATTTATATATGCAATATAAATAACTTTATTTACAAACATATTATTCATTTTTTGTTTTTTTCAATTCCTCCCACTCTTTATCTCTCTCATCCCTGCTCTCTTCATCGTAACTACAAAATCTTAATAAATAAACGTACGGCAAAAGCACGATTTTACGCACACCAACTGTTCATTGTTTATGTGCACATTATTCATCATTTCTTTCATTTTTTTTTGTTTAATTAATAATTATTAATATTTATTATTATAATATATATATATATATATATATATTGTTTTCGTTTATTATTATTATTTATTATTATCATTATTATTTATTATTAGCTATCAACTAATATTAATTACAAATTCATGCTTTTTTTTCATATCTCCCTTAATTTAATTTTGAATCCGTATTTATGTACGTTTTTCTTTCATTTTTGTTTTTTTTTTCTTTTTTTTTACTTTTTACGGATACAATAAAAAAATCCAACAAAAAAAAAACGAACGGATCACAATTGTATTACAATTGACCATTTAAAACGCGTGCGCGCCGCCAGCTCGCGGGAAATTCAATTTGAAATGTATACATATAAAAAAATAACAATAACAGCATTAGCAACAGCAGCAGCAACATATTTGAATGGTTAAATTGATAGTTCGCGTAGATATAATCATAATATATAAATATAAACAAGCACAACTGACCAATTCATTTACAAATTAATATTAATATTTTTCGTATTTGTGTTTTCTTTTTTTTTTTTTTAATATTTTTGAAATAAAAAAATAAAAAAAAAAGAAACAATATTAATTTACTGATTACTAAAATGCGAGGAGGTATAAGGTCGTGTTACACGCCATTATAACCTTTCATTTTTTTTTTTTTTTTTTTTTTTTTCATCTTCTTATATTGTTAAGTTATATATATATATATATATATGTATATATATAAAACATTCTTGCTGAATTGCAAGGACAATGTAAATGACGTTTCCATTGTTTTAAAGCAAATTCCATTTGTTTCTTCTCTTTTTATCGGTTTCACATTCGATGAGGGAAAGGCACGTTCGGCATCGACACTGTGTGATGACGTAGAGACAAGAGGATCACCTGCACGGTGCAAGCAATACTTCTAACCAACACGGACAAGATGTTATTTCTTGTCTTGAGTATTTTGGACCCCAGCCCTTGGCAAAACTTATTCTCACTGAATTGGCATCGACTGGACCAGTTGATGGTGATTCACCATATGTGAAACGTGATAATGGGCATTTGGCTCGATCAAATATATTCAAACAAAATCCAGGTGGCACACGATAAACCAAAAGTGTTCGTGATTCAGGATCATCAAGTGTAGGTGAATTAACGAATATTGGACTGCCTGATCTGTTATATGCCCATACACCATCGTCTTCTCGGCTCAACATTAAACCTGCAAAATACCACACACAAATAAGCAACAAATAATTATTAGCATATTTCGCTCGAGGTGAAAATACAGCCTGGTTTTACGGGCTGTATATATAAATATATAAAATATACATGCATACATATATAAACACTTACCTAGACCGATTTTACTGCGCGTCCTTCGAACAGCGGCGGAAGAACCATGATTCTCTGCGAGACTTGCTAAACACAGCCCATCACCATCATGAATCGAGTCAAAGACACTTATTGTTGATGCTTCAACTGGATAAAGACGACCAACTCGTCCACCAAGTTCCCAGTACGCCAAAGTACACCACTCTTTGCGATTTGAATTATTCCGATCTGTAATAATTCAAATGAAAACAAAAATAAATAAATAAATTTTTTTCTTAAATCCAAATAGTACAAATTTTGTTTTCTCAGATAAATAAAATTTTCCATAAATACATTGGGTGGGATAAAAAGCATAAAAAAAAATAAATAAAAAAATAAGAAAAAAAATAGAGAAAAAAAATTTGTGAAGATTAAAATTTGAAGGTTGCACAAGGGAAGATGAGAATAAAAATAAAGGGAGGTAAATGCGAAATGATAGTGGTTGGAAAGAGAAGTAAAGAAGTAGCCTGTCTGGCTTGGACCACTGCACACACACACACACACACATTCAACAGCCCACGGTTCAAACTCGACCCGTTCTACCACCGTCATCACGGACTACAGCAATCATCTCATCGTTTTCATCCTGCCGCATCCCGCGCGCACGTATTGCCACTCCTCTCTCTCTCTCTCTCTCTCATTCTTTCGTTCTTGTCCCCCGTCCACCCGCCCAACAACCAACATATAGAAAAACTACTCGTCTCGCCGCGAAAATTATAATGCTCGACCGAGTGGCGGCGGCCTAACAACCTACGCGGATCACGCAAATTGCATACGGCTGGGGCCGTTGCACACATACGACACAAGAAGAGAGAATCTTTTACCACACATTTGCCCTTCATTCCCTTTACCCATATACATTATTATTATCATCATCATCATCATCATCATCACCATCATCATCATCATCATCATCATCATCATTACAACTATTATCGTTATAGATACACATATATATATGGATAATAAATATACCCGAGCACCAGGAAGATATTGTTGAAATTCTGTTGGTTACACGCCACAATTCTTATGTCGATGAAACATAAAATTTCAGAAGATTCTAAAAACACACACACACACACGCATATATATATATATATATATACATATCTACACGAGTGGGCACAGGCACGCACTCGACCCATAGAGAATAGTTTGTAAATTGTGGCGGTGAGCGTTCTCCTACCATAATTTCTCTTTTGAATTTCTAAGCAAACTCGCACAAAGCCACATTATCGAAACGGTTTATCCTATCATTTATATATATATATATATTTGTGTGTATATTTGTGTGTACAAAGAGGCGCAAGCATTTAACCGTAGTTGCTTTGCTTCCATAAGATAAAAATAGATATTACGAGTTTAACATGGCGCCAAGATTGCGGGCTATCGTGACGATTACGTCATCGCATTCGTCGGAGGAGTCGCGTGTATAGAGCTACGCAAGGACGAGTTTATATACATATTGGCGCGCGGCATCGGTAGCATTTGCGCCCCCTCCACCCACCCACATCATCATCACTTGGCATTGTTTTTTTTTTCTCTTCTTCTTCTTCGTTTCTGAGGGGTTAATTATATATATATATATACATCCAACCATAAGACAATATACCGCACATATGCAATGCATCATGTTAAACAAGCAATAAAATCCACATGCAAATACATATTCACGTTATATACCATTTATATACTTGGGTCAAGCACCCTCAGGTTAGATAAGCCATGTTAAGTGTAGTCAACCTTGGATATACATATACATAGATAGATAATACTTCGCATCTCCATATAACTGATATCACAGAGTACAGAGTAAAGTGTAAAAAGACGACGAAACAATAACAAGGAGAGATCGTGCGCCACAATTTTTTTTTTCTTTCCTTTTTTTTTTTTTTTTTTTGTCTCTGTTATTTTCCTAAACACGCATGGGGAACTAACTCTTTCAAAGACACAGGTGACCTCTGTCCTTCGAACGGCCTTTCCGCGCTTGTTCGCTCGCGGTACTGCCTTCTCTCGCATTCACGTCGCAGCGCTATTGTCGTATTTGCGCGTAAGAACATCCACAGTGCAAAAAAAAAAAAAAAAAAAAACAAAAAAACAAAAAACGTAAGAATAAGAGAGAAAGAGTGAAGGAGTAATAGGCCACGCTAAAAACTCTACACTATTTTATCGCCAACGACCCGCATATGCTATCTATATATATGTTTGTGTGTATGTGTGTGTGTGTGTGTGTGTGTTCCATAGAGACCGGATCGAATCGCAAACGGCCATTGTCGAAAGAGTGTATTTATTGTATATAGCGTGTGAGAATCATTGACGGCGCGAGTCTACGTACAATAGTTTAGATATCACATGGGTGTCGACGCCACCGCGTAAAAGATGATTCGACGCCAGTGGAGGCGCCACATACCAGGCGCCGGCGAATGTCTCTCGCTCGTGAGTTCTTTTTCCCTTCTCTCGTGTTTTACACTCGCTCTTTTTAACTCACTTGATTTTGTATATGTTTTTCCTTCTCTTGGACCGTGCTCCTACTCAACAACACACTTACAAATACACATATAATACACGCATATAGGTATATACATATAAACGGTTTATGTCTGTTAGGCCCGAGGCTACCAACCAAGCTAACCGGCCAAGCGCTTTCGGTGGCAGCGCCTACGTTATCCCACCCGTCCAATACGCACGTCAATGTACGATAGAAAGGAGTAGCCAAGACACACTACTCTTTTATTTTATTATTTATTTATTTTATTTTATTTTTTACTTATATATATTAATATACTTTGATGCCATTCTATCGTATATTTAGATTGTATTTTTATTGTAATTTATTTACTTCTCATTCGCGTCTGAATTTTATTAAATATTATCAATGTGATCTTTGCGAAGGTAAAGAAATATATATTTTTGGTTACACGTAAAAACAATTTACTTTACGTGAGACAGATACAAACATGCATACATAATATTATATGCGATATTTTGTGTTGTGTGTGTGTGTGTGTGTGTGTGTGTGTGTGTGCTAGAGAAGCTTCATAACTCGAGTGCGTCTGAACACACACACTGAGAACGCGACAACGATGGCGCCAGGACACATTCCTCTTTGGCGCTGGATTAACAACAAGCGGTGTTGAGTTTATAGTATTTGATCGCTTATATTCACTCGCTTGTACGCGCGAGGACAAGCGAGTGCTCCCGCGTGTCCGTTTCTTCACGCTTTGGCCAACACATACATACACAGACTGTGATCGCCGACCAAAATAATACCTCCATAAATACGTGGAAGATGCCGCAACGACAACGGGTGCAAAAATATTTTACGTCGCAGATAAATATTCACAAAATTAAAGAGAATGGGGAGGACGAAAAAAAAAAAAAAAAAAAAAAAAAAGACACTGAGTGCAATAAATTTATGTTGCGTGTCATGTGTATCCAATACTTATATCTATATAAACTTTTAACAAATATGTATAGTCGAGATTTTCCTGGGGAAAAGAGGGGAAAAAAAAAATAATTTTTTTTAAAGATAACCCGAGTCAAAATTTCCAGCCGGAACTTTGCCCCTTATATCCTACATTTATTGCCCTGAGCCGAAATTTATGAAATTCAGGGAGGGTCGAATACTCACGGGTTGGGTACATTTTTCTTTCGTATACCAAATTTATTAAAAAATGGCCAGAAATAATTATTTTCTATAGCGAAAATGATTGCGGATAAAAAAGATAATAAGCGTGCTCTCTATTTTAAGAAGGTGACTATCAATGTATGTAACGCTTTCATCAATAAATAATCGAAATTCGAGAAGAAAAAAAAAATTATAATTCTCACATACTTCACACAATTAATTATTGTTATATATGTGTAATCGTTACTGTAAATTATTAGTATTAACTTTACATTGAATTATTAATTCTTAATCAGGTGCTATAATTTTATGTAGGAGACCTGGAATATAATTTGAAAATTAGACATGAAAACATAAATCTAGAAAAGCAAAATTATTAATTGAGGAGACTCGAACCTGGAGCCCTTGGACTGCATTTTAGGAAACAGGCACACAAACCAATGCGCCATTCATGAACATTTCATTTCAAAAATTAATAGCGGATGGTAATAGACATATAATTATTTTTGTTTAATTATCACATATTTATATAATTTATTGATTAATGATTTCAACCTTAAAATTTATAAAATAAAAAATTAATAAAAAATTTATGAAAAAATTAATATGATTATCGATATAATTTTCAAATCAAATAAATATCAATAATAATTATTATATATGTATTTAATATATATATGTGTTTAATTTTCATTTAAATATACATTGATTCTCAACAAATTGTATATATATAATTTATATAGAGGGATATATACAATTGTATTTATATATCACGACCCAATTATATGTATATATATTAAACTGTTTCAAAAAAATCGACTTTTTTTTTTTCCAAAGTATATTGAGAATATTGTCGGAAATGATATAAAAAAAAAATGCTGTGTATGTTGGAGCCCTTAATATTAATATTAAGAGGTGCTACATTGCATATTTCAATTTTCCATTCAAATAACATGAAAAACTTTCTTTTGCACTTTGGAATTTTATAGCTCATTAACAGAACAATACTTCGAAAAAATCAGGTTGTATTCTTGTGAAAAATTTTACGCTCTACGAAAAAGGTTTCTTATGACTTTTTTGGTAAATCTACTTTTTCGAAAACTACTATTTGAGGTTAAAGTTGGATTCATGATAAATTAATAATTTTTTTTCCATTTTTCGATGGAACTATCAACTTTATTCGAATTAATTATAAATAGTTCTTGACGAAAATTCCTATTAAGCTGAAAATAGGTTCTGATATATTTTTATAACTTCTTAAATGAACGAAACCAATTTATGATGAACAATTTTTATTCTAGAAAATGTGAAAATGATTACAATGAAATTTTTAGGGAAAATATTTTTTTGTTCAACTATGAAAAGATAATTCATCTACGTACAAATATCTTATTGAAAATATATTCTCAATGCGCATGAGAAATTCATTTTTTCGTAATAAAATTAACAATTGTTACATTGAAATATTTTTATTACAATGCGGGAATTTTTTTCTGTATTCCCTTGTTACTAGTAATAAGTACTGTAATTTCCTGTAAAATAAAATTCTAAAGTGTAAAAAAAAATTTTTTCTATGTTATTTGAATGGAAAATTTAAATTTGCGATACAGCACCTCTTAATATTAATATCAAGGGCTCCAACTTACACAGTGTTTTTTTTTTTGTCATTTCCGACAATATTCTCGATATACTTTTGAAAAAAAAATAGTCAATTTTTTTGAAACAGTCTAATATATATATCGATAATTTGTGAGAACCAATCCATATATATATTCGCGAAATATTCGGAATAACTTTTTTCCCATGAAACAGACGTATAGAGCCTTAATATGGATCAAAACAATAAAATTCTCGACTTTCGTCCGCTTTCAACCTTTTATGATGTATCATAAAATTGTTTCAAGTGGACAAAAATCGAGAATTTTATGGTTTTAATCCATTTTGAGGTTCTAGGTGTTGATTCGAGGTCCACAATTTTATGATTTGGACCCTCAGTGCGGCTCAGGGACAAGGTTTGCGGCCTAAATCTATCGATAATCCTATTCCAAAATTGAAGAACAAAAAAAATGCGGCTCTAGGACAGTAAGGTAGGTCGAAAATTTCGACTCGGGAATACACGTGAGTGGAATTTTCAATAATTCAAATGCCCCCAAAGATTTCAATCTTTGGCTAATTCGATTTCACATCTTCACTAAATAATGATTAAGAAACAAAAAAAAAAAAAGTTGCAGTGGAAAGCACAAATATTATTTGATTGAGACATCAATTGGCATTAGTTAAATAAATATATAAATACGACTAGAAATATTTCATACACTCAATACAGCCAATAGATGAAAAGAATAAATAAATAAATAAAATTTTTAAAAGTTCCTGTTGAACTTTACGTATACAAATAGTAATGGAAAATATACGCCTGCGCTTTTACAACAAACGCTTGATGTATACCGGCGACCTGTTGCGGCCTGTCTACCTCCACGGAATTCGCACACCCACACACACACACACACACACACACACACATACATACACCATTCATACAACATTTTGATGATGAATTCACACGCGCGCGCGCTTCTCTTTATCTCTCCCTCGCATTCACAATTTATTCGTTGTTGAATCAATGAAATTTTGTTGCTTGGTATGTTGCATCAAACATTTGTATGAAAATGAATGAAATAAAAAAGGAACGATGTATAACTTGAAAAAAAAAAAAAAAATAAAGAAAGAAATCCCACGAGAAATGAGTATGCATGAGAGTGTGAGAGAGAGAAAAAAAAATAAATAAACGAAAGAGAAGGCAAATACAGGCGAGGTCGCGGGGATACCGACGAGACGCATGCGGCAGCTGTCTGGCGCCAAGCAAGTCTGCCCTCCATTTCCTCAAGCCTCTGTTGCGTCGTCTTTCGTGTATGCATATAGTCTTGGTGGGTCTACCACCTTTCAACCGATTTTTTTCTTTTTTTTTCTTTCTTTCTTCCGTTCATATATATATATAATTTATATATTTATTATTATTATTATTATTATTTTCAAATCTTCCAGACACAACTGAATTGAGTGAATTTCATCGTGCACGCTTGGCGCTTGCTAGTTGGATCTGCTACCACACGATATCGACTATCGCACATTATTTAAAGAGACGAAAATAGAAAGGCGGCATCAGACAGCAAAAGAGTATACATATATGTGGAGGTATAATACCCATAGGGGGATAGGGGAGAAAAAATAAAAAGAAAAAAAAAAAATTCAAAGAAAAATTCAAAGAAAAATTTTGAAATACAAGAAAAGATGAGGAAGGAAACGACGACAAACAAACAAATAAACAAACAAAAAATAATTTCAAATTTCGGAGAAATATCTTTTGTCTATAAGGTCACTTGTGTAAATCTTCTCTTACCTTCGCCATCGGTGGTGAGCGACTCCGGAAGTCGCGAGGGCGCGGCGGTATTCCCACAACGACGAGAATCTACTTGACTCAACTGATTGACACAACTTGAATCTGAAAAAGCGAAGAAGAAAACAAAAAAAAAAAAAATTAAATTAAATTATATTAATATCAATGTAAAAATAAAATTATTGAAAAAAAAAAAAAATAATAAATAAATAAATGAATAAATAATAAAAATATTATAGAATTTATAAAAAAAAGTTTATAAATAAATAAATTAAAAATAAAAAAATTTTTTTAAATTGCATTAATTTTATTCAGTGTATATTATTACAAGAATACACAAACGGTTGAATTAATTTTTTTTTTTTTTCTATCCTCCCATTTATTTATTCTTTCATTTCATTTTTATTATTATCATTATTATTTTTTTATTTTTTTGTTTTTTCTCTTTTCTCTTTGCTCATCGTTTATTTTGCATTCCTATGAAGCTACATTTACAAAAGCTTGACCCCCCGCTGAATACACGATTCATTTGTATATATGCACATACATCGCACACACGGTGCGGCTACGTATATAAAACAAGCGTTAAGAGAAATAGATATATAACATTGAGAGCCCACACGGGCGTGTGTGTGTAATAATAGCAGCTCGCGAGAGAATCCACGACGACTAGGCGCCGTATCAAAAAATGCTTACCTTCGCGATTCATTGCACTTCTGTCCGCTGGGATGAGACAGTACGGGGGTGGTGGCGACTCTAAAAACAAACAAATAATAAAAAAAAATAAATAATGAATAAATAAATAAATAACGAAATAAACATATCAATAAAAAATATTAAACGCATGGATAAACAGACAATAAATATTACCATTGCATTATCATTTACCTCAATCATCAATCGCATAAATAAAAAATAAAAAAAATAATAAAAAACAACTATATGTGTATATTTATAATCAAAGATGCAGAAAAAAACGCATGAAAATAGAATTTTAGATATAATTGAATAAATAAATAAATAAATAAATAAATAAATAAATAATATAAATAAGTTGTCGGTCATGTTTGGGTGGCGTCGTCACCGAGAGAGCCGGTATCCTCGGCGTTAGCGCCGGCTGGCCTCGACAATTAGCTGGCGCCAGCAATGACACGCGGTGTCGGCAGTATTTCCCCTCTTATACCTCACCGCACGGTTGGCCTGCCGCGCCATGCTAGTCCTCCTGTGTCGGTTGCTCGACGTCGAGCGTCGACGCCTGCGAGTCACTACTCGTTCTTTTCCCCCACCAATCCTACTTATTTTGTTTCTCACTCAAACTCACTCATTCTATTCATTCTTGCCTTTCCCTTTTATTTTTCCAATATATATCAATGTGAGTATATATGTATGTAGTATTCCGCTACCGATATGTCCACCACCACCCCTGTCCCATTATTTTAACGACAACGACAGTGACAAACATAAACGATGGCCTTTTTTTTCTCTCTCTCTCTCTCTCTCCTTTCTTTTCCCCTCTCGACCCGACAAAGTGACCAGACACCCGTCTCATTGTTCTCTATCCATTTGCACTTTCCCCACTACTTACATTTACAATTCATATACCATTGAACTTTCTAATTCCTACCAGTAATTACTGGTGGTACATAATTGAAATTTAGGTTCGACAATTTCAACAAAATTTCATGGTCAAAATTTCAAAATTTTACAATCATCCTATTAACACACAAGAGAAAAGTCATTTTGAACGGCACTACCTGATGAATGACTTCACATAAAATTTCCTTATAATACAATATTTAAGATTATATATAGGTATAATGTGTCGTTAACAAGAAAATGAGAGAATGAGAGAGAGAGAGAGAGAGAGAGAGAGAGAGAGAGAGAAAAATATATAGACAGAAACTTTAAACGGAATGGGGCGTTACGTAAAATAAGCAAGGCACTGGCGCCAGTGTCTCTGTCTCGTCGTCATTCGTCTGGACAACTAAAAACAACTGTCGCAAATTTGTGTCCTAATATATATATGGAAAGAGAGAAAGAGAGAAAGAGAAAGAAAAAGAGTGCGAGAGAGAGAGAGAGAGAGAGAGACGTATAAATAATATATATGGACATGTATCGAATATAATTCTTACCAGGTTTACAAAGTCGACTCCAATGATACGGATTGCAGCAGACAAATGATGGATCTTTAGCTGAATGACACACTGGCAATTTTTTCAACTCAGATGGATGAGTGAGATCGGGCCATCGCCACATTTGACATGATAATAAATGTGCGGGTGCTAATGAAATACACATTGACTTTGTCAATGTTTGTTGTGCTGTATTATCATTATTACCAATAGACAATTGTCGTTCTTCAATTTGATTTGTGGACTCATCAACAATTTCATTTTCATCACCATGACGTAATTCACAGTGTCGACATCGTGATCGATGTCGATTAAAATGATTTGAATGCCGATGTCGTAAATGATGATGATAATGACGTGTATTACGTTGTGATAAACGATAACGTCGATAATTATCCTGTTGATCATTTATATTTGATGTAACATTATTGTCTTGTCGTGTATTAATTGTTTTTTTAGCAACAAGCACGCACGATCCAAGATCGACGCCATAACTTTCAATTGTCGTTAACAACATATCCAATTGATTTTCTTTCAATGACTTTAATAATTCTTTGCACCGTGCTACACGATTATCCGAGGACAACTCGTTATAATTATCAATATTATTACAATTAATTTCGTTGTCCTCGTTGTCGTCGTTCTCGTTACAATCGTCTTGAGAATCGGTGCCACCGCAACAAGCCTGATGTAATTTTGTACAAACTCGTCCACTTTTTGGATTATTATCACTGCCTCCACTATTACCAATATTATTATTTATATTTATATTTATATTATTATTATTATTATTAGTACTTGTAGTTGTAGAAATAGTAGTGGTAATAGTAGGAGTAGAAGTAGGAGTAGTAGTACTAGTAGCAGTAGCTGAATATTTATTTTGTTTTGAATTTGTGACAGTTTGTGAGTTTGCTGCTGCTGCTGCTGCTGCTGCTGATGGCGTTGATGCTCCTGCTACTGTAGCGGGGACAGTTGTTGTCGTTGATCCACCTACGTTGTGAGAATATATTGTTGAAGCTGCTGGTGATGTTGGTGATGGTGATGATGATGATGATGATGATGATGATGATGAAGATGATGATGATAATAATGATGATGATAATGATGATGATACGCGTATTGCGTTATTGTTGCGTGTCGTCGATGTATCCTCTTGAGTCTCACACTCGGTTTCATACTCTCGGCGTACCTTGGCCTTTAACAGACGTCTAGTTAATACCGTCCGTTTGCTCCAGAACATGAACATGAAACACGATAATCCACTTACGCATTTGGGGGCCAGTACGTTTTAACTTTGCCACGTGGTAATATAATAATTCTTTTGAAATATTAATATTAATTTAAAAAATAATATTACAATTCAATCAACAATTATATATATTTTATTACTTTATTATTATTATTTTTTTTTTTTTTAATTTTTTTTTTCACGTGTGCGAATAAGTAACGGGTTTTTCAAAAGTTTTGTAGTTTTATGTACACACGGACGCACGCACGCGCCAACGTATCCGCACAAATACACGCACACTGACCGAATGAAATGTAGAAACTCAGGAACGAGATGACGATGGGTGAGGGAGAGAAAGAACGAAAGATGAAAAGAGAGGGAGAGGGAGAGGAAGGTATACGGCACACTCTACACTACGTATACGACTATTTGCCGGCGAGGAAGAGCGTTGTACCGTCGCTGGGCCACGGTCGTGCACTCGAAATAGCGTGTGACGCTTCCCAACCAACAAACTAAACTGCCTCACTTCTCTCGTTGGCCCAACGCTTCTTTCTTGCTATTTTTTTTTTTTTTTTTTTTTTATTCTTTTAATTCTCCTTTCGTCCCACTCTTTATTTTCTATTTCTCTCTCAGTCTTTTCAAGCAAACTCAACACGACTTATAAATTCTTATGAACACTACCACAAATTTTTCTTTCAATCATTCACTTCTGCTGCTATTGATGATGATGAAGATGGTGGTGGTGGTGGTGATAGTGGTGGTGGTATAGGTGGTATAGGTGATGTAGGTGATGTAGGTGATGTCGATGATGATAATGATGAAATAGATGATGATACTGACACTGATAGTAATATGAACAATTCAACTGTTGCTCTATTATTTTATCGTCTTGTTTTATTCTCCTTCTCGTTCTTGTTCTTGTTCTTATCCTTTTTGTTGTTTTTTTTCTCCTCGTCGTCTCCTTCTTCGTCTTCGTCGTCGTTTTCGGCGCTTTGGCACCACATAACACTGATTTACAACAATCACTCATTCGTTTTCGACTAGCAGCAATTCGCATAATTTATTTTATCCACCACAATCATATTTACTTTGGTTTTTTTTTTTCTTTTTTTTTTTTTAAATATATAAATATAAATATATATACAATAACTTTTAAAAAACTATTTCACGTTTTGTCAACACACCCGTTATCATTTTTCCTGTTGTTATTTTTATTGCACTATTGCACTATTGTAAAACACACTTTGCATATTCAACACAACAATTCACTCATGATATATCAAATAATAAATATATATCTTCTAATCCATTCTCAATGATAGGTCGTGTTCGCTCCTTTTCTTTTTCTTTTTTTTGGTTTTATCTTTTTTCTCTCTTTCTCTCGTCTCCTCGCTAATCTACATATAGAACAAAAGAAAATAATAATAATAATAATAACGACAAATATAATCAATTATATCTATTTATTATTATATTTTAGTATACAATACACTAAATATATATATATGCTCGTGTGGAAAAAAAAAAAATTGATCCACTGGATCGCACAAGCAGCGACGACGATACACAGACACACAGACACACATGGTTTGATCAAGTATATAGAAGGTAAATCCTCGCGCGCGAGGCACACGAGTCAACCAACAAGTATACTAGTCGACTCGACGACGTTCAAGTCGACAAGAGAGGTCGACGCGTGTCGAGCGCACCGACGTCGCGACGCCGTCGTGTTTGCGATCGTATTCGTTACTCTTTATATACATGCATATATACATATGAATATAGTTTAACACGCGCGCATTTTCACATCACTCAATCGTTCTCTTTCTCTCTTACTATCTCTCACTCAGTTACTCACGATTGTCCCACTATCGTCTCTCCCTCTCCCCGCGATTTTTTTTTTAATTTGCTTCTTCTACTCGATTAGTTGTTTGCGATTTGACGACAATCGCGATAAAAATGTCGCGGAGAAAAATAACAAGAGCGAGACGAGAAACAAAAAAAAAAAAAAACAAAAAAAATGTAACGATTTAAATGATGTTTAAATATGATGATGAATAAAATAAACACATGCAGAATTATTAAAGTGATTGGCTCCTTGCCTTCAATTGATGTATTTTATTTATTTTTTTATTATTCGTTGTTGGAACGTGAACGCTTGCGTATTAGTTTGAAGTAATGAAGAAGAAAAAGAAAAAATTAATAATAATAATAAAATAATAAGCACACTCGTGAACACGAATACTTGAAGTTTATCCACAGGACAATTTTAAAAATGAGATGTGTACTAGTCACAAGCTCGGACTTGACTAGTTGGTACACACGAGGTCCGGGGCCGTCACAAGTCTACACGTTCTATCCCCACTATTTGACGCGCGTATACACAAGTTTAAACTTATACGTTCATACGCTATGTATATTCTCCCACTATTCACTGTTATTGGACGTTTTTGTCCTATTAACATATACACACACACACACACACACACACACATTCACACACTATATACACACACAACCGGCTCCTCTCTACCCAACATGGCCGACGTATTTCTGACCGCTATTGCGTTCTCACTCGCACCACCCATTTTATAAATACTATTTAGATATTTTACTCTCTCACTCTTTTATTTTAACTCACTTCGTAATTCTGTCGGTCCACAATAATGGCGCTAGTGTGCAATGATATCTTCACTCCACAGCTTCCGTTCTCCAACACGTGGCGCGCTTTTAAAACACAACAAATATAATAAGTTTTGATTATAAAAATATTTCCATTTATTTATTCATCTTATTACTTCATTCATTTTTTTTTTTTTTTTTTTTTCATTTTTTATTAAAATGTGAGTATTATTTTCTCATTTATATTATAACCGTTCTCTGCCCCCCCCCCCCTTCCCTCCCTCCTCTCCCCACTTCAACCGTTTGTGCCACTATTTTTCATATTCTCTCTTGGTCACATTCTCATCTCTCACTCTCGGCATCAATGTTGTTGCTTGTTGACAATGAAATAAGAAAAAAAAAATATATATATATATATATATATATATGTATATATTATCGAAAAGGCCTCGTGAATTTTTATAGTGAATTGAATTTCACGAAGAAATAGATGGCGCCTGGCATAAGAATTAGCAATAGTGTATTGGATTGAATAAATGGAGAGGGTGATATTGCTTATATGTATAAATATAAATACGGCTGGCGCCGCAATGTATATTGGAGCTTTATAGATGACAAGAAATAACGCATATAATAGTAAAAGTGAGTTGGAATGAATACAGTATTAATAATGGAGAATGGGAGAGAGAAAGCTCGTGTGTATGTGCGTGTAATAGAGACACAAAACTGAGAAAAAGAGAAAGAGAGAGAAAAATTGAAACAAGGAAAGATATATACATAAGTGGGAATGAAAAGAAAGGCATTCGTAGGTCGTCGCTCATAAATTGGCTAATTTTAGAAAACTTGTTTGAACAGGGAGCTGAAACGAGATTTTGTAATGGTTGCGCGCGTGACGCGATCGACGCGGTTTAGTGATTAATAATTTTACTCATAAATCTGATAGAAACTTCTTCATACATATGTTCTATACATATATATATTTGTTTATTTGTTTGTTTGTTTGTTTTTGTTTTTTTTTTTTTCATTCTTCATTGCATAGTCAAGTAATATACATATATTTAAAATAAGGAAAAAAAAATGGCGAAGGCAAGAAGAGAGAAAAAGATGAAATAAAAAAAAAAAAGAAAAAAAATCATAAGAAAAAAGAACGAACTTACGGCGCCGTGAGAAAAATAAATAGATAAATAAACTATATGAGAATGCGGAAAACTCATGACGACGACGGAGACGACGACAAGAGTACACTGGTTCCGATGTGAGTCTCGTATCCCCTATTTGTAAGGGTGAAATAGGCGCCGAGTGTGTTGGCAACTTGGCGCCGCTTGCAATATTCTTGCTCAAACCAAAACTTCACCATCTCTTTCTCTCCCTCGCTCGCTTTTCTTTCTCTCAACCCTCTACTGCATACATGTGTACGTATATAATCTACGGTGGTGGTTGGTTTACGTGTGTCGTCAATTGTCTGACGACCGATTTTAAAATAGTGTGAGTAAGCATCGAGAGGTTGGGTAGGGTGAACCTAGAGGAAAAAAAAAAGGAAATTGAATTATTGTGAAAAATAGATTTATAGATTGTAATGTGAAAAAAAAATATATATAAATAATAGTAGATTTATACTGCCAATGAATTTTAGTTTAATATTAATTTTGATTATTTCGTGTCTGATGAAAAAAAAAGACGCGACGAAACTAGACGAAAAAAAATACTGAACGTAAGAAAAATTTGATGGAAGAAGAACTTGATGAAAGAAAAACTTGATGAAAAAAATACTGAACTGAAAAAAATACGAGACGAAAAAAAATACTAGTCGAAAAAAAATCCTAGTCGAAAAAAAAATACTAGACGGAAAAAAATACTAGATGGAAAAAAATACGAGACGGAAAAAAATACTGGTCGAAAAAAATACTAGACGGAAAAAAATACTAGATGGAAAAAAATATAGACGGAAAAAAATACTAGATGGAAAAAAATACTAGACGGAAAAAAAATACTAGACGGAAAAAAAAACTAGACGAAAAAAAATACTAGTCGCAAAAAAATACTAGTCGCAAAAAAATACTAGTCGCAAAAAAATACTAGTCGCAAAGAAATACTAGACGGAAAAAAATACTAGATGGAAAAAAATACTAGATGGAAAAAAATATAGACGGAAAAAAATACTAGACGGAAAAAAAATACTAGACGGAAAAAAAATACTAGACGGAAAAAAATACTAGACGGAAAAAATACTAGACGGAAAAAAATACTAGACGGAAAAAAATACTAGACGGAAAAAAATACTAGACGGAAAAAAATACTAGACGGAAAAAAATACTAGACGGAAAAAAATACTAGACGGAAAAAAAGGACGACGAAACCACAACGAATTTTGAAAAGTTCATGCTTGAACGAAAAAATGCATATCAAATAATTTCTCATCATTTTCGATTTGTGGAAAAATCACCAGTAGTTGGAGGAAAAAAACACAGAAAATCAAAACAAAAAAAAGATGATTATGTAGGTAAATTGAAGGCATGAATGATATAATGAACTGTTTTGGGAATTACAAACTCTCTGAAACAGTGAAATATCCTTTTTTTTTTAAATTCATTATGGGATATTACAATATGAAAAAAATAGTCAACAAATAAAATTCACAATGGGGGGAAAAAAGTGGCTAGCGAAATGTTTCAGCGCACTAAGCCGACTCGGATATGGGAAATTTTATTTTACAATGTTTAATGAAAAACAGGTAAAAAAAATCGAGTAGGAACCTAAATATTACAGCCTTACTATTTCCGTATAATAAATGAAGATATAATGTGCAAGCCTCTTTAGTCCCGAAAATTATCTGCAGACCCAAATCATTACCGATCGTAATTATGCGTATCCCGAATCAGTACATACATTTTATCTTTTTTCATACAATAATGTTAGCACGCCTACCTCTGTATGATCTACTTCCCTGCGCCCCGATTAGCTAATGCATATGAACCTTATCCATGAATATCTCATAAACGAATCCAGATGTAAGTACGTCATGGCCATACATCGTGATCTGCATCACCATATTTGTGTAAGTGGAGAAAAGGGAAATAAGAACCACCTCAGATGTCGAAAATCAGCTCTGGAGCCAAGAAATTATCATGCAGTTCAGTGCAATAAAAATTGTCTTTAATCCTCAGGACAATAAATGTAGGTTGTAAGGGGCAAAGTTCCGGCTGGATTCAATAAATCCAATTTTTAGACCTTCTTTAGCAATAATTTTGACGCAATAAGAATCTGACTCAGTTTTTCTTATATATCATATAGAATAAATGATTTGATTTTTTATTTTTAATCTTGAAAATTTGAATATTTTTATATTGTTTCGATTTATTATTTCTCCAATATTGTGGAGTGCTATCTCCAGATTATGAGGAAAATTATGGAAAAAAAAGCATTTTTCCAAGAGCATAAATTTGTACTTCTATTCACCGAAGAGGATCGACTCTTTTTCCATTTGTTTTTAATCTATTACAATATTTGAAAGCATCAGCTTTTAGTTAGTAATTTATCAGTAATTTATATACTTCAATTTATTTGCGACTATTAAATTATATGATATTTTTAAATATATTCGTAATTCAATGTAACGTGTACCATGAACATAATTCTTTATTTTTCCAAGAATGCTTTCAAAAGGAAAGCAAGAAGTAATTCACAGTGGTCTTAGATCTTGAACAATTTCAGATAAATGGAATAAACAGTGAATATTAAATGTCACAAATTGTGGATCGTGTAAGACGAAATTTAGCAACGAATGCTGTTGAAAGTTTTTTACTCAAATTAATATCATCCAGTATTATTGATTCTTGATTTAATAAATATATGCCTGATACTAATTCTGAATGATTCAAATATTTTTCTTCCATCAAATCTTCAAAAATAGGGAATGAATAAAATAGAAGGAAAATCATGAAAAAGATTTGGTTACATATTTTTAAACATGTAATAACTTATGTTTAATATTATGTATTATTTATATTTTTTTCTATTTTATGTTTTATTAAACTTATTTAATAAAAATATAATTCTTTATTAATTCATTTGATTTTAAACAAAAAAAAAATTATTGGCATTTATTTATATGGGCGGGTATGTGTTTAAGTGTGAATAAGTTTGCATAATAATGTCTTTTATAATTTAATATTTACATTTACATTCGTGCCGTCCAAGGATCCCTGTTTCGAGTCTCACCATCTATCATTTCTATTTTTTCAAATTTATGTCTAATTTTAAATTTTCAATTACCTTGCAGATTTCCAACATAATATGTATATATATATATATAAGTGCACTGATGATTGAAATTATTCAATGTAAAATCAACAGTAATCAAATAAGTTGCAATACATATACGACTCGTGATTGATTGTGTGATGTGTTTTTTTTTAATTTTGTCCATTTATTTTTATAAAATTAGAATTATGAATTTATAAAATTATATTTATAACATTGCAAAGTGATTTTTTTGCACAATCACATTGTAAAGTTATGTCATTTTCAACAGAGTAGGTGGGGGTAATTTCGAACGCGTTCTGAGCGTGCGAAAAGACGAAAAATTTTTACTCGGGATACTCTTGAAATCCTGATTCTCAAAAATAGCATCTCAATAGCATTTCCAAGTCAGAAAAAGCCGCGCTAAATACCATTGAGCCAACTATCCTTAAGATTATCGTTAGAGTATCCAAGGAATCAATTTTATAGAATACTGATGCGTTGATGATGAGCTAAAATTTTAAATATATAAAACTTATGACACCAATTTACTCCAATAGTTTTTCAATTGATGAATAAAAATTTAATCATATCAAAACTTGATGATGATCAAGTAAAAAATATTATTATTTATTTATGAATTATTATTTTTTTATTTTTCTATATACAAAATACGACGTGAAGAAAAAAATGTTATTTTCAATTTAAAAATTTCCTAAAAGTCATATGTATAATTTTAAATATGAATAAATGGCAATGCATCTATTAGCAGGTGACTCATTAAATTTATCTATTCCATTAGTATCATACAAAAATTCCAAGCTTAAAATTGAAGAACGTAGAAAAAAATTAAAAAAAATATATATTCATTAACGATTTTTAATTGTGTATGATCCTCAAAAAAAAAAAAATCAATGATAAAGTCGAAATAATATTGGGACTCAATCAAAATGGATAAACGAGAATTTGTACGAGTGAACATTGAAAGTTCGTGAATAGATAAATAATAAGTGGTAATTGACAAATGTAGTCGACATCAAATGACAAATATATACACATCAATGAAGATAAGTACACATATAGACAAGAAATCTCAGTGTTGTGTATTTTTATCAGACTGCAAAAGAAAATGAAGGATATTTGGTGTTATAGATGTAATAGTGAAAAAGAGGTGGAGAAAGACTCCACGGCGTCAACGACGACTGGTCCGACTGGCGACTTGGGATCTCTCGCCTTGTTTATCATCCTGTTCCCCCTGGCGCTATACTCTCATGCCACGAGAGAACATCAGAATTGTGTATAACAAGTATCAAAACACACTTGGCGTCTCTCGCATCGTGTTTCTCACCCCTGTCATATTGTTTGCGGGTAACATGCCAGGCGCCAATTTGTCCCTCTCAATTTCACTCATGTCCATATACACATGGATATTATTTTTAATCTGTTTCAATCGAAAGAATAATTTGTGTATATAAAATGTCGTGAAAACAAACATCAGTGCGAGGGGTGATTTTCCTTCCTTGCATTGGTTTATCATATCGTGAAGTAAAATACGTGGAGCCCCAGGGAGAAGAACGCATTGAGTCGCCGTAGCGACGCGACGGTTTAGCTGGCGCGTCAAAGCAAGTCCAATTCGGCGCCAGCCAGTCAGCCTCGTCGTCCGTCGGTCCTCGGCTCTCGTCCCGACGGCGACTCTGCCGACTGGAAACTCGACGCCAGGAGGGTGACGCCAACAGGACACCCCCTTGTCCTTTTTTTCCCGCACTACGTTGTCTCCTTTACTCTCTTCCGTTTGCCTTTGCCTCATCCCCTAGACAAATATATACCGATTACTTCTTCGCGATCGCTCGCTCATCGCTGTTTACTTCACCATCACCGTCTTCGTGAACAACCATCATCAATATCATCGTCATCATCATCATCATCATCATTATCATCATCATTATCATTATCTTCGTCATTTTCGTCTCCATCGACATTGTATTCTCATCAAAATTACAATCACATTCATTTCGATTAGTTAATTTTTTAACTTGCCTGCAGCTCCGAATCCACCGATCTCCTTCGTCCACGATAACCGGCGAAACACTGCAGTGAAATATAAAGGAAAAAAAAAAAAAAAAAAAAAAAAGCAAATTATAATAATCAAGACAAACAGATATAAGAATTGCGTAAGTGTTCGATAAGATATCGCGGGATCGCGCGTGGGTTATATTACTTTTTTTTTACTCCCCTCCCCATCATTATTTCTCTAATGTTACGTACACATACATATGCAATGGATGTCATTAATGTCATTAGTTAGACGTAAAAATTCGTATGTAAAGAAAAGATGAGAGAATTTATAATGGAAAAATAACAAAAGAAAAAATAATTATGATAAATGGTTTAAAAGTCATAATAGATAGACGATGGGTAGACATTTTCTTGTGTGGTATAAATTTTGTGTAGTCAAGTTAAATAATCTAGTATTAATTATAACAGAGCAATACATTTGTACAAACCGCGTCGCGCAACTGTATGTGTACAATAATAATAGTGTACATACAACACAGAGTATCTTATATTCTAGCCCAATTCCAGACGTTCCAGTTGCCAGAGGTGGAAATGGGCGAAACATCGGGCCCAACATACCTAGGCCTTGATCTCAGCACACAACAGGTTTCACATTTATAATTTTCCTTTATCTTTTATCATATATTTTTCCTCTTTTTCATTTCATCGCAATAATAGCAATATTGTAAATGAATTACATTACAAAATTATTCAATAAATTGTAATACCTTGTGCACAAATTCATTCTTTCATTGTATAAATATGTATTGTAATGTATGTATATTAGTTATTATTTTTTCTGTTTTTCATTTTTTGCCATTTGAATTATATTGTTCCACCAACGCTTGAATTTTTTTTTTTTTTTTTTTTTTTTTTTTTTTACAACACAATTGTTGATTGTCTGAGCAATAATACGGTGTCTGTTTTACATGACGTATTTTTGTATATAGGATATGCATGCATGTACATATACTTACATTTTATGTTTATATCTACATATTAGTATTTACATATATATATATATATATATATATCTAATATGCTGTATATATATTGAAATAATGATTAATTGGACATTATAAAAATTTATTGTCATTAATCGTTTTAATGCAATGTTACTGTGACAAATATCAATTGAATTTTAGAGTATATAAAATTTTTGACTTATGGGTATTTTATAAAAATGGCGAAAAATATGGTGGATCAGGTGCTCATGTATGGTATATATGTATTTTTATCATATGACCATGCTGTATATATATATATATACTTCAATTTGAAAGATAGTTTGGCGCTAAATTTAAGAAAATATACATTTTTTTTTCCTCATTTGTTTTTTAGCTGAAAGCCGTTGTTGTAGATGATCAACTGCAAATTTTAGTAGAGTCACACGTGGAATTCGATAACGATTTACCGGAATTCAGGTAATAATGTTTTAACAGGACGTTGTTTTGTTTGATTTTTTAATTATTTTTATTGGTTATGTAATATGAAATAGAACTTACGGTGGAGTTATTCAGAAGAAAGAAACGCCCAGTGTTGTTTTGGCGCCATGTCTTATGTGGGTGAAAGCTTTAGATATGCTTTTAGACAAATTACGTGTATGTGGAGTTGACTTTGCCAGGGTTCGTGGCATTTCCGGTTGTGCTCAGGTACATGTTCGCTTATTTTTATTTACTCTAGCTATTTGTATTCTCCTTGACTTCCCCTAAATCAGATATTATATCATTTATATTCAAATCAAATAGCAACATGGAACGGTTTATTGGAACAAAGGTAGTCGAATTCAATTGCAGAATTTACGTCCGGATAAATTTTTACATGAACAATTTTGTAATTCATTTGCGACAAATTATTCACCAATATGGATGGACTCAAGTACTACAGCTGAATGTAAAATTCTTGAAGAAACAGTTGGTGGATCACGTGTAAATATTTCGACATATTGAATACATTGAATTGTCATGTTAACTTTTTTCGATAATTGACAAATGTAGCATATGTAATTGCAGGAATTGGCGGAGATAACGGGATCACGTGCATATGAAAGATTTTCTGGCGCTCAAATAGCTAAAATTTGGCGCACACGACCAGATGTGTACGCCAACTCAGAGGTAATATATCATTTATTGTCCGCCCATATGCAACAAACTTTTCAATAGACATGTTTGATAACACACATAATAAATAACTAATTTAATTTCTAGAAAATTTCACTTGTTAGTAATTTTATCGCCACATTACTTATTGGTGATTATGCACCGATTGATTATGCTGATGGATCTGGAATGAATCTTTTTAATATTCATATAAAAGATTGGAACAATGATCTACTAATGGTAATATTATTTTGTCATTTGCGTCAAATCAAGATTTGTTATCACTTTTTTGTATAAATATATTCATACCTCTATTACCATTGACAATTATTGACCTAGGTCGTTGGACCGGATTTACGAGATAGGCTTGGCGAGACCGTGCCATCAGTCACCAACCTGGCGCCTATTGCCCCTTATTATGTTGAACGATTTGGTTTTTCTGAACTGTGTCGGATAATAGCGTTTACAGGCGACAATCCTTCGTCACTGATAGGTATAATTATTTCCAAATCATTATACGTGATAATTGATTTTTAACATTAATGGATTTTCAATCTTTTAATTTTTTTTTTTCATTTTTTTTTTCATATAATAAATATCATGAGTAATATGTATGTATTTAGAATAAAAATTAATAGTTTATGGAATTTTAGGTATGAAATTGAACAAAAGTGATTTGGCATGCAGTCTGGGAACGAGTGATACATTATTTTTATGGCTTGACGCGCCTAAAACATTAATTAATGGCCACATTTTATGTAATCCAATTGATAGCAATGCATATATGGCAATGTTGTGGTAATATTTTCAATATTTTACCTTTACTTATAAATAACTAAAAATTCATGACATTAATAAGCTGTATTTATTGAATATAATAGTATTTAATTTTTGTCTTGACAGAAAATTAAATTCATTATAAATATACACTTCTGACCTCTTGTATTATGCAGTGAAAATCAACATATTATTATTTTGTTTTCATAATTTATAGTTTCAAGAATGGGTCTTTGACACGTACAAGAATTCGAGATAGTGCAGCGGGTGGTTCATGGCAATTATTTAACGAATTACTGGACAGTACGCCACGTGGTAATTTTGGAAATTTAGCATTATATTTTGACACACCTGAAATTCTTCCCCCACTTGTTGGTGATCATAGATATAATAAAGCAGACGAAAGAATATCACGATACAGTTCGAAGGAAGTTGAAGTTCGAGCACTAATTGAAGGACAATTTATTGCAAAACGAGCTTATGCTGAAGATTGTGGATTTGTTATTGGTTTGTATGATGCAATATTATTTTTTAAATTAACATTAAATATTTATTACAATAATTGATTATTTATATTATATATAGATTCAAATAGTAGAATTATTGCTACTGGTGGTGCATCGGCGAATAAAGCTGTGCTACAAGTTTTATCTGACGTTTTCAATTCACCAGTATATACATCGGTATGTATTTTTATCCCTTTTTTTTTTGTTTTTCTTTTATATTATGAAATAAATTTATTAATTTATAGGAAATCACGAATTCCGCTGTATTAGGCGCAGCATATCTAGCAAAGTATGCATTACATAATCACGAAAATAATTTTGCAGAAATAACGCGTAACGTTACCGAACCAAAACTTTTGTGTACACCATATAATGATGCTGAATTCGTAAGTTTCAAATTGATACAGAGTATGAGAATGGTTTTTTTTTTTTTTTTTTTTTTCACTTACTCCATTTTGTAAAGGCCCTTTTTTTTTCATGTTTGCAGATTTATAAACCAATGCTGGCACGATATCGTAGAATTGTCGAACAACTATTGAATGAAACGTAAATTTAAATATAATTGAAGCTTCCGTCCAATCACACAAATATATAATAATATAATATAATATAATAATAATAATCAAACGAGAATTTACTGATTAATTGCATTCCAATGTTGCAACACATTAGAATATTACGCAATACTTTATTTATATTTATGTAAATTATACATGGATATTGCAATCTAGTGATGATTTTTTATTTATTTTCAAGAATCAAATTCTTCATCCATAATGTTCATCGTTGTAACAAATATTTTTTTTTTGATTGAGAAATTAAAAAATTTGATATTGATATTTGTAAATAAAATTAACCTTACTTCTTCCGTCCACCTCTCTCCTTCGGCAGTAAATTAACAACACTACCACTCACCAAGTTATAATATGCCAGTGTGTTATTATTAGTGAACACCATACCTTCATACTGCAATTTTTGTTTGCCCGGTGGCATGCCCGTTTGTTCTTGAATTCGTGCTTTCATAGTCGCCACCGTTTCATTCGGTTGCATAGTAATATTCATCGTCTGACCATTTAATTTCCATTCGGGTTTTTCAGGCATAAGTGGCACAACAATATTCAATTGCACCGGTCCCTTATTACGTGCTAGGAATTGTTGCTCGGGAATTAATGAATCTTCCGTGCGTAATTTTTTCGCTGGTGGTTCTTCCTCCATAACTACTTCCGTCGGGTGTTTCATAGTTAATGGTGCAGGCAATGGTGGTTGCATTTGTGGAGGTGCCGGCATAAATGGTGACATAGCAGGTGTCATCAATGGTGGTGGTCTAATAGGTGGCATTGGTGCCATCATCATCATTGGTGGTTGAGGTGGCATCATTGGTGGTTGTGGCATGGCCATTGTAGGCATAGCCATTGATGGAGGTGGTGGTTGTGCGGGCATCGGCATCGGTGGCTTAGGCACTGGTGGTTTTGGTGGTGCTTTAAGTGTTGCTTGCGGTTTAGAAGCAACTTGAGCCATATGTGTAAGTTCGGCAGCTCGACTTGTAACGGGTTTCGGTCCAATTTTTTCTTTCTCTTCATCCGGCAATAGACCTTTGACCTTGTGTATTTGATGAATTTGTTCTTCAAGTGTGATATTGGCTCTTGCTGCACGTGTTGCAGCCTCCACACTTGATGTATGACCGTCCCAAGTGACTTTATCGTCTTTCTTTTTGTCCTCCTCACCGATTTTTTTACCAATTGCAGTTTCTTCATCCCCAACACCGAAAATATCTGTACGTCGTTCAGCTAATTGTTTCAAACTGGCTTCAATAGCGGTACCAGGTGCAAAAACAGTTTCCTGAGCCAATTTATCGAGATGTTTATCACGTTGTTCGACCCAACGTGGATCGAGTAGACCAATCCGCATGTGTTCTTGAACTTTGCTCGCGGGAATGCGTTCTCCAGTAATTGGTGATATAAGATACTCATCTGGTGCAGCCGGTCTTGATATTTTTGTGTGGTGTTGTTTAGGATCATAGCCTTTTTTGACCACAACATTGCCTGGTGTTGGTGGCAAAGGTGGTGGTTGCATTGAATCGCGATTTCCTCGAGAATCTTTGGATCTTTGCATTTCACCTGGTGGGGATACTTCCTCAGGATTATTTGCCTCATCATCACTCGAATCCTCTTCCATGTCTTGCACTTGATTATTGTCTCTTGCAGTTCGTTCTTTGTCCATGTCACTACGATGTGGCATTTCATCATCTCCGTCGCTTTCAATTTGCATTTCGACATCTTCTCCTTCTTCAATACGTTCCTGAAATATAAAATAAAATTTTTACGCGTTAATATATATATAAATATTTTCATTACAATGTAAATTATGAATAAATTCACCTGCATAAGAACTCTAGCGCCAACTTCATCGGGAGTTGTAGGTGCTGGGAAATTTCCAACTTCAAATTGTTGATAATCAACAGTTTCAACAACAACAAAATCATGCCAATCTATTTGTGCATATGCCACACGTTCACGTTCCAATTCTTCTTCTTCTTTACGTCGTTGCGCTTCTTGATATTTCAACCATTCAGCACGATACTTTACTTCTTCCAATACTTTTTCTGTTATAAATCCTTCTTGTCTCAAACGTGGCATTAAATCTTTAGGTGGAATTAAAACTTTTGTATATTGCTCCAATAATTTTGTGAAATATTGAAATAACGAATGTTGTGGACGTAAAAAATCAAATTGAAAATTACGCTGCTCTCGATTCATCAGGTTTGTTAAGAATTGTCGTCCATTTCTTGCGACAAACTGTGCAGTCAATTTGACAATATCCCTAAAAATAAATTGAATATAAAATTAATTAATATCTATATATTATATATTATTTTATTGAATTATCAATTTTTATATTCTTACAAATCAAGAGCTGATATTGATGGTGGATCTGCGACAAATTCAAACTCAATTGGCGGATCTTTCGGTACAAATGGTTGCTCCACTTGTTTAAGAATCTCTTGTTGTTTTTGATGTGCAGACAAATTTACACCTTTAATAACAGCAGAACCAAGTGTAGGTTCTTGACCTCGTCCTTCTTTAAATTCTTTGACTTTATGTTGATAATATGCATGATAGGGTTCGCCGAAATTCAAGAAATTAAATTTAGCATTTCCCAATTCATTCTGGCGAATTCGCGATTCGAATTCGGGTCCATTTCTAGCGACAAAACTTGCAGTTTTATCGACAATATCTATTTTACTGCATAAGAAAAATTATAATAATAATATAATATATAATAATTTTTACCTTACGTCCTTCAATTAATATATATGAAAAATTCTGAAAATTTTTATCATATTGTAAAAGGATACTCCTAACCTCTGGTGGTGGATAAATGATGCCAACTATTGGCTGTGACGATGGTGCAGTCTCTTCATTTTCACTTGGCGGCTGTGCCGCTATTGTATCTTGAATTATCATTTTATAATCTTATACAAAATTCCTTATATATCGTTTCCACACTTTATAACGTAAAAATTATTTTGATATCAATAACATCATTATAATGGAATGAAGCTTGCGTACAGCAAATTGCCATTATACACAAATCGACCACACATTGAGCTCAGCGCCACTGTCTTTGAGTATGACTATTATTATTATTATTATTATTATTATTATTATTATTATTATTATTATTATACATTGAATCCATATATATACACGTTTCTTGGACATATAAGTTTTCAATCACGTGTTGAACACATTGTTTTTCTTTATTAACTTAAAAAACCTTAACTTATTTATTCATATTTTATAAATTTAACGCAATATGGGACGTAGTAAAAAGGTAATAATTACAAAAAATGCAATTGGTTTTTTTTATTTAATTATATTACCATGATAATTATAATTATGATGATATATCTGAAAATTTTTTTGGCAATGTAATCAAGAGGTTAACTTTGGAAATTTCATTTTAGGGAAGATGTGTGAAAAAAAACCGACAATTAAATGCAGAGGAGAATCAAGATCTTGTTTTAGCACCTCATTCATTTGTTATTCATCGTGGAATTCCTGGCGATCATATTGTTGAACTCACCAAGGATTTTCGAAGGGTTATGGAACCATTCACAGCATCTGAATTGAAAGAACGTAAACGAAATACAATCAAAGATTTTGTATCAGTCGCTGGTGTTCTTCATGTTAGCCACATGTGTATATTCAGTAATACGACGATTGGAATGAATTTAAAATTATGCAGGTATAGAATTCGCTGATATTTTTTGCCCTTACGAGTACATAAAATTTTATTATCACGATTTTTTGATTATTTGTTACTGTAGAGTTCCCAGAGGTCCCACATTGACATTTAAAATATTAAATTTTACGTTGGCAAGAGACGTAATTTCAGCATTAAAAAAACAAATGGTATTTGAGGAGGTATTTAAAAATTCTCCACTTATTGTTTTAAATAATTTTAGTGGTGAGGGTATGCAAATGAAACTAATGGCCTCCACATTCCAAAATATGTTTCCCACAATTAATTTGACTTCGGTAAATATTTGAATCTTAAATATTATTTTTTCTCATTGAAACTTTTATATAAACTTTTTTTTTTTCCCCTTCTATTCAGGTAAATTTAAGTACAATACGACGTTGTGTGTGTCTCAATTATAATTCAGATAAATCAATTGATTTCCGTCACTATGCAATCAAAGTTGTGCCTGTAGGACTATCAAAAGGTGTAAAAAAATTGGTACAAGCAAAAATTCCAAATTTATCAAAGTGCCAGGATTATTCAGAATTTTTAACAAAAGCCACACTATCGGAAAGTGAAGCTGAGGATGATCCAGAGAGTCATGTAACATTACCGCAAAAATTATCATCTAGAGGCAATCACGAGAAAGGAACAAGTGCAATAAGACTGTATGAACTTGGTCCAAGGATAACGATGCAATTGATAAAAGTTGAAGATGGTTTGTTGGATGGTGAAGTACTTTATCATGAGCTGATGCATAAATCTGAAGAGGAATTGCGAAAAATTCAAAAACAACGAGAGAAGAAAAAGAAATTGAAAGAAAAACGTAAGAGTGAACAAGAAGAAAATAAACAGAAGAAGGAAATGAAGAAGCACGAAAATAAAGAGAGATCATTGAAAGGAATGAAGAAAAAAGAAAATGATATTTTATTGCGAAAGTACGCAAAAGAATCTTATGAGGGAACAAAACATGAGGTGGACGATGATGAGCAGTATTACAGAGAAGAAGTTGGCAAAGAGCCAGATAGAGGTACGTAAATATTGGGCAATTGAAGTGCAATGAACTTAAATCGCGTCGATTTATCATTCTCTGACAATTGTATTATTTTTATTTGATTTTTTTTCTTCTTTTTCTTTCCTAGATTTATTTCAAACGAAGTCAACAGGAAAACGAAAATCATTTGAACCAAGATATAAACCTAAATCGAAAAAAGTTAAATCCGAAAGGAGAACTTGAAAATAATTAGTTTTTTTTTTTTTTTTTTTTTCATAAAAACAAAAAGCTCATTTGGAATGTTCACGATCGAACAATGTGTGTACATACTTCCATAATTTTTGTATTTATTGGAATATAAAAATTCGCATTAAATATTGATTCAATTTCTTCTCTATAATATTTGATTAAATTTATAATATAATTTTTGTAGAAAATATATAATTGTTTCTTATTATATAATGGTTAAAAACATTTTATAATTACTAACAACTACACAAATTATTTTCAATAATTCACATAATCGTATTCATAGATAAAAATTTTAATACAAAATATGTTTTTTTCTTATTTTTTGGATATATAGCACATTTTTGCTATCATTGTGACAAATAAATTTTTTTTTTTTTTTTTTTTTCATTTATGAATAATTATATATACAACAGAACAAAGGAAAATATTATATGGGAACTAAATATAATCGTAAATTATATAATTTCATTAAATTTTCCTAGCACTTTATATACTTAATTAAACCAATTTCGTTGGGATGCAATTAATTTTAACTGACCTGTAACGTTGGCTGGAACATTTTCCTTCATAACACTGCGTCAGAAATGAAAAGAAATTCGATTAATTAATTACTATTGTGATTGTTTTTTTTTTTTTGAAAAATTACATGGCATAGAGTGTAATGTCTATTTGAAAGTTTATTAGTAAAATATAATTCATTTAAAAAGCATGAAAATAATTATAAAGGCAAACTACAAAACAGATGAGCCTAAAATATCAAAATAAAATCATTAATTTCATTCAAAATAAATACAAATGATTGCAGAAAAACATCATTCGAAATTAATTAGTTAATATAATTAGGTATCCATGATATTAATAAATTAATCAAGTTGTTACAACTTTGTTGTCAATAAATTATTATTTTAGATCATGCAATTGTAAAGAAAAATATATCATCAATGAATAACTTGAATAAAGAATGCTATAGAATGGCATTGAATAGAAAAAAAAAGAAGCATCATGCATTCTTCCATTATTTAAATTAAATGTCTCACTGTTTAAAATTTTTATCCAAGTTGTTTGACGTAGATCGAAGTGACTCTGATTGATTTTGAAGTTCTTTTAATTTTTCTTTCAACTCCAATATTTCATCAAATCTACGTTTTAATTGTATTTTCAATGTATGTTTGTCATTTTCCAATTTTTTAATTTTTGTTTGCTCCAACGCGTGCTCCTAAAAATAGACCATAATGTTTTGTACATTAAATACGCAACTAGATAAAATAAGTTGAATGTAAATTATATGATAATAAATTTAAAAAATAATCACCTCGACTATTCCACTTTTGCTACTACCGCTGAGATAAATTTTTGGTTTTTTAGGTGAAATTTGCGTTCCTTGATCTCGCCGAATTATATTCCAATTCATGCATTTCATACAATCCATCTTTTTTGTTCTCAATTCATTATTCTCTGTCAATAATTCCATATTTCGTTGTTTATATTTCAACATTGCCTCTTCCAATTGTGAACATTTTGTTTCGTATGGGAACATTTGACTTTCAATTTGTAATTCGAGTGTTACAATTCGCGCCTTCTTTGAAACAGCATCTTGTTCCAGTTGAATAATTTGTTTTTTTAATTGTTCAATTTGACAATCGGTTGAAACGACTTCGACAGCATTCTCTGCACATCCAAGTGATCGATTCTGATTGAAAAGATCACTTCTCCGTTGTCGTGATCGATTTATTGGTATTGGACTTACACTTCTTGAACTTGCACAACTCTTTCCATCATTTCCGTGCTTGTCTTTATAACCAATTTTACATCTTAATTCAGCATTGTCTTTCTTCAGTAATTCATTAGACATTGTCACGACCTCAAGTTCCTTCTTCACATTGTCATAGCATGATTTTAAATTATCTAAATCCCAAGTATTCGCCATTGACGATATTCCGCTACGATTACCATGTTTATTGTCGTTTGTCATATCATAAATTTTCCGTTGAAGTTCAGTATTTTCTTCATCCATTTCATGAATTTTTTTCACAATATCATCCATTTCTGTGTCAAGTTCAATATTTTTTTGTTTAAGTTTTTCATTATCGTTTGTCATGCGATCAAGTTTTGTTTCAAGTTGCCCAATTAACGTACGTTTTTCTGCAAGTTCCAATGCAATTTGATTTTTTTCTTGAACCATCAAATCGTATTTATCACGAAGTTCAAACGCTTCATTCCCAGACATTTTACTTCGTTTCAATATATTTTTTAATTCATTATTTTCTTGACATAAAAGTTCATAACGTCCTTGCAACTCTACTTGTTCTTTCATCAATTGACTCTTGTGTTTTTGTAAATCAACAATACGATTGGTTGCACCTTCCAAATTTCTTAAATGCATTCTATTTTCATCGCGTAAATCTTCCATTTCACGCTCTGCAGTCAATTTACTTTTACTATTTCGCATTTTTTTTACAAGACGTTCATTTTCACGTTCTAATTCTTGACATTTCTCCTTCAATTGCTCCAATTCCGATTGAATAATAGTATTTCTATTTGTGACATCCGCCAATTGTTTAGTTAAACCCGCTGATTTAATTTCTTGTGAGTCCAATTGATCTTTCATCAATGAAATTTGTCGTGTACTCTCTTCACGCAATTTTTCAACTTCATTTTTAAATACCTCCAATCGTAGCTGCCTCTCGGTTGCTTGTGTCTTCAAAATTTCATATTCAGGTTTGATTGTTTCCAAATTTGTTTTATACTCTGACATTTTATCACATTTTATTTTTAATATAGCTGTTATTTCCTCAATTTTTTGATTCTTCATTTGATTGTCATCATTTGCTTGATTGCAAACATCTGTTAGATTTTTTAATTCCCCTTGCAAACATTGAATTGTACTATTTGCTTTGTTTAATTCATTCGTTTTTAGATCAATAATAGATTTTAATTGTCGTTCATTTGCTTCAAGCGCTTCCAATTCTTTCTTTAAATCCATATTCTTAGTTTTATTCAATTCCATTGCATTGTACAGTTCTTCAATTTTCTTTTTATATTCACTTTCGACTTTAGCTATTTTTATTTTATACTCATTTTCACGTTTTTCCATTGTTTCTTGAAGATATTTTTCACGTTCATTCAATACATTTGTCACATCACCCGATTGTAAATTTGGTTTTGAATATTTATCATAGTCGGCTTGAAGCGCATTGAAATCAGCTTCCATAACAGTCATCTTTTCATTTAATAATTGTTTCTCGTGTTCGCTGTCTTTTAAAGTATTCTCAAGTTCGAAAATTTGTGCTTTTAATGTTTTAATTTTACTTTCTTCCATTGTTAAATCATTTTGTAATCGTTCGTTTTCAAGTTCGAGTTCTTTTGCCCAAGAGGTACTGCGTTTTTGCTCATCGATGCTTTGTTTATTTTTCTCTATGAGCTCCTCTTTTTCACGCTCGTGTCGGCGATGAATTGTTTTTATTAATTCTTTTTCTTTTGACATTAATGCTAATATGAATACATTGAACAAATCACTCACTGATTTTTCATTCAATTTATTCACTTCTATATTTTGTAGAGTCGCAATTTCTTTGGTAATACGTGCACGCGCATCCGCCAATTCTTCAATTGACGACTTATCTTGTGATGAGTAATGTGAAAAACTTTCGTCACAAATTTCCATATGATTGTCACTCACGTTCAAATTTGATTTATTTTCTAAAACTTGAAGTCTTGTGATTTGATCGGAGAGGTGTGCATTTTCTTTCTCGTAACATGACAATTTTTCACGTAATTCTTTGACTGTTGTCTCTAATAATTCAATATTTTTTTTACATTGTTCAAGATGTAATTCCGAATTCATGACTTTTTCACGTTCGGATGAAAGCGTGGATTTTACTTTATTCAATTCAGGCTTTAAAATATCATTAGTTTGTTCCGAATCGTGTGAAGATTTTGTGAGATCTTGAATTTTAGATTCAAAAGTCACGATTTCCGATTGATAATTTTCGGATTTATTTTCGAGTGAAGACTTTTCATTAAATATTTTTTCCAACTCATCCAATTTGTACCGCAATAATTGATTGTTTGATTCAGCTTCAGTCAATGATTGACGCAATTCATTCAATATCTCTGTTTTATCACTCTTCTCTCGTTGTAATTTCTGTAATTCCTCCTCAAGTGTAAGTTTGATTTTATCGAGTTTTTTATTATCTTCACGTGTTTCTTCAAATTGATCATTCAAAACTTTGACTTTTTCAGTGAGACTTCGTACGCGTTCTTCCGCATTTTCCACAAATTTTTCAGCATTATTAATTTTCTCTATGTACATTTCTTTCGCTGCTCGCAATTTTTTAATCTCATGTTGCATATGTGTCATATTATGTTGGAATTTTTCAAATGAATTGATAGTCTTTGTTAATTGTTGCTGTTCAATTTTACATTTTTCCAATTCAATTTGACGACGATCAATTTTCGCATCCCGTTTACTCGTTTTCGGCGATTCACAAAGCGATTGACGAGAAATATCGAGGATACTGGTGTTATTGTCTCGTAATTTTTCAGAATCACTCAATTTTTCATTGAGTATCGACCATTTTTTTAGACTGTCATGCAATGTTTCATATTCAGCTTGTAATAGTTGAACTTTATCCTCAACAAAGGATATATCAACATTTTCGAGAGTACTACTATTAATAGACGTCTCGTTAAGAGAAACATTAAGATCCTGATTAACTTTATTTGTCAATTTCTCCGCTTCTATACGTACACGTTCGAAATTCTCTTGGAAACTGTGCAATCGATTGTTGAGTAATTCCATATTTGCTTTTATAGCTTGACGAGTTTCATTTAATTCATTATTGTGAGTGCATTGACATAACATGAGTTTCAAATCAGGCAATTTTTCACTTAAAATTTTCAATTGTTCTGCTAATTGCATGATAAAATCAATTTTTTCAAGTAATTCTTCATGACTATTTGATTTTGGTATTTTTATCTTTTCTAAGGCCTCATATTTTTCAGAAATAATATCGAATTCTTCAATTTTCGTCATTAAATTATTAGACAAATCAATATTTTCATTCTCAAGAATTGTTATTCGTTCAACCAAGTGTTCCCATTTTTCACGGTACGTACAACTATCTGTGCATTCTTGGGAATTTTTATTTTTTATACTCTCTAATTCTTTGACTTTATCCATTAAATTTTTTGACACTTCAACATTTTCATTTACCAATGCGTCTATTTTTTTTTCATAAAGATCAAACATCTGTTTTATTTCTTCATCATCGATTTTCGGAACAGAATCTTTGAAACTATCTATTTCTTCTTGTAATGATTTTATTTTTATTTTATCCGCGTGATTTTCTGTCATTAGTGTATCAAGTTTTGTTTCGAGCTCATTAATATATTTCTGGGAATTTATTTGAATTTCATTTAAACGTTCCTTTTCTTCTGCTAATTTTCCTGCCATATCTGAATTTTCCGTTGTTAATAACAAAATAGTTTGTTGTAATTTTTCAAAGTCCAATTTAAACGCACAAAAGTCATTTTGAATTCCAATAGTTTCATGAATTTTCGATTGTAAATTTGTCGCAAGTTTTACATTTTCTTCCTCTAATGTTATTTTCAAATTGAAAAGTTCTTTAACAATATTTACTAACTCTTCCGAATTTTTTTCAGATAAACAATTCTCCAACTCATCGCAAGTAAGATTGAGAAGTACTTTCGAATCCTCCAGTTTACTCTCTATTGCATTTGTTTTGTTCATTGTATAATCAACAACTGAAAAATTTTGCGTAAATGTTGAGTCAATGAGATCACTTGGAGTAACTGATATATCCATATTGTCAAAATAACTGCCATTCGAAAATATACTACTTGATTCTTTATCATCACTTATGATATCCGGAACATTCATCGGTTTTGCTTTTTTTATACTGGATGATGACTCAGCAATCGTAATTGATTTAATATCTTGACAAACATCAAGTGTAGATTTGACATTGTTTGATGTTATATCCGTTGCATTTATTGGTCCGATGTTCATCGACTCAAGTTTATCAACTAATACTTTTTTTTCGTTTTCCAATATTTTCAATGAATTTGTCATACTTTCAAATTCCTCCTTCACCTTTTCATTTTCATCTTGGAGCTTTTTTACAAAAGATTGTAAATTTGCATTGTAACTATTAAGATTATTTATTTCACTCTCATAACTATGCAGGCCCTCTATTTCTAGAGTTTTTTCATTCAGTTGTGTCCGCAAATCAGCTATAATTCGTTCGAATTCTGTTCTTTCTGTTATCATGAATTCTAATTGGTTCTTTAGCCGCGGTATTTCTTCCAATTCATCATCTTTTTCTTGTAACAATGTCAGCATCGCTGTTTTATCGCCATCATACACTGTTATATCACTTTGTATAGTTGCAATTTGATCTCGTAACTTCTCATTTGATGCTCGAAGTTCGTTGATTTTATCTTGATGAGATTTAATAGTAGATTCATATTCGGCGGTTGTTTTTTCCATATGGCTTTTGAGACGGGCAATTTCAGAATTACGTTCTTCCAATTGATCCATCAAGTTATCATTACGAACTTGTGTATTATCAAGTATTGAATCTCCCGATTTATTCTCACCACTTACACATTGATTAGTGTCTCTCTCTGATATTCCATTAACCTGTTGAGATTCATTTTTATTCAGCATAAGAATTTCCTTCATTTCCATAATCTCCAATTCCTTCATTTTTATTTCAGAAAGTGCCCCTTCAAATTGTTCTTTGTTCATTTCTAACTGCAATTGTGTTTCCCTTGATGTTTTTTCAGATTCATGTAGAGTCGTATTTAAATGTAATTTTATTTCAGAAAGTTCATTGCTTTTTTCACAAAGTTCCAATTGCAATTTTTCAATACTACTCTCCATTTCATCAATTCGATTTTCATAAATTTTTAATTTATCGTTGGCCTCTGAAAATTTTAATGCCAGCTCGTGATTATTGTTCTTCGAGAGTTCAATATCTTTTTGTGATATTATTTGCTCCAATTCTTCAATACGTTTAGTATACTCTTCAATTTTAATTTTAAAATCATTGGAAACTGATGTCTCATCGTAATTATAAATACGTTCAGAAGATTGATAGAGTTTTCCGATAAATGCTAAATTTTCTGTTTCAGATTGTTTCAATGAATTTTCTAATTCGTCTACTTTTAGGATGAAATTATTATCAGTGAGTGATTCAGATTTTGTTTGTATATTTGATTGTGATTCTAACAGTGCAATTTTAGATTCTAATTCTGCGATGATCGACTGAAGATGAACAATATCAGTAAATTTTTGTTTTTCATCACGATTTGAAAACTCTTGCCATGCAAGATTCAACGAGTCTTCGAGTTCTTTCTCTCGGTTTTTGTATTTGCTTTTTATTAAATCCATTTGAAAATTATGAGATACAGATTCGTCTTCAAGAGTTTTTTGTCTTGTTAGTGCCATATTCAGTTTTAATTTGTAATCATTATTTTCGGATTCCAACATGGTTAATGTGTGACGTAATGATGATAATGATTGAACCTCCTCTTGTAACATTTCACATTTAATTTCGGATTTTTTGTATTCTTCTTTTAAATTTGTATGCTCACTCTGAAGTTCAGCATACTTTTTACTCAAATCTTTACATATTTGTTCGCTGTCACTTAATGATTTCGTTATGTATGCTAATTTCTTCTCGTACTGCACATGCTAAAGAAAACATTTAATTTTTACATAAATATTTTCATAATTATGTTATATATAATGGGAAAAAAAAAATTATTTTACTAACACTAGCAGCATCAATACAATCTGATTGCAATAATTGTTTCTCCAGAGTAGTAAATTCACGCAGTTTGTCATATTCATTACACAATCTATTTATTTTTTTTCGTAATTCGGTTTTTGGTGTTCCAGGTGATGGATCGCTAAAGAAAAAAAAAAAAAATAAAAAAATATAGTGAAAATCAACTGTCCATTTTAACATTAATACACAATCCAATGTAATTTAGTTCTCAATATTCAAGTTTAAATTTTATCGTGATGAGAAAATTTTTTTTTTCTGTGTTATCTTGTGATAAAAAAAATTGTCGTTAAACAAATTTACGTAACTTATTTACCTGGTGCTTGTGTTATGAGTGCGTTCAGGTGTTCGTTCAGGGCTACATATCTCTTTATTTTCAGCATCTTCCTCTTCATTAATTGCTTGAGGTCTCAGTGTTATGGTAGGCGCTATATAGTCACTACCATCGGACCGTCGATTTTTTTCACGCTGATCTTCAATAAGCTGAAGTTCGAAATCTGCAAATGCTGTATGGAAAGCTAGAATAAATTTACACGTATGATTATTTAAAAAATTAAATTTTTCCGATGATTGATTGATAATTAATTTGAATTAATTAAATTATTTACATTGATTGTGCATATCAATTTCATAAATATTTTGTTGTGTAATTAATTTTTCCATCTCATCATCACATATTTGTTCACATTCATCAATCGTAGGCAGAGGAAAACAAAGACCAGATGAATTCGATCCACTGGTGCTGGAACCTGCCCATGTTCGTCTCCGACGTGCTTTTAATCGAAAATCTTCCTCATTTTGTGAATTACTCGATAAAATTTGCATATTCATTAGCGCAATACGTCCACGCAACAGTTGCTTATCCTTTTCAGCCAGCTCAGTTTTCATATCTTGCATTTCAGCCTCGAGTTTTGCCTTTTGTGTTCTAATACGTTTTAACAAAGCTTTGTCAGAAACATTTTCATTGACTTGTGGCTTATTTTTTATTCCTTTGGCACGGACAGCAAACGCTAATGTACATTGAGTTTCATCATCAGCTGCTGGTGTAACAGCACAAATAATCGCAGTCATTGCATTGCCACCCAATGATGATTGTAAAATTCGTGTGAGTTTGCTATCACGGAAATTGACAAATTTACTGCATGATTGTGATTCACTTAATTGTTTTATCACTAATGACAGTGTTGACAGAGACAAATTTATATGTCGACCTTCATTAAAACGTTCACCAGTTGCACCAGTTTGACGTAATCTTTCAGAACCAGCAAGATCAATTAAATTTAGCTGTGCTTCTTTAGCTGTACCATCTGGATCGGCCTTTGAACAGCTTTCAATTGTTATACGAAAAATTGTGTGACTTCTACTACTTCTATCATTCATATTTGTTTCACCAGTTCGACGATTTTTATCACCTTTTCTCATTGCATGTAATACACATTCTGGTGAATTTGTAACTTCCTCTTTACAATCAATAACAACATGTCCATGATAATCTTCTTTTACTTTCAAGTCGGTTCTATTTTTATCAAGTAAATCATTTATTCGTTCATTATATATCTCAATGTATGAGACCCTATGGAAAAAAATAATATTGGATATTATTATTAATTTGAATAAAAAATTATTTTGTACAATAAAAAAAAAAAATTAATTATTTTATTAATTAAATTATTAAAAACTATTAGCATAAATACCTCAATAAAAATTCTCTACTGCTGTCAATACGAATATAATTAAATATATAATCAACAGTGAGTGGAATTACACCCTTTTCTTCTTTGGTTCCCATCATTGTATAAGTTTTACCTGATCCAGTTTGTCCATATGCGAATATTGTTCCATTAAAACCATTCATCGCGGCCTCAACAATTGGTTTGACTGTGGAATTAAACACGTCCTGATTTGTTTGGAACATGTCGAAAATGTAATCTAAAAAAAAATGATATTGTTTATATAACATAAAATAATTGTATTGTACTGATTTCATTATTAAATACTTAATATATAAATATTAATTATAGTATTAACAAATTATGTGACAATAATATTTAAGATAATATCTTTCATGTATATCTAGCACCAGGAGGTTATGATTTTATAATTTTTCAACGGACGATCTGAACCTGTGGAAATATGTATATAAAAATCAATTAATTGAAAAATAATTTACCGAAGTGAAATTCAGCATCGCTTCTTTTATTTGTTTCTGGATCAATTTGTAATATGGCATTTTTCTCAACGATCCATTGTATGGGCAGATGTTCATCATTTTCTCGTTTAATCAAAGGTCTCACTTTAATTGCAACTTTGATGTTGTCCGACATGGTGAAATGTGGAAAATTTCAATCAAATACTGGAATACTTTTGAATTCATACAATTATATTAAATGAATTGAAGAAAAAAAAAAAAAAAAGCATAAAAAAAACACCGTCACACGATATACATTTCCAACGAAAAAAGAAAAGAAGAAAATATTAAATAATAATCAAGAAACATCGAGAATCATATTATTTGCCGGTATCTAAACAACGCAACTGCTAAGTGACAAATGACGCGATATGCGTTAAATGCGGTTATATGTTTAAATTTGAAATAAACGTATGTGATTGGACAATATAATTTTGTACATGTAGCGCCGTAACTTCATGCATTTGCTATATATGGTTTTATTTTTCATAATGCCCCTATTTCACATGATCGTAACTAAATAAAGCGCAATCAATTAAATATTGATAAAAAAAAATTTTTACAATCAATCACAAAGTATTTTCATTAATTTACTTACAATAAAATTTTCAAAAGTAATTTTTAAATACTAATTGTATGTTGATTATAATAAAAATTGTATATACTATTAATGTAAAATTAATTTATCGATAGTAACCATAGAGAGCTTTTCCACAATATTTTCAAATGTGAACCGGCCTTCACGAAATGTTGGAAAAAAATTTGTTCTTACAACTATAGACTATTATAAAATTAAATAAATTAGATAGAGTGTGAAAATTATCATACCATAATATATATAATTTCTTTGTTTCTATTTATTTATTTATTATTATTTGTCTTTGTTTTTTTAATTTTATTTTCATGTTGTTTTTCGACAGTGCTGCCACGACTAGTGTAATTTAGTAGACATGTCATATTTTCATTTTGGTTGTTGACCAGACTGGTGTTATCGTGTTTACGTGTCTTTTTGTGTGGTAGCCCTGACATTAATGGCTCATTGCTGTCGTCGTTCTCGACTGAGTCCCTGTACTGTGTTGTCATACAGAAGTGTATTTTCTACTAGAAAAAATAACGTTAGTACGGTATTAAATATTTTCTTATTGATATTGAATGAACAACTGGATTACGTTTATCCCAACATATAACGTGTCAGCAATTGAGCCTAAGATCAATGATCTAAACTACAAACGAAACTTAAGGTGGAGTGCGCGCCCTTCAATACACCGTTCATGTAAACATTATTATATTGGAATTTATTCGTTATAGATCGAATTTTATCTTATAAATCAAAGAAAAATATCATACATCACGATTGTTCATTATCACTTGAATGCAATTGAGGATTTTATATTTTTGGTAAATTCTTATGTTTATCAATATGAGTTACGATCTGTATTCGATCATTTGAGGTACGACCACGCTTTAAGGTACAATTTTATTTTTTACATTGTATTATGTATTATTAATCTTTTACGTTAAATAAATTTTTGTATTATTCTTTATTTTTGCAGACATTTCAGTGGTCGAATGTTATTTATCTGATGCAAATAATTATGGAGGATAAAAAAACTAATCAGATATCTGATGATGGAGCAAACATCCATAAACTCATTACAGAAGTAGATGGAATTTCCAATGCAACTGTAATCAATGATAAATCCAATGAAACTAGTGTGTTAAATGAAAATGATATTATCAATCATGATTTAACAGATAATGAAAATATATTATTAACCTTGAGTGATTCTCCAACCATGAAGAATTCACAAAAAAATTGTATATTCAAGTCGAGTAATTCGTCTGGTAAAACGGATATAAATAGTCGCATGGAAAAAAATACACAAGACAAAGAGTCTACTGAAAATATTTCAAAAAACTGTGATTCAAAAATGAATTTGATTGAAAAACAAGTTGATACAAATGAAATTGTCCATCCTGTAGAACAATCTGAGTCAACTGACACGAATAAAATTGATTCAGTATCTACGAATTTGGACAAAAACCCTGAAGATACAAATATTACATTAACTAAGTGCACAAAAGACTGCAGTGACACCAAAGACAAACTAAAATCACTCAATAAAAATGAAGTTACTGAGAAAACGATAAATGTATCATCATTGAGAGATGATACGGAGGTAGTTACTGCAGAAACAATAGACATGATAGAAGAAACAATACTTATTCCTGACCAATTTCCGAAAAAAGATTTATTTGTAGCTGAAGACAAGCAGAACATTACAATTTTGCCAATCAGTGAAAATATTATTGATAATAGAGTGGAACAAACTACAGAAACAATTGAATATAATGTTATTGAGTATATGGATATTGATAGTAGTGAAACTGTCGAAAAATCTACACAAAATATTTTAGAAATAAAATCTTCAGGTGAATCAGATTTATCACAGTTGTCCAGTAATGGATCGACTGAGGATCATAAATTAGATGTAAAAATATTGAAAGCCGAAAAAAAATCGATTCTTAATGCTTCAAAATTGATTGAAACAGTCGGTAAACAAGATAAAATTGAAAATAGCGAATGTTCTTCAGATAAAAATTCATGTGAAACAAATGTTGAACAACAAAAATTATCGAGAAAAAATGATCAATCTAATAGTGAAAAAAAGCGTAGTGTTATTGAAGATATATTTGATGATTGGATGGATGAAAATCCTGATGAGGAATCAGCACTAACAAAACCTCACGATGATGTGGAGCAAGAATTAAAGAGTCTCCTTGAAGATGACAAACATGTAAAAACACAGGATGAAATTTCTTCTAGTACTGTATCATGTCCAAAGAAAAATATTTCACCAAGTTCTGTACCACCAAAAATATTGAAATCCGATGGTTCTCAAGATGTTAATGTGGTTACAAAAAATAAAGACAACTCGACTGAATCATCCAATGTATTGTCATCGCCAAAGGTAACATTATCAAGTGATAATCGCAAATCGTTACAAATTGTAAAAAAAATATCAACACCACTAACAATATCTGAAGTCAAAAAAACCGATTCACTCGATCCAAGTCCAGCGAAAATACCAACAGAAATAGCGAACGTCCAAAAAAATTCCAAAAACAAAGAATTCGAATCGTCACGAAAGGAAATTATTATCGTTAAAAAAGTAAGGACGAGACAACCGGGTAAAACGACTTCGATCCCATCAAATTTACCACAATCAGTAGTTTCTGATAATACAGAAAAGACTCAAGTTGCTGAGAGTAAAACTCAAGTAGACAATAAAGAATTATTAGCGATTCTTGAGGGTGATGAGGATCCAGATTGGTCAGATTTAACACCCCCAAAATTAATGGAAGAACCAAAAGATACTGATGTTATCGTTGAGCGTAATTCACCACCAAAATTAGATCCGTTAATTGAACGCGAGCTTGCACTCAAGCAACTTTTGGAACTACCTACAACTCCAAAAAAATCTCCGGCAAAGAAAAAACCTACTAGACCACGTGGTCGACCGCCAAAAGATCAATCGACAAAAGAATCACGTGAGTCTTCAAAAAAAATTGTGAATATTGATTTAGTAGAAAAAGAGAGTATTGAAACGATACAAGCAAAATCACAGCTCGTTTCAATTGACTTGACAAATCATGATGATAATCAGGATATAAAAATTGACGAAACACGATCGGGTCGGAAACGTAAACCGACAGAGAAAGCGCGTGAGCATGAAATAAGCGCAAAACGACAAAAAATTATGAAGAGTAAAATTATACCGAAAAAAATAATAAAAGATAGTGGCAATGAAAATGAATCTAAATATACAAGTATCGTTGAAAATAGTGTATCTTCAGAAGAAAATTCATCAACGCCCGATGAAGAAATTGAAAAAATACAAGAACCAGATGATGTCACTGTATTAGTGGAAAAAACTAAGGAGAACCCGATCGAAATTGTTCTCACCAGTGATGATTCATTGGTTCAAACACCAAAAGAATCGCTGATAAAAAAATCAGGACAATCGATCGCTAAGCGAAGAATTTTAGGAGATAAAGTTCCATCAGTAAAAAAATCTACAACCAAAACTCCACCTAAAAAATCACCGAAATCTACGAAAAATTTAAGAAGAAGTACGGATGGATCAAATACCGAGGTAAAACCGAAGAAAAAAATAATAAACGAAATTGATCGTCTCCTTCAAGATGAAGGTGTGGTAAATCTATTGTATGATGTGGAACAACCAAGAAAAAAACGATTGATACCAGTAACAAAATCACAGGCAAAAGTGATGGATATTCAAAAAGTACAGCGTGAATTGAAAATACGAACTAAATTGGTTCGCAACGCAGTGTTAAGATTACGAACGTCTAGTACTGCACCGAGCAACGTTACCCCGAGATCAAAGCGTTCAATTAGTCACAATAATGAACAACTTTCGCAACAATCATCGTCAGAAAAAAAATCACTACAAGATCTTTCAAAATCACCACGTTCATCTGTCACGTCTCCAACAGAATTTGTGTATCCGGCAAAAATACGTAATGCTGCTGACGCGTCAATAATTGTTCGTCGACATTCATCAAGTTCATTTTCAAGTGCGTCAGGCAGTCCACGCGTGAGTCTCGACGGTGCTGAAAGACAGGCATTGTTAGATGGTGGTAAAATAGATGATAATCACACGTTAAGATCGAAAAAACGGCGATTATCACAGGAAGATAAGAAAAAATATTTAGTTGACACTAAAAAAAGTAAGAAAGAGATGATTATCGATGGTAAAATCAATGATTTTACAGCATCATCACCAAAAAGTAAATTATCACCGACGAAAACATCGAAAAAAACGATGGAGTTGAGAAAAGGAAAAGCCACCAAGCACGATGTCATCATTGATGACGATGAGACAACGCTTGAAGATAGTACACCAATAAATACCCGATCGAATGGTGCAACTGGAAGAAATATTAAAAATAATAAAAAAAGTCCGAAGAGTAAAGTATCATTTGTGAAGGAAAATGAAGATGATACGAATGACGAGCCAACGGAGCAAGATGATGCACTGTCGGCATGTCTTGCAGAGGCCGTAACTGCATTAGCAAATGATAATAATCGTACCCGCACTTCTACAGTTAATCGGAAAATAAAATCTCGTTTGTCCGATCTTGAAGGAAGTAGGATTAAAGACAAATTGCAATTCAGCAATAAAGAAATAAATGTACAACGGCACGGGAATCTTGTTCAGTTAATTCTTACACCATCGAAATCTACAAAAATTCGAAATGGAATTACATTACCGATGATGCAAGAATTTCGTGAAGCTCTCACAATATTGAAAAAAGATGATGATTGTCGAGTGGTCTTGTTAACATCAACAGGCTCAAGCTTCTGCGAGGGTCTTGAATTATCTACATTATTACAGGATAATAAAGACAATCGACGATTACACGCACAGGAATTGGCAAATGGCGTCAAGTATGTAGATAATACTTGAATTTAATTACATGAATTCATTGAAAATTTTTAACTATTTTTTATATAGAAATTTATACCGATTGTTCACAAATTTTCTTCTAATTTTCCTTCAGGGATTTCATCAAAAGTTTAGCAACATTTAATAAACCGATCGTTGCGGGTGTTCAAGGATCGGCTGTAGGTTTGGGTGTCACGATGTTGCCATTATTTGATCTCGTTATTGCCAGTGACAAAGCCTCATTTAGCACGCCTTATGGAAAATTGGGTCAAATTGCCGAGGGCGCTGCTATTTTTACACTTTCTCATGTACTTGGAAGTGCTGTGGTATGTTAATGAATAGTTTACATATATTTATCATATAATCCGTTGTATGAATTTAAATTAATTCTTGAGTTATTATAATTAATTTTATACAGACAAGTGAACTTTTGTTGGGTGGCAGAACCCTTACGGCTAACGAAGCTCTGCGGGCTGGACTCGTAACAAGAGTACTTTGGCCTGATCGCTTTCAAGTTGAATTATTGCCTTCATTACGCGCAATGAGTGAACAATCTTCACAGGTATTGTAGATATATGTTTAAATAAATTATTTAACTCGTATTTGTTATCACGACAATTGATCCAGATATAAAATTATATTGATGAGTAATTTATAAAAATGCCCCTTGCAGTTAAATCGGAAATCAGGGTTAAATAGGATACACCAATTTTTCGCTCCTCATATTTCAAACTAAAAATACTCGATACTCGTAATTTTTTTTTTTTTTTTTTTAAACCAGGAAACGAAAATATAAATGCTCGGAATGACGTGGTTTATAACTGGTAGTTGAAAATTCTTTTTTTAAAAAGTTACACGATCGTAATATATAAATTAAAAATGTATACAGATAAATTGATTTTTTTTTTTTTTTTGTAATAAATTAACATTCAATTATGTCTACTGGATATATTCCATGGATCGCAATAGGCTCTGAATGCCGGGCCCATATACATAAGTTCTTGCACAGTTTCTTTTTTTTTGTCCTTGGTAATACACAAATTCCCTTCGGGACATGAACACCGATAGTATATTGAGAAAAAATCAGTTCTAACAAATCCGCAAAACTCGTAACTATCACACATTCTTTGCTAAAAGAAAAATATTTATTGTATTACTTATACAAATATTTGAATCACGGAATAAGTAAAATATATTTTGTCAATATATTACCTTGGAACATCGATAGAGTTGATAAACTCGATTATTAATGTAATCATATTTTTTTAATCTCCAATAATGAGTTGGAGGACATATACAATTAACAATTACATTATTAACAGCTATACTCGTGTAATCATCATTAATTTCTCCATTTACAGTAACAGAATTTTGCTTTGGTTTACAAATTTCTTTATGATTAATCGGTTGACAAAACTGTTAATAAAATGAAATATTTTTGTGCAATTGAAGCAAATTATAATTTTATAAAAATATAGTGAAAATAACTTTTAAAAGTGATCGATTGTTCAGAATAATTGAGTAATTATCAGCCTTCTCTGACCAAGGACACTCATCTCCATTGGAACATCGACACAATCTTTCAGCCAAATTTGACATCCAAAATCGTTGATGAACGACATTGCATGCTTCATTATAGCGACACTCATTCAAAGTACTTTCCCCAGTTGTCTACCATATCAATAAATTATTTTACAATCTACAATGATATTTTCACAAGATAATTATATAAATAATTTAGTGTATTAATACTCACACCTTTGCGATATTTAAATATAATGTTTGACGGTTTACTAGAAATCCTCGTGAATTGTGATTGACAAAATATCACAATTGCCAATAAAATACAAAATGAAATCCACATTTTTTTAATTTTTAAAAATGTCTTATAAATGATCTTTCTTGTGTGAGTAAAAATTTACTAATGACAGTGAAATAATAAGAATTTTTTTTATAACCATCTCGCGTTCGTACATAGAATTGATCCCACATATACGCCCACATTAGCTGTATACCACATGAATATACTAAGGAATATTGAGACATCATTATGATTTTGAATTATTCATGCATTTATCTACATTCAGAAATTCAAAATACTTTCTCATACACCTTCAATATTTATATAATACAATTATCATACATATTTTTTTTTCTCATTTATTTTCAAGTCAATGGAGGCAACAAAAGCACTACTTCGTCACAGTCTACGCAAAAAATTGGACGCTGCATTGGAATCTGAGACCTATCTCTTAACTCAACATTGGTGTTCGGCAGAGTGTCAAGAGGCAATCAGAGCTTATATAGATGAAAAAGTGCAATAAAGCACTCTCATAGAATATGGCAAGATAAGGAAAAATTGAAAAGAAAAAAAAAAAAAAAAAAAAAAACAATATTTGAGAAATATGCAATAGCAAAGTTATTAAAAAGAGAACTGAATATAAAGAATGGAAAGGAAAAAGAAAAAAAAAAAAAAAAATTGAAGAAGAGTTGAAGAAACAAAATAGAGGGAAAAGTAAAATGTTTTTTTAGCTATGTACATTGCATTCAAAATTTTATGGCGTAAAATTTACATACGTGCTGTGAAAAAAAAAAAAAAAATGAAGAAATTTTAGAGCAGTGTGTGTGTATCTAATTTTTTTAAAAAGTTGGTAATGCAATAAGAAAAAATAAATACTATATTGAAATGAAGAAAATATTGGATTGCGAGTGAATGTAGAAGAGAAAATTGTGAAAACAACTAAAATAATTCACGAGCAATTACTTTGCTTTTTTTTTTTTTTTTTTTTTTTTTTCCCTTCTATTTTCAATTTTATTTTTTGCCGCGATAAAAGGACAACAATAAACATATTTTTCATTCATATAATAATGACTTATGACTTATACATGAAATATGTTTATTCATTTTTTTTTGTTCCTTTTAATGTTATTAAATTTTTTTTTTTTTTTTTTTCTTCTCCATATATGATTGTCAAATCGTTTAGATAAGAAAAATGTTATTTTATGGATTAAATTCCAAATAAGATAAAAAATATTTTATTTTAAAATATTGTGTTGGTAAACGCATATATTGAATGTGCATAATTTTTTTTTTTCTCACTTATTATGTTATTGCTATATGAAACAAAAAGATGAATGTAATTTCTGAATTATGTGCTTGATTTTCACAAAAAACAAATAGTGATTTGATTTATTGTTAAAATAGAAGGAAAATTCTCCTCATATTATATATGTATTTATCATATTCATGAAGTCTTTATCGTTAAACAATGAAAAAAAACAAAAACGAAAACAAAAAAAAAAGTTTATTGATATCTATTTACAATTGTCCAAAAGTCTTTAGTCCTTCGTTCTTTTTTCAGATTTTTTTTTTTTCACTAATGGCACATTTATTATACATATATATAGATGTATTCGATTAAAACTCGATTTTTTTTTTGTTTATTATTAAGTTTATAACGTAGAATAGTCTGCGTTGTTATCGTTATTAACAGAATTGAAAAATGTGGAATGAGGAGAGTATAAATTTCAAACGGTGTACGTACGATGATGACGATGATGAAAAAATAATAATAATAAAAATTCACGTTTTTCAAACAATTGATACTGCACTCACAGGATAATGATTAGGATACATGAAATGGATTCAAAAAAAGGGACACATATACACACACATGCATTCATATACACAAATGTGTTGATTTCAATGAAACAATTTAAAACACATGTATTATTTGATAAATATATAAAACCCGTACAAATATAAATGAAATATTCACAAGCCAATTTATATTATTTTTGTCTGTTTGCTTATTTGTGTGTATTAAAAATAGAATTATATCATCTTTATTATTTTGGAATAATACTTTAGTATAGCCTAAGTCTTTTTTTTGTTTTTGTTTTTTGCTTTTTTTTTTTTTTTTTTTTTTTTTTTGTCAATTATCGATTGTATCTGACGAATCGTAAAACGCCACATTTTGCTTAAACCACACAACAATCATGAATTTACAAATAAGTTAATTATATTGACGATATTTTGTTTCCCTTGCGTATAAATAATTAGTAAAGATAGTAACTCATTAAATTTACAGCCAGCGTTTATAATATTCGTCAATCAGAAAAGGCCGATTTTCTTTTTGATATCTATCTGCTTCCACAATGGAAGTTCTTGAAATTCGTGTATGTCCATACCCAACAATTCCTGTATGCGTAAGAAAAACAATATATTTTTTACGATGATGAATTCAAATTTAAATAAATAATAAAAATTAATAATCCATATATCATCACGTACATATATACTATATATACATGTTATATTTTTCATCACTGACCTGAAAGTGTTGTGGCGATAAATACAATTCTAAAGTAGTGGGATCGACACCTTCAGGCAAGGGTCGTTGTAATAACTGAGCAGGGGGATAAGTACTTTGCATTAAACGAGCCAGCTCGCTTTCTACAGACAATACCTCACCAGGAGCACGACCATCCTAAGATAAAATTGAAAAAAAAAAAAAAAAAAGAAATATAACACATTAAGTGTGAAAGTAATATTATACTTGCCTCAATATTCAATTTCGCAACTTCATCGTGATCAATCCATGTGGGAAAGAGATTAATAAATTCACGTGGTTCTAATCCAGCCCAGACTAAGTAAATCGCACATTTTTTTGCACTTGGATGAAGCTCTTTCCAATATTGCAATGCAACTGTCATTGCTGCCCGTCGCTCTGCTTGCCATCTCACTGCACCACTTCCTGTTTGATCATCGGATCCTGAATCAGGCCACCAACCTTGCCATAGCCAAAGTTCCTCTTTGTTATCGAGTAAAAACAAAGCTACGAAAATAAGAATGTTAAAAGTATTAATTGACTTTTTTTTTTGTTTTTCTTCTCATCACATGAAATAGCGAATACACACCAGGTTGATTGACTTGATACAGTTCTTCTTGTAAAAATGGGAATGGAGTTGGAAGATGAGAGCGATGAGAACACAATACTTCAGACGCCGTGAATTCTCCTGAAATACTTGAAAAATGGAAAAGCCTCGGTGTATGATGTGGAATATTTTTTCTATTCAATGTTAAATAAAGCTTTTTATCCATTCCTCCTGTGAATAAATAAAACAAAGCATTATTGTATTAATATTGAAACAATTTATGATTGAATTTAATATTTATTACCTTGGAAAAATTCTATTGGCTCTTCACCCTCATAAATTTCCTCAACGGTGTATTCTTTATTGGCACATAACCCGCTTTCAATTGGACATTTATCTTTTAATATATTTGCAGCGTGAAAAGCATTATTTCTCACATGACTTAGTGAATGACGACCATGCCATACTTGGATTTTTTCCAATTTATTATCAAGAAATACCATAGAGCCACGACTGCGTAATTGTTTGGGGCTGCGTGGAACTTCAATCAATGATGTTTCGGATTTTTCCGCACCGCGACATATATAAACTCTTGAATTTTTCGCATTAATTTTTTCTAATCGTCTACCCAAATGAATGACCATACCTCCTTTGAATAAATTTAGAAACGCTGCAGGTTCAAAACTTTCAACAACTCGAATTTGCGGACCCTGTTCCTTATCAAGCTCAACAGTTAATAAAGCAGCGGTTCCCTGTTTATTCAATGATGCATTTTTTCCCTGCCAAATAAAATATGCACAACGATCTCGACCTTCCACCACATGCTTCGACGGTAATCCACTGAGTTCACGACCAGTCATGGTAATTGTATACATCCAACGTACAATATAACTATCACCAGTGTAAAATTGTCCAATTGAACTTTTATTGAGATGTGTAAAAGAATATTCGTCAATGTGCCATACACTGATATCAGTTGTAACTACTAAATAATTTCTACTCAATTCCTCATCGAACCAACCATCTCCTCTGCCTAAATGATACCCCTCGAGTACCAAATCAACAACAGAATTATTGGGTTGAATCATTAAATTAACATCGGGTGGTTCGATGTTTATTTTTGTATCAACTTGTTCTTTTTCCTTGGGCTGTTTCATTCTTATGACACCAGAGACATTTGGCCAGTCAAGAAATTTTTCTCGAAACAAAATAGTTTCCATGTGTTGAGTTAATTTTGCCAATAGACACCATTCCGGACGTTTTACATTTTTTTTTATTGCTGTATAATTTTTTTTTCTTTGTCCAATCATTGATGCTGCGTCAATTGGACATGCAGTACACTCAGAATAATCATATCCCTCGTTCCACAAATCTTGTGCTAAACGTGTTGCGATTTTTCGCTTTTCAAATGACGCTATTTTACCATTCCATATGTACATCTCAGTGCCAAAATCAAATACTAAAATTTTGCTTGGATCAAGCATTTTAATCTTTGGTATAGTGCCCCAATATTTTTCAAGTGGTATCAAACGATCATTTGTAACTTCGTACACGGCATTTGTGTCAATTAATGCTGATTCATAAAGTTCATCTTCATCAGGATGACCAGCTTCTATCACCTCTAAATTTAATGGATCATCTTCACCGAGGAGTTTCCAAAAATTTCGAATTTGTGACAATGTACAAGTTGGTATGTCTTCACCAATTGTTATCACTTGTAATGCGCGACATCCAAGATCTTTATTTTGCTGTATTCTCAATGCAATTTCAGCCGCACGTGATTTTTCTATGATATTACTATACTTTCCTATATAGTGATAAAGTTCATTTTTCGTAACTAATATATAATTATCACCAGAATTCACATTCGATGCAATAGCTTCGACTAGACGCGCTTGAACGTGACGACGACCTTTCACTAATATTAACATAAAATCTTTATATGGACGCAATTTATTGCCAAATCCAATGTTGTCATCTGTAATATTTTTCAATGTCACAGCATTAAAATTCTCTGTTGAGGCTAGTCCTGCTAACGCTTCTACGGCTAGTGACGAGTTTTGAGCAACTAAAAAAAAAATTTCAAAATTTTTTTTTCAATTTCACATTAAATACATTAAATACATTAAATACATTAAAATAATATGGAAACTCACGCTTTTCTACATTCGTAATTTTCATAATTTTCTCAGCAACACCGGTATTTATATCTGTATATTCATCTTTAAGATCCGTTCGTGCTGCCAGCGCTTTTAAAGGATTTCTTGAGTGTACATTACGACGTTGAGTCTTAGTTGTTCTTCTTGTGCCAAGTCTGTTTAATACATATTTCCAATATATCTTTTAAAACCAATTGAGATAATATTCAAGAGTCCATCATATGTCATAATCAATAGTTTATTTATAACTTACAATTCTGAGTATGATGTTACTACATCGAAATCGCTCTCAGCAACATCGAGACTTTCTTCTAGGCATTTATCAACTGAGAGATTTTGAAAAAATGAAGTAAATGTTTCATCATCGGCGCGTGGAACATATTGTATTGAGTATGGTGGATTATTTTTAGATTCATCATCTAAAAATTAATTTATCATATCAATTTAATCGAATATTATTATATATAAACTGATAATTTTTTATTTTATTGTATAAATTTATACCATCGTTGTCACTGTGGTCTTTAGATAAATTTTCATGACCTAATTCATTGACATACTCATCGATGTTCACAATGCTTGTGTTGTCCTTTAGTCCTTCTGATAATTATTTAACACATAAATTGAATGATAAAAATTCATACGACTTTGAAATTATATTTAAATGTATTTTTATTTTTATCGCTTACCTTTTTTAAAATATTCTGTTCGTGAAATTCTTTTTTTTCTCTCTGTAGAAACACAATTACCACCCATTGTTTCAAATGGTTTTGAATTAATATGGAATGAATTTGGTTGTTCGATTCGCATTTTACCAGCAACAGAAAATTTCACTGCGTCAGTAATAGCGACTCGTTTACGCCATCCCTCTGCTGCTGATTCCAATTTTTCAAGTCGATCAGCCAATCGTCGTTGTTTTAAAGCGAGCTCGTCTTTTTCTCTTTGACAAATGTCCATTATCTTTTCACAATCCTGTATGAAATAATCACAATCAACGTAATGATTATCTCTAATGATTACGCGAATCAAGATATACATATATATATTATAGATAATAAAATAAATGTGTCTGTCACTCACATTCTCATTGCATTTTTCGATAATAGTTGAAGGTACAGGCTCACTCGTTATCCGACGCTTCCAATCACTTGAGCCACTGCGTTGAAGCGCAGCCAAACGATCAGCAATACTTATACTTGGAATATCAACACTTTGTACTGATGATATTGGTCGTACGTGTCTAATAATATCAGAATTTAATATATTTTCATCAATACTTTCACATTCTGACATACATCGTGATTTGTTTGTCATTAAAAAATTACGCTGTCTTATATATTTTCTTGTTGCCAGCGCACTTTCGGTTGATAAACTATTACTATTAATGTATTGAGATGAAGGCACTGTAGATTCGTTCATTTTGCTTTCCACTGAACATGAATTGCGAACTCGATCAATTTTATTACGAAAAATTACACCGTCATTGAGATCTTCGGAATAATTATGATGTGATTTCATATCCATTTCTCGATTAATTTCATCTGAATTCAAATCCGAATCTATTCGTGTAATAAGTTCCGTTGATTTTTGTCGTTTATCAAGAGTATGAAAACTCGATGATTTCAAAATACTTTTTAATGGATCATTATGCAGTTGATGTGTTATAGTAGTAGGGGTTGTCAAAGGAACATCTATTTGAAATATAAAATAAATAATTCGTCTCATATTCCAAAGTCCACAGTAATATTTTACATATTTTCGAAAGTAAATAAAGATGATAAAAATATGTATATATATATATATATGTAACGTACAAATAAATAATGCTCACCCAATGTATTCGATGGAGTTCTCTTTAAATCTGATATTATGGTGGGAATTCGTCTTGATGCAACCTCGACCTCCTCGGACGTCACTGGTTGTGTTTTAAAACGACTGTGTGGTCGTCGTGGGACTCTATCGAGCGGAATCCCTGCCTTAGCAACGCTCTCTGTGGCAATTCGATGATTAAACAAACGTACACGTTCAGCTAAACTCAATTTGGATGGATCAACGTCATCGTTCATCAATGTCGTGTCACGATTAAAAGTAGTTTGCACTGATTCAATATCCACACTTGTATTATTTGTTCTCTTATTTTGCAATGCCACGTCTTTTATCTCCTGATAAGTAACTGGTTGTGTATTAAATCTGTCATAGGATATATCACGATGATGGCAAGGCGAATCATCACTGCGTGGCGAGTCTCGTTGAGCAGTATGTAAGTTGCTATCCTTCGCGCTATTGGATTTTACCTGTTCTACTGTTGCCTTGAAATGCGATTCCATTTGTGTTATATTATTTCTACTTTCGGTAATATATTGCCCTTTTTCTTCTAACATTGACGTGTCTTCATCTGTATCATCTTCATTTACATCATCAAATTGGTGTAATTGTTCTTTTGTCATCTCATCCACTATCATTTTTCGCGTGCTCAACGTACTCGAATTATCAATAATCGCATTATTGTTTAACGATTGATAAACTTCATTATTAGCATTTGAAAATAATTCTTTTCGATCACGAAACCGACGTGAAGAATGTCGTGCACGACGTAATTTTGCCACTCCCTCACTTAATTTTCGACCATTGATATCCTCATTTCCTGATTCATTATCAACACCCGAATTACAATACACCTCTCCATCTTCTCTGAAAATTCAATATAAAATATTTATGAATAAAATTATATTATTATTGTATGAAATAAATAAATTTTAATGAAAAATCAATTTTGAATCATGATAATGATTTTACTCTTATTATCACTGTGAAAAATCGTTCCGATCCGGTAACGAAAACAAAAAATTAAAAGCAAAATGAAACATAAACAAAATAATAATATATAAATAAATGTATTGGAAAAATGATAAAAGAAGAAAAGCAAGCAATGACATACCTACTGGGCAATTTGAATGAGACTATAGGAGCAATGGATGAAGCAGAATTATTACAACGCAATGACGATGTATTTAAACTGGGCCTATAATGAACATCTAATATATCATCACTGCTATCATACATTCCAATCCAATGTTCATTTGATGTGTGCTCATGACCAACTGAACGTGCACGTTTTCTCAGATCCCGCGGCGTCACATCACCGGAACGTGATCTACCCGATGACGAATTCTTCAATATCGGTCGGACAGCGTCACATTCAGGAAGACTATTGGTACGTCGTTGAAATGCATGACTTCTTAATAATGAAAGTTTTCGTGGCGATACGCATTCCGATTCATTACTTGATTCTTCCGAATTCTTCTTGGATGATTTGAGTATTGTTTTCTTTGGACGTTCCTCATGCTCATCGGATTCAGTGCTAGATTTTTTTTTAAGAATAGGTCGGGGCTCCAATGACGGTGGATCGCTGGATGATGATTCCTCACGACTCATTTTTTTCTTCAAAATTGGTCGAACTTCACCAGAAAATCGATCACTGAGAATTCCCATGCCACCCAGTGTTTTTGCCACTGCCACAGCAATGCTCACATGATGTCCACTTGAATTAGACTTGCCACTGGTGTATGACGATCTTTTTAATATGCTTTGAGGTTCGGGTGAGCCAATATCCTCACGATCATCCTCACCGGAACTTTTCCGTTTGAGTATTGATGTTGGGTGTGGTGGTTCAGGACTTTGTAAACGTTTGACAAGTTCATCTAATGATGATCGCCTTTCATTTTTCAATATTGGACGTGATTCAATACCATTTATTTCAGGGTAAACATCTGGCGAATAACTTCGTCTACGTAATATTTCACTTTCATCTAAACTGCTTCGTTTCTTTAATATTCCATGTTTTTTATTGATACTACTGATATCTTGTAAAATAGCGGTTGATGTTGTTCGAGATGATACTTCATCGGGCATTTCAATGTCGATTGATTTGTGTTTGAGAATAGATATGGGCAATGGTTGAAGACGGCTCGATGATAATTGCTGCACTTCATCATTATTGATTGATTTTAAAATGGAATTAGAGTTTGCCGACATTGACAATGATGATGGCGATGATGGTGATGATGATGATGAAAATGATAATGATGATGATGAGGCGACAACACATTTGGATTTGGATAATTGTTTTGTAATATTGGTGCGTGATTTATTAACAATTGGCCCACTCGAATAATAAGAATTGTCTTTCACATTGGATCTACTATTAATGGGTGTATTTGCGTGGGAGGAAGAACATGGTGATGAGGACGTGAGCCTTTCTACACGTTCCATAGTTGCTCTAGTGAGTGCCGTCAACGCGTCGACTCTCTGCAATATCTCATCGTTGTTCTCGTGCCCGTTGCTACAAACATTTCAAGAAAAAAAACAATCAAAATACAAAAAGTTCATTTATTTTTTGTTTAAAAAAATTTTTTTTTTTTTTTTTTCCTTCACAACTATAAATTGAAGAAAATATGTGGGCTATTTATCATTTTTTTTTTAAAATATAAATACAGTATTCCACTCCAATACAGTATTTCCAATTCTCAAGAGCATTTTATTGTACATTAGTCCACTCACTTTCCCTCTCTAGAAAAACCCTCCCACTTTTTGTTCTCGTTTATTCCCACTCTCAGTATAAAAAGTGATTTCGATAAATCATATCAAATCTTTCGATACTTTTTTTTTTTCTTTTTTTTTCCCTCAGGGCTTTTTAAATGTGTATATACATGTACATTCACGTTGCAGTCGATTCATTTTCGATGGTGGAATCACACGGAAAAATGTTGCATTGAAAGTGTAATCATCATTGCCAAATATGGCAAATGGAACATGCAAATAAGTGTGGCCCACATGCGAAACAGACAATCTCTCCGATGCTGTTGGCGGATTTCACGAAGGCGTGAAAAATCTACTGTACAACTGATTCATTCATTTTATTGACAACTGAACGTTGGAGTATTAGAATTAATATAGTTGAATGTAAAAAATTAATGCAAATACAGAAAGCAAAAATATCAACAAAGAAATAAAGTAATTGTATATATACAATTGATTATAGATGTTCGACGATGGATAAAAAATAAATAAGAAAAAAACAAATAAAGTAATTGTATACATACAATTGAATATTATTATACGCAATAATTATGAGTAGAAATTCCTACGTAATTTAATGGCCAATTGCGTATTGTAAGATTTTACTGTAGTTTACAAAGCAATTGTAAACATGCAGAAGACCAAACATAAATATAAAGCAATTTTTTAAATTTATACTGAAAAGGTTAAGTTATTTGTCCCCTTACAAATGGTTTTAAAAAATCGATTAGATATATAGTTAATACGAAATATCAAGCGTGTGAATTATGTCGATGTATTTTGTATTAGGGTTTACATTGATCTTATTAGTGATTGTGCAGAGAACATGAAGGCAAACAAATTAAAATTATTAATTGAAATATATATGAAACCATACCCAGATCGTTGAGTGATGGCACTGCGTTTCATACCAGATGAGGAAATATGCGTGGATGATCCACGAGATGATGAACTGATAGTGATGTTGTGGGATGCGCTTTGTTGACTGGTGACCCGTCGCGTGCTGTCTTTAGAATCGTAATGCCGTCGATGTTGATTATTGAATCCACCACTGTTGTTATTGCAGTTCGATGCACTCATTTCAGTAAAGTTTAGTGATTTATTGTCTACAAAATTCGATCGTGTGAGTCGTTTTGACCGTCTATCATACTTATCACCTTATAAAAAAAAAGAAAAAAATAAGAGAAATAAAAATACATTATTCACCGGTTATATTTGATTTAATGAATCTGTTTTTTAAACACTTACAATTATTTAAATCACATTGTTTCTCATCAGATTCAGGAAATTTATTGGAATGACGTCGATGATTACGGTCTTTGTCTCGGATTGATGAACTTGTTGACGATGATGTGGATTGAAAATGGGAAAGACTACTAGTTGAAGACATTGGGCATTTCTACGATATAAAAATTAAAAAAATTATCATTATTATTTTTTTCTTTATCTCTGGTACACGTAACGAAATTTTCGTTCGCGTATTTTTATACAAGGCGACATCCAAAAATTGTTTTTACACAAGTTTGATTAGAACAAGTATACTTGAATTCTGGTTTTCAATACAAAACTATTAGTAGCGTGACTGATAACGATAATAGTCAAGGCCACAGAAGCTATTTCAGCTTTGACTATTTACAAGTAGCTTATAAATAAAGTCATACACCAACAGAAATCATGTGACACGTACCATCAATCATTTTTATTAAATAAATATTGATCAGAAAAAGATATAAAAAAGAAAAAAGAAAAAAACTAAAACCAAAATTTACATATCGTATCTGGCTTACTTGTTTAATTGGAAAATTTCCACTCGACTGTGAACTCGAAGAGGTAACACAGTCAGAAGATCCTATTCTTCTAGATATATTTGATGCATCTAAAAATAAAAACATACAACAAACAATGATTTATAATATAGCAATATATAATGTTTATTTTTATTAAACATACTTCACTGTCATTCTTACTTAGTTATTAAATAACTTACCAACAGGCGAGACAATGGATGCAGCACGTAGTCTAGATGTTTTAGTTTCTCGAATCGAGGCAGTCTTATTTTGTATTGGACTTTTGACACCTTCTTTTTTCTCTACGTGAAAAATAAATAATAAACAGATGAAGAGAAAGAAATAAATAGAATAATAAAATATTATAAGTTTATTTTATTTATAGACAAGCACTCACTGATACTGTCTGTAGAACCGGATTTTGATGTTCTCCTAACCAAACTGTCGGTACTCTGTTGCCCATGCTGGACCTCATATTGCACAGTAATATTTTCAGCTACTTTAGATGAACTACCCTCACTCGTGCTCATCAAGGCAGTTGCACCAGCTGCGACCATGTCTATAAAAAATCAAAGGAAAACTGTAGAAAATAAAATAAAATAAAATAAAATAAAAAAAAAACATCAATACACAAAAAAATTTCGAGGAAATAAAAAATAGAATAAAATAAAATATAAAAATCCTACTGCATTAATGTGTATTGAAATAAATACTGATGTTTTTTCTCTACGACATTTTCACTCATTAAATCATTGAATTATTTATTCACAGAAATCATGACACGACAAGTCCCAACGATACAAAACTACACGAATGAAATTAAACTTGTTCCTGATATTATGAATCATAGAAAAATACCAAAGAGCATCCTGGTTTTACCCCACTCTTTTATATTAACAAAGAGAGAAGAGACTGGAGAGCATACACACATATACATACCAACAAGTTGGTCAAGGCTTGTGTTAATTTATAATTTCATTTCAAACAATTTCTCAACGTATTTTTTTTTTCTACCTTCAATTTTCATTGTTTCCACTTGGGCCATTGACTTCAATGATATCGATATATTTATATATAAAAATTAAAAAAATATAAAATGATCAAAAAAAAAAAAAATAAACAGAATAAAATACAAATATATAAATTTTCACGTTATCTGAAATATTAACTGTAACTGTCACATGTTCAATCACACGTTGCATGTCACAGTGCACGTATCTAGTTATTCACTTGCCAACTTACTGAATAATTATATTATATCTGGATAGATGTCAAATCGTATTAAATCAAATGAAAGAAAAGAAAAAGAAATGAGAATAAATAATAAAAAAAAAGAAATAATATAATATAATAAATTTGATACCGCATCAAATATAATAATTATTGTATATTATTAATACAACAAAGCTAATACAAGAATGATGACTGTGCGTAGATAAGTTAAATTGTTATTATGGTGTCATTTGATTAACACACTACGTACGTGTGAAAGTATAATTTGAACAGTGGAGCAAAGCCATGGAAATTGTTTCTTTATCTTTTCATTGTCTATCTCTCAGTCTCTTCACCTTTCTCTTACTCTCTCACTTTTTTTCATATCTCTCTCCCTCTCTTGTACACCTATAATACCGGATCTATTTTTTTTCTTTGTTTAGTCTGGTTATGAATCTTTTTTTTTTTTTTTTTTTTTTTTTCATATTGAATATATTAAAAAAAGTTTAAAAAAAAATCTTTTATTCAACATAATAGCAAATACTTACCGAGAAACTTTTCAAAATTTTATATAAATAAATAAAATTATTAAATTAATCACAGCAATATGTTCACGCATCGCGATAATTTTGCAATGACATTTGTGTCCCGTTGTCATTTGCATGTGTGTACGCATGTGCATGTGTGTATGTTGTGTAGTTGATTTTTTTTGAAATACAGCAAGATAGTGTACTTGAAAGTTATATATATTCATGTGTGTGTGTGATGTGTGTGTGTATGTTACAAACCACGCGTCATTGCAAAAAAAAAATAAGCGACAGTAGCGCCACTGTATATTATAAAATAGTACGATAGGAACATCGGTAGTTATATATGTGTAAATAATAAATATACATATATTTTTCCCGCTTTATTTGATTTAATGTTTTCTGCAAGGATGAATATTCTCATGAAATATAGAGTTTATGATAAAATAATTCAAATTGATTTTATTGGTATAATTTTTTTCTTCTCAATTTCTACAAGAATAAATTCTATTGAGATATAAAATTGAAATGGAAAATAAATATGTACAGCGACAACTTCAAGGCAGTGATGTTTGTATGTTATTTATACTAGGTGGCATGAAAATCCGAATAGAGTTGTCGAAAATTCTATTTTCATTCTGCTACCCAACCAATCAAATCGTTGGTCCGCCATTTTAAAACGAATACAGTGCTGTATGGTATGTGAAACTTTGATGTCAATGATTCGTAATTATACACATATATATGCATCATACGCAGTTTGTGAACGTTTGTTTTATCTGAGAACGTAAATACACAAATAAATTAGGCGCGAAAACGATATTGTATCATTATAACCATAATATAAGTTTGTGTCTATTGTTTTTTATAAAGTTTGTATGTGGCAACGTAAGTTTATACGAGTTTAGGGGTAAGTGGATGTAAGAACCATAGAAAATCAAATATGCGTAGTTGAAAAACGAAATTGAGGTTAGAACGTACATGAAATTAATAAATGTGAAGTTTTTCACGATATTTACGCTGTTATTTATTTTATTGAAAACTATAATGTCGGAAATAAAATTATATATTTATTATTTATCTTTCAGAGGGATCAACTACCAAATAAGAATTATGCCTCGGCCAACAAGAATAAGACAACCATCATGCAAATTATCATCCGGAGACTTTGTGGTTCAATCATTGACGAAAACATCAAATGCGCGGAATTCACCGAATAAATTACATTCAACGAAAGGTAATAATAATGAGCACAACAGTAACAAAAAATTATTATTATTACGGTCTCCAGTTCTGCGGGACAGAACTAATTTGATAAAGGAACCAACCACGAAACTTCATGTTTTGACAAAAGGTCGTGAAAATCAAGAAGCTACCGATGAGAAAATGAAAGCAGCCAGGTCAAAACGGACAAAATTAACCAAGCCAACGGCAAGCCATGACACAGAAAATATCCAGGTAATTGAAACAAAAAAAAATACACAAACTACTACAAAAAAAGAAGGTATAGTTCTGAGAACAAAGAAAACTCTAATTCCACCAATGTCCAATGTCAATTCCAATTTCACTGACACTAAAAGTGAACAAAAAAATTCGATTACGAGAGTAACGAGAACATCATCGATGAAAAATAAATATACTGAGGCAAAATCATCTGAGGTTCCATCGAAAATGACAATTCCTAATCAGGAATCAAAACTTATAAAAAAGACGCGAGCACAGAAAAATAGTGTTCCTAATGACAAATCAGAATCTCCTTTGATAAATAAATCTAAAAGCAAACCGAGGGTATCGGCAAAATTATCCGAGACTCGTAAAAAAATTGCAAATCGATCATCACGAGCAACACGACTATCGACGAATAAACTCAGTAATAATAAATCGGTAAATACGAATGTTGGAAAGAAGTTTTTTACATCAAAACTCAAGCCACCAAACATAGTATCGACTCACTCAAAAATATCACCAATGAAAAGGCCGATTCTTGGCAAAACACGAAACGCTGCAGCTAATCGTAAAAATACAGGTAAAGATGTTGCATCTAAACAAAGTACATCATTTCGTTTGCGACAGCCAACACTTCGCGAAACAATTGCCAAACAACCTAAAAAAGTTTTAAGACCACGAAAAAATTCTCGAAATTATTGTGAAGAATCACACTTGTCTCCAGGAGAGGCGGAAAATAAAAATGAATTGGAAATTATTGCCACGAAAAAAGGACCAGTCTACACATCGGTACAAATTACAGATGAAAAAAATACTGACAAAGACAAAGTTTACGAGTTTGTTTTTGATTCGAATGACGTTAGGGAACGAACAGTGAAAAAACGGAAGAAGAGAATGGTCCGAAATGTACCAGCCAAAAGACCAAAAATTTCAACGAAAAAACCTGCGTTAAAACCAATTATTGCTACCGAATTAACTGAGAAAAAAATTGAAAAACAGCCAGTAGATGAACCCGAACACCCTACAGAAGTAGTTGAAGATGTGGAAAATCCAAAAAATTCAACAAATATCACGATTGTCACAGCGGAAATTCATTCACCACCTGTTAAATCATCAGACAAAAATCAGATATCAGTGATTGTTCCAGTTGGTCCACGAATCATATCTATTGAAGATTTGGAAGGTGAAAATCGCATTGAATTAACGTCAACGCCACTTCCACCACAGCCTATCGAAAACAAATCATCAGCATTAAATAACAAACGAAGTAAATTTAAACTCAGACCGTCAACACACTTTAAAACAATGATGAATGCTTCGTTATTGAGAAGATCTCTCTCACCGATTAAAAATCAAAATGTAAAGGAAATTTATGATTCCGGCAGTCCATGGCGGGTACCAACATCAAAAACATTCTCACGAGTTAAGAATGTATTCCAGAGTACACCTCAAGGTAAAAAATTCACCTCTTTACTGAGTAAAGCATCGCTTATTTCTGAAACAAAGCAAGAACTTAATAATTACGAAACATTTGAAATTTCGGAACAAAATAATGAAAATATAAACACGAAAAAATCGTCAGAAAAAATTCAAACAATAACTACAACAAAATCACCACGAAAATTTGGTACAGTTATTTCCAATATCAATAATAATTCACCTGTTAAACAACAGTCAATGCAAATAAACACTTCAAAATCACCAAGAAAATTTGGCACTGTAATCTCAAATATTAATGAATCGCCACAAAAAAAGAGCCCAATTACAAATAAACGTCCAAGAATACCAACTCAAGTCGAACAATTGATTATTAACGACTCATTAAACACGAGTTTATCTGATTATAATGAACCAACTTTGGTGCCTCATGAATCTTTGAATGATAAAGAGAATTCAGCACCGAAGAATGAAAGTCCAAATAAGTCTATTATACGAAGAAGTGAACCTCAAATAGTTCCTTCAAGTCCAATAAATACCCCAAAATTAGTTGAATATAATACTACTGATTTATTTGAAACTGAATTGGGTCCAGCAGACCCACCAACATCAAGTTCGTCAATAAAAACGTCGAATTTGAAGCAATCGAATTTGAATAAATTCTTAAATTTACCTGATATGCCAAGCAGTACACAAATTAATACTGCACATGGTATATTTGACGATGCTCATTCTACACCAATCAATGGAAAAGCAATAAAGAAAAAGACAATAGAATTGAACGTTGATAATGCTTTTGGGTTTGATGATGATGATGATGATAATAATGATGATGCTCATAATAATGACAGAGATAATATTGAAGTATCGGCAATCATGAACTATCCACTTCCATCAAATCAACAAATTTTTGTTAAAAATGAATTGCAAAAAATTTCTATGTTGAAAAAATCTAGAGATAAAGTCACTGTTGCCAATTCAAAACCAGCGAGACTTTCTCTGGATAAAATGAAGAAAATATTACAGCCTACAAAAGCAACTATTAATAAAAAAATTAATGAAGAAAATAAAGAAAAACCAATTCCTCATAATGATGAAGATCTTTCTGAAACGATAAAAGACGTTATACGTGCAAAAGATTTCTCCGATACATTCGATCACGTGGACAATGAAACTGATAAAGAAAATATAGAAGAAGTTCCATTGTTTATTGATCTTGAACCTGTTCACTTCATTCAGGTATTTATATTCATTCGTTAATGCATGTTCATAATTTTTTTTTTTTTTTTTTTTTCCCCTTTGTATTCAACTTACTTATTTTTTAGCCTCCGAGATTTTCATATGGACATAAACGTAGACGTAATGCGTCATATAATACATCTGGAGAAACTGAAGATGAAGAAGAAGTCGATGAACACCACAAGCGTTTGAAGAAAAAAAAATTAGGAAAGGCTGAACGCGAACAGCAAAAGCAATTGGATCAATGGGCGAAAAATATGAATTCAACATTCGAAGAAATTGATCACTTTGATTTGCTAGTTGAGTGATGCCTTTATCTTTAAAGAAATATATGAATTACTATGTATGTTGAAGAGCGATATCTTTATGATGAAGTTGAAAAATATTTCAGAAATGCAACCACTTCCCGGATATTTTTGTGAACTCTATATGTCGTGTAGATATTTAATATTTTCCCGTATTTTTTTTTTTTTTCTTTTTTCTTCTATCTTTTTTTCTTGTACTAATTTAAGACTTATAAAAGTAAACAAAAAAGTTTCAATAACAATTAAAAATTGATTACTTTAATTTTTATAAAATGCAATGTATATTTATATTATGATATATATATAAATATATTTAATTATTAAGACAAAAACTTTAGCATAACTATTTTTTACTGGATTACAGACATATATATTATTATTTATCAGTTATACATATAAATAAAATTTTGTGAAGTTATAAATTAAGAATATGAAAGGGAAAAAATTACGGATAATTTAATAAAGTTTTTACTTTATAATAAATAAATTTATCATGTTTCATAATTGCATTGAATAATTTTTTTTTTTTTTTTTTTCCTGTTTTCTACCAAACAGTTTCATTTATGAATGATGATTCAAACTACTGATAAAATTACATCGTTGATTGAATAATAAAAGAAAGTAGTACAAAACAAAAGTATATTTATTATTTCAAAGATGTTTAACTTTTGGTGACTGGTTGTGCCTCGAGACAACTATCCATGCACATTACACACAAAGCTTTTTATGACGATGCTGTGCTCATACACATAATTATTGTGTAAAAAAAAATAAAAAAGAAACATCGTGTATGCTTATCTCCAACTTAGTCATTCGTGTGATACTATAATAATATTAAAGATAAGTCAATACGATTAATATTAAATATAATATTTTAATATTTATCATCTACAATTTATTTATAAACGTATTGAAACATTTTTGAATGAATTTCATTTTTTTTTTTTTTTTTTTTTTCCCCCTTCTTTTTTTATATCAATTGGAACACAAAAATTTTCATTGAACAATCAACCAATTAAAAATTTTATGGATAAAAAATAAATAAGAAAAAAAAGAAATGTATATAATTCTGAAATACCATTTTTTATAATCCTCTTCTATATTTATATAAATAGTATATCTTTATAACAAAGAATATAGATATTTATCTTAGTGTCATATTTCAAATCATGTCGATATATTAATCACGTACATTATATCAATAATAAATGTCGTTATTTCTGTCTTTTTCTCTTGGCAGTCAATGCGTCAGCGACCAAGATAACAATTGATAAAAATCGATATGGTGATTCGATAAATTCATGTATATATTTAAATATATAAATTAATATATGATTTTCAGACTCTCAATATATATATATATATATATATTTTTTTTTTAGTTTCTCTTAGATTTATCATATACAATTGCGATTTATTTTTTATTCTACTGCCCACAAAAGCCGGGCATTAACTTATGAGGTACGAGAGTATATGGCCGATATCAAAATTCGTTACGCATTCTTGTGGCGGGAAATATATAATCGTTTTGTAACAATGAATAAGAATAAAAAAAATAAGTAACGGGAAATAATCCCCATGAGTAGCAGTACACAGCTTTTGTCTCGTCGAGAACGGCGATTTAAGCGAGCTCGTGTATTTGTGTGTGTGTGTGTGTGTGTGTGTGGTCAGCCGTGTCGCACGTGCGTGAATTTTTTTTTTTTGTTTTACTCAAACTTGACTCATTTGTTCAAGTCTAACGCACGCTTCTCTAAATATACGTATCTACATACTTATATTCAATTTCATTTGCGAGTTTACCATAGAGTTATATACATAAATATATAGTCGTCTCAGCTGCAAAGCAAAGTCCACTTTTGCAATTCTGTACATTCTACATATTATACGTATACTATTTTATTTCATTTCTTTCTTTCTTTCTTTCTTTATTCTCAACTTTTCATTCTTTTCACGTATATATGGAAATGTTGATTGTATCACTTGTATTTATACAGTATATATATATGTGTATTTATATATACACATAATAAATCTCATGATGTTATTTTTCATTGTCTCGATTTTGCAAAGTCAACGTATCAATGACACAATTTATACATATGTTGTGCACTAATAGTAAACGCATGTGAATTTAATTCAATAAATATTATATGGCATTATGCGAATGGGAAAATTATACACGATTATTTAATTAAAATTCAATTGTTAATTAAAAATCATGCGAGCTGCATTTTTTATATGTATTGTTGATTGTGTGTAATATTATAAAATACATTTTGCTTTCGCTACATTTATTTTATTATATTTTTTTATTATTTTTTATTTATTTTATTTTATTTTATTTTTTCTCTTTATTTTTTGCTCTTTGTTATATGCTGAGAGTGATAAGATAAGTCAGGAAATACGTCAATGTCGCGAACTAGTCGAGATTGAAATAACAATTTTTTTTTTTTTTTTCTTTAACATGTAATTATTTCAATTTTTTTTTTTTTTTTCATTTTCTCGATTAAGAAAAAAATCTTTTATTCATTTTTTTTTTTGTTTTAATTTTATCTTAAAATATTGATTGTCACTTCCTGTACATCTATCTCCATTGATGATCATTAAATTAAACAAAGAAAGGAAAAAAAAAAAATAATAAAAAAAATGTATATATATAAAAAGTCATCTTTATGTAAGATTATTTTTCATCCTTGAAAGCGATCGATGTCATCTCAGTATTTCAAGGATTATTTGTTAATTGTTTTTCATGGCAAATTGAGTATTACTACCACCATTTTTCTGTGCAAATATACTAGTTTATATAGCAATGAAATTCCTGGGACAATATGCCAACATGATCGTGTTCGTGATTTACCATTTTCCTAAATATTTTTTATACTTCTATTTCTATTTTTTTATTTATTTATTTATTTATTTATTTTTTGCTTTTTTGTTTTTTTCTTCAACTCGGTATGTATACCGATGCGTGTGCGTGTACGTATGTTGTATGTGTGTATATGTATGTGTATACCTTATTTTCAATGATCCAAGATATTATTTTCTAATAGTATACACCACACGAGGACGTCCTTGGGCTATAGTACATAAGCTAGTCCAAGGATTCGTATGGTTGGCCTCAATCATTTTGAATTTGATCACAGATGCCGAGATGTGCTTTGTAACACGTTGCCGCTACATAACGACAAACTGAAAGAGTAAGAAGAGACAAAAACAAAAAAATAAAAATAATAAAAATTAGTAAAGTTCAGTTATATTTATGTTTTTTTTTTCTTGTTTCGTTCCACCTTTTAAGGACATATATTCTATCTCATATTGAAACTGGTTAGAGCAGGAATTTTTTGAAATACCAGAAAAGTTGAAAAAAAACAAAAAAAAAATTACAAAAATGAGATGGAATTTAAAATAATTATGTAAGCAATTTTAATTTTTTTTTTTTTTTTTTCTGTATAAACAAGTAATTTTTATTATTTCACGATATTTTCCAATTGCAAATTCAAATTCAACAACTTTAACTACACATCAATATTAAATTTGAAATTGATCGAATCTGTAAATGAGTCACCGGACGTTCTGGAAAAAAAAAATAATAATAATTTATATTCCATTAATTGATATGAAATTTATCCACTTGTAAAATGATCTTTTTTATTTCATGAAAATAGGGGAGAAAACAAAAAAAAAACCCAATCACCTACCACATTTTTTTGTTTTCTTTTTTTTTTTTTTCATTGCAGATATTCATATCTTTCTCATTATCAACTTTTTCTTTTTTTTTTTTCTTTTTTCACTTGACATCTTCCGGTTTCTTGGGCACTCGACCATCCGTATATTAACCACCTGTAAATACACGCAACAGTGGGATCACATCATGAGGTCATACATATGATTGCGTGCTCTGTGGTATGGTTTAGTTTACCCGCGCGAATATTTAACATATCGAATCGGTGAGTCATATTCACATATACACACATCTCATTCAATACTGGTATTCGTGTATATGCGTTCACGGTGGTGCAAACACCTACACATAACCTACCACGGGATCCATGAGTCATCTTGGATGAGTTCTTGGAAAGACCACGACGATGTAGCGGTTAACTTTTTTTTTTTAATCACCATCATTTCACCTGAAATCAAAATCTAGATTAATTTTTCATATCCGTTGGGAAAAAAAAAAAAAAAAAAAAAAGAACAAAAACAAAATGAAATATGTTATATAAAAATAATTACTTTATATCTGAACAATTGGAGACAGTCATTTAATAATTAATATCTAATATCACTCCAGTAATTCAATTGAATTTTTTTTTTGTTAAACTCAACTGGCGCGCGTAAAATATAAGTACGTTCCTGACCAATACTGTCAATTCTCGTTCTGTTATTGGTCAAAATAATATCCGAGTATTTACGAAAATAACGAATGACATCATTCGAGTTGTGTTCGGGAATAATCGGACATCAGACACGAGCTAATGTCGAAGTTGCCCGAGTGCTCAGAGGTATTCCCCCACAAAATGAGTCATCGCGGGCGCAGTTTCTCGGAGATTCGAAGTGACGAGAGAGGATTTTACGTTTGCTTGTTATACTATACTATTTTACGAGGCAATATCCTAGACAATTAACATTGATATTGAAAAATATAAACACGTGTATTGAAATAATTGACGAATTGACAATTAACGTGTGTTAACAATTAATCGATTGAACGTGCAAACGTGACACATTTATTTGTGATATAAAACGAAGAAAGAAAAATTCTTTTCATTACATCGTGTGTTTGAAATAAAACATCCAACGAAGATCATGAAATTAGAGGTGTCATCGGACGTGCTGTACGACAGCTCGAGCGTATCAAGTGATAGCGGAACATCACAAAGTTCACGCGTCAGTCACGATTTTCTTACCAATATAACAAATGTTGCAATGCCTACCAATCCTGTGAGTATATTCTTCTACAATATGTATCCACTGCACGCTGATGAAATAGTTAATTCTGTTAATTCATGATAATAATAATGAACATTGACATACAAATTAATGACGTCAATAAATGATATATTTTTCTATATATATATATATATATATATAAAACTTTAATAACATAACAATTATTATTATTATTATTATTATTTTTTTTTTTTATCAATTTAATTACACAAAGTCGAGCAATAGATAATTGAACAAGATGTGGATTTTGAGGTTAGGAATTATTTCTAGAAATAATTTCGCACACATTTGTGCACTGTGAAATTGAAGTTATGTGGATGTAACAGTATTGAATATATACATATTATATATATATTATCTTTATCTGATAATACCTACTATTGTTTGCAGTCACTTACAGTTGGCAGTTGTTTATCATTATCATTAATATATAATGTAGTGGGAGTAAGTGTTAAAATTATCGATGACTTTTTTTTTTTTTTTTTTTTTTCTTTATCACTTGTATACAGAGAATTATATTATGAAACAGACAGAGATTGATAAAATGATAATTATAAAAATGGTACTAGCTCAATATATATGTACATATATATAACCCAACTACGCATTTTTACTTGCAATTCCGAAAATAATTCAGAGATCCGGGGATTTTAGACGACTAAATTTATATGATTTGTTGGAACATGAACGAAAAATAGTTTATCGCACATGAATATAATACATTTATTCAATCAATCCAAAAAAAAAAAAAAATAAAATAAAAATTTTTTAATTAAAAAAATAATTGTAGAAAAATTTATTTATTTTTTCTTTTTAAAATTTATCATTAATTATTTTTCAATTAATATTAATATTGGAGAATGTTATAATCTCAATTGAGTGAGTGTATAAAGTTGTTTTAGCATACGTATAAGTTTCAAGTATTATAGCAAGTCTCTCAGTTACACCTTCCATCCAACGACTACTTTCATACCGGTCTTGTACTGTCTGGCCTTTTAAGGGGGCCACGTGCGCTCCCCTCCTACCCCCCTTTCCTTCTCTCTCCCTTGTCGTTGTCGTCGTCACACAATCTGTGTCTCCACCATGTTTTCTCTATACTTTAATCATTATATCACAGAATTATTTTACATTAACCAATAATGATGATAATAATAATTTTTAAATTTATCAATGTATAATTTGTAATGATTAAAAATAATGAAAAAAAAAAAAAAAAAAAAAAAACCATTAATAATAATAATAATAATATATAATGTTTATTTAATACATTATGAATATAAATTTTACAGAGAATAGTGTATTATATTGATTATATTATTCAAGTTGGATAATGAAAATTGTGGCAATGAATATTTTGTTGAGTTAGGAAGGTAAAAGAGAAATTCATAAAGACCCTTTGGGATTTTATCTATAGAGTCATGGGACATTGACCTGCTCCTATATGGGGGTCTGTATGGTATTACTATTGTGTTGATATTTCTGAAGTTTCTAGACAGACAGGTGACGCAGTTAAATGGATTCAGCTATTTCATCTTATATACAATTAAACAACTGTCGAATATATTTATATATAAAAAAAAAATAATAAAAAAGAAAATGCAAACGTGTTATTTAAATACAGGAAATAGAAAGTTGAATTGAATTTTGTTTGTTTGACGTCAATGGGAAATTTATTGAAAAAAAAAAAAAATAATAATAATAAAATAATTGAAATATATAATAATTTTAATATATTTTATGTTAATAATAAACACAATAAATTAATTTAGAAAAAAAAAAAAAAAAAAATATGAATTTAATGGATAAAAATTGTGAGGGAGTGGAGTATTGACTATCTGATGTGTTTCTGTACTACATTATTGATCCAACCATTTGAGGGTTGTCCAGATGTTTCGCACACCACCATTGCCCTATTCTCAATTTTTATTACAAAATATATACTTATACTTGGTGAATATATATATATATATATATATTTTTTTTTAATTTTTTCCACCGGTTACTCACGTTATAGTTCAATTGTATCAGACATATTTTCTATGTTTTACATTATTTACCATATATTCACATATATATTATTGCACCAATATTTCAGATAGCATTGAGTGTTTGTACTTTTTTCTATGTTGATTTATTTGGTTGTACATTTTTATTCTCGCGTGACCACACGCGTGTACAATTCGCTCACACGTGGCTATATACCCACCCGGTTTCCGTATCAGTGTGTGTCCGGTTTACTATATATATATTGAAATACTTATATGTTCAACATTAATTTTGTAAACGGACACTGCCGTATGAAAAACTTTGTTGGTATTGCAGCTGTTCAATATGAATTTCATTATATTATTGTGTTGGAATATTCAAATTGATCAACATTTAACAGCTGCTGCATTGTTTCAATTGTTAATTATTTAATTAATCATATCATTATGTACATAATACATTTATTTATATATATGTCCATGTATTATTATTATTATTATTATTATACACAATTAAAAAATTTTATCATTAACTATTTTTTTTTTTTTTAATTTTTTCATTTTTATAATTCCTAAATTATATTGATGTATTGAAGTATTTTATTTAAATTCAATTTATGTGATCATATAAAAAAAAAGAAGAAAAAAAAAAGAAAAGTATTTGAAACAGAAACAAACAAATATATTAATCAGCTGTTGAAAAATTCGGGTTTCTTTACTTTTTATTTCATGTCATAGAATATTTATCGGTCATTTATTTTTTCTTTTTTGTTTTTTTTTTTTTTTTGTTTTTCAGTTTTCTGAATATTTTTTTTTTTTTTTTTTTTGTTATATCCATTAGAATTGATTGCGTGATAAACGATAAGCCGTAACAAAGAAGCAACCATAAGGCAGTTAAATATTCAGTGTTAATGTTACTCTTTGGCTTATGTCCATACATTTGTATTGCTATACATATATATAACTAGCGCGTGTTACGTTGAAGTTTTACGATTTCTCGGTATTGAATCGTTTCTAAAGCTTTTGTAAACACAGTTAACCAGGCGAAGAGGCGAATTGAGGCATGAAAACTTTATCATTATTATTACTATTATCACCAGTGTTGGTGTTTTTTTTTTTTTTTTTTTTTTCGGTTTTCCATTTCTAATAGCGAGAGCGAGAGAGAGAGAGAGGAAAAAAAAATATTGTGTATAATTATTACAATATATTTTAGAATGAACAAGGTATAAATTGAATGACAATTGAAAATAGATAAAACTAATTGATGAGAAAATTAAGCGATGATATGTTCAATATAGACAAATATCAAGTATCTCATGTGCCACTGTGGGTGTATGAATGCGCACGAAGGTCGCGACACGTTTCTCATTACAGTTAAAACGTCATAACGAATATACTATGGCGAGGTTGAGGCTATACGTATATTCACTTTGGTTGACAAGGCCGTGTATACGCATTCGATTGCTCCAATCGTGGGTAAATTAACTCTTGATTTCGGAGAAAAAAATAAAATAAAATAAAATAAAAAATAAAAATATTAAAATTTCAAAAGAAACTGAGAGAAAGAGAGGAAAAAAAAAAGTGTATTATACATTTTTATCAATTGAAATTCGTATATATATATATATATATTTTTTTTTTTCTCTCTATCAAACACTTTATTTACTCATTTATATATAATTAAAATATATTTAAATTCATAGAAATTTGCAATAAGTGTGTAAGTGGGAGTAGAAGGGAGGATACATCAATTCTCATTACATAATCAATAAAAATATTCAACTGATGACGATGATGATGACGAAAATAATTTTTTTTTTAAATTTTTTATTTCAATGAAAAAATTTTTATCTATGCGTATTATTATTATTATTATTATTATTATCCATTTAGCTTGTGAGTTATTCTACACGTATAATTTGTTTTGCAAAAAATGTGAAAATAATGAGAAATAAAGTATCAATGAGAATTGAGCTTTAATCCTAAATTAAGGATATATATTGACGCAAGGGAAATATAATTATATATTTTTGAAATAGTAATAAAGAAATAAAATAAAGAAATAAAATAAATAAATAAATAATTAAATACTAATAATAATGACAAGTAAAATAAAATAACAGTAGTATCTTTAATCATAAATATCATTTCAAAACAATTAACAAATATGACACGGAATTTTTTTTTTCTCAAATCGCTTGTTAATTGCCAACAAATAAAATTGTTAGCATATTTCATATATATTTTTTTTTTTCTTTCTTTTATATTTTTCTATTTTTTTTTTTTCTTGTTCCTTTTTTTTTCCCCTGTTCTTTTCTTTTATTCTGTTATAACCGGTTTCATTAATATTTGAAAAAAAAAAAAATAATAATCCCGCCGTGAACTAATCATAAAAATTTTCTAAATAAATATTTTTATTCATGAATTTTCACTTTTTTTTTCTTTCTCTCTCTCTATCTCTCTCTTCTCCTTTCTTCTTTATAATAATAATAATAATTATTATTGTTATTTTTTTCTGGCTAATGCAATTGTTTGACTGTACACAATCTTAATTTGGACACAAGTCCAATTATAATTCAAGACGTGTATTGACGTGCGTTTGAGGGCTACCCACAAACATTTGATTAACCCCGACTAACCAACGCGTTGACAATATATATATTTTTTTTTTTTTTTTTGTTTTCTTCATGGTTATATGTGCAACAGAGACGACAATGGAGTTAATACCGACAGCGGACGAGCGCCTCATTAGAATGTCACTCTTTGTGTGTTGCAAACAAAAGACCAACTCCCAATCCTTTCAAGACACATGTGGCAATATATTGTAACGTGTGCACACACGTTTATACCACCATCTGCACTTTGATCGAGCTACTGTAAAACACAATACTATTGTCCTTTTTATTTATCTCCCTCAAGTTCATTCCAATATATATATATATATATCTACACTCTGAAAAATCATTAAGCATATGATTTTGTATATAATCTGTTCTGATTTTTTTTCTGATAATAAATATGTAAGAAAGAATATGAGAAGAAAAATAAAAAAATAATAAAATAGAGGACATTGGACTTGAACGTTGTTCACTTCTACCTCTGCCTTTTATCATTCTTGACAAACAAAAAAAAATATATATATATATATATATGTGTGTGTGTGTGTGTGTGTGTTTGTGTGTGAGTGTCAGACCACTTAATGTTAACTTTATCTATGTCTTTGTTAACATTTTATGGAGTGTAATTAGAGGGAATCTGAATTACAGTTGAATTATGGATTTTCAAGCGACCAAATGTGGAACCATTAACGTCACTATAAATGGATTTTTCTATTACAATATTGAATTATTTACGGAGTTGTATGATTTAATGGGAAACATTAAATATATATTATCCGTTAATCAGATAGAAATTCATTAGAATGCATATGGTCCGATATTTAAAATTTTTTTTTTTTTTTTTTTTTTTTTTTTTTTTCGAAGTGTTGTGAAATTTTCTTTTTGTTTCTTATCAAACAATTGGTAACTTATTATGGAAATTTTTTTGTTTTTTGTTTTTTTCCATAATTATTTGATTCAATGTAAATGTAAAAACAATAATATAAATGAATATAATGAAGAATGACAACTCCATATTCTCTCTTTCATTTTTGTATGATTCATACAGTGAAAATACATATTTGAAAAACTGTTTTTGGAATGAAAAATAAGGTCGTAAATTTTCGCCAATACAAATTTGCTCCTTGGTCAAACAAAAAAAGAAGACAATAAAGACATATATATATATACTCATTGTGTCCTGCTGCGTAATTCATTTTCTATTTCATTTCAACAATACACTGTATTGATTCAAGACAAGTCAAATCAAATTAAAAAAGATTGTATTATAAACTTTTATATCCTTCCTTCCGATTGTATGATTCATCAATTTCAAAATAACATCTGTTTTCAGATAGATAATTTTTATAAAACAATATTGAAATAATATAATAGGTAATTGCACTGATATACAAGGCAAATGACATTAAATATGTACAATGAATATGATATTTGTAGTAGCAGGTGTAATGAACCCAAAGTATCATCATTATTTGTAGCATTAGTGTATAATAGTAATATATTATTATTATTATTATTATTATTATTATTATTATTATTCAATAATAAATTTAAATTAAATGCACTGGTGATGTTGATACGTGTGGATAAAGAACAAAGAAGATGAGCAGGCGTGGATGAAATTAAATCGGTTGCACGTGCAAAATAAGGGGATTCCCAATTCAAAATAGACGTTGGTAAATTACGTGTGTGTTATTGTATATATGTGAATAAAGTGAGATATGAAAATTCGTGTGGCGTTGAAATACACAGCCAGCCAGTGTCAGATTTGTATTTGTGGGTCTTTCACCCGTTGTGTTTATGTCCATCAACAATCGGAAAACAGAAAGAAAAAAAAAAAAAAAAAAAAAAAAACCAAAACACTTGAATCAACGGGAAATCCTGATGGGAAATTATTATATTATATGTATGAGAGTATGTAAAAGGGGAGAAAAGCAAAAAAAAAAAAAAAAAAACGAAAAAAACAAAAAAAAATTAGAAGAAAAATATTTAAGAAGAGGAAGCGAATGAAATTATGACTTTTATTTATTTTATTTTTTTTTTCTTCACTAGTGATAATAATTAATATTACAGATATAATATGTTACAAATATATTATATATTTTTAGAGATATTTACCAGTAATATAAAATAACAGTATAAATTTTATGTTTTTTTCTATTTTTTATTTTTATGTATTTATTTATTTATCCATTTTTTTTTTTTTTTTTCATAATATTTCACGGAAATAAATATACAAAGTTCCAAGAATTTTCTCATTGATTTTCTCGTTGAATATAATTCAGCAATACTTAACACTGTCTATTATCTGTAGCTACTACTTCTATCATATATCGATTCAATATAATCTAGACAGTGATGACGTCAAAAATGATATCTCTCCGTGTGTGTACCGGTTTGTTCCTGCAAGCAAGAATATTACACGCGTTTGCAAGCGTATTATACCAGTTTGTTCATGTCGTACTTGAATAAACGGTGCCACTGATTGGTCGTGAACCAGCAGTGGGAGGTCGCTCGTAGTAGCCACTCGCTATCTATATAGTTTCAACAGTCACGTTGGCGCGCTCAGTCAACAACGACACATTCACACTTAACACACGCGCCAAATATTCGAAAGAAAGTAAAAATAAAAAATAAAAAAATACACAAAAATAATAATACAGATATATAAGAAAAAAAAAATTTTCGAAATAACATTTAATTAATATATTTATATTTTTTTTTTCACGAATCAATTGAGAGAAAAAAAAAATTTTTTTTTTTTTTTTTTTTTGGTTTACTATTTATTGGCTCGTGTTGGTTTTTGAATATTTATATATACAGTGTGACATAGTCCGTCACTTGCAATCATCATAAATGGACTCGATTACTTGGGATTTTATTTGTGATAATACGAACGGACAATCGCTGTCACAACGTGTACCAAACACAGGTTTATATATGGATCCAATGATGGATGATAATAATTATTATTTACCCGCTACACTTTATCCGAATTCAGTGGGTGTGAATCCGTGGCATTTAACTAAAGAAGATAATTCAGTGGTAAGCAAAATTGAAAAATTAAATTCAAACATATTACAATGTGTTATCATATGTTATAAATATTATAATTTTATGTGAGAAAAAAAAAAAAAAAAAAATATGTGAATTTATACAATTGTCAATTATCAAATATTCATTATAATCGTACATCGTTATTGATATTCATGAAAATTTTCGCGACAGTGATTTATAAATGAAAAATAATAATTATAATAATAAAAACAAAAAGGAGATTTTAACGTCGAATGATAATTTAAATTGAAATTTAGTTTCATGTGTAATTGAAATATAAATTTTCGTGTCTGAGGTCAAGGACTTATCAGTGACTAGGAAAAAAAAAATAATAATAAATAATGAAATAATTATTATTAGTATAATACTGTCCAAACGTTAATTACCAATTCTATTCTCTTTATTTAAGCAACTAAATGTGTTTATAATAGGTTTTTCATTTTATTTATTATTTATTTATTTATTTATTTTTCTTTAATTTTTTTCCTCATTCGTACATACACATTCTACATTTTTACGAACGTCACTCAATGCATGTGCAATTTTTTCTGAGAAAAATTTTTATTCGTATATACTTCCCCCCATGTACATATTATATTTATTATATGATCGTCCCCCTTCAACTATCACCAAATGTACACACAGAATATTCGATCGCTGTTAAAATTCTGAGAAATTACATCACACCAATAGATTATGACGTGTAAAAAAAAAAAAAAGAATTTTTTTTTAAATTTCATTTTATTATAATAATAATTATTTTCGATTTTGCATTAGTGATGAGATTCAAACGGAAAACAAGGACAAAAAAAAGGTAGTTTTTTTTTTTTTTTTTTATTATATAGAGTTTTACATGAGAGATGTGGCATTTATCTTTTTTAGAGTGACAGTGCAGTGGCAGTTACTGCAGAGTTAGTTAAATCGTGAAACCGATGAAAAACGTTGAAATCTGACAGGAAGCGCGGAGTTAACGCTCGTTAACCCGTCAATTAAAGGGTTTACTTTGATGGAGACAGGGTTAACTTTAGTCGAGAGATAGTTTCTAATGGGTCATAAGCCAAAAGGTGCCATCCTGTACTTAGTATACGAATGTGTCTCGACAATTTTCATATGCTCTCTCTCATTATTTCTTCAATATTCTCTCCACTTATTCCAATTTTTTTTTTTTTTGGTTCGTTTTTTTTATTCATATCTAATTAATTATTATTATTTTTTTTTTTCACTCATATAATTGAGTATAAATTGAATTAAAAATGTAATTAAAAAAAAATATATATATAATCTACAAATTTTTATTGATCATCGTTTTGAATTTTCTGAAAATACTGCACAACTTTAATCGGTAAAAATTCGGGGTAATGACAACAACTAATCGGTGAAAAAAAAAAAAAAAATTATATGTATATATATAATCATAATAATAAATGGATGAAAAGAAAAAAAATAAAAAATTGGTGGTGGCATTTATTACTTCCTGACTAAAGATCTTGACTGTAACTTGAGGTTAATATTTATTATGGGTGACACATTTGCCTATCGCGTGCTCGAATACGCGTCATCGTATCGCGGTAAAAAATGTGTATATATATATGTATATATATATATATATAAAATAGTGAGTGAGCGAGTGAGAAAAAAATAGTAGCACAGTGAAAGAGAAAACGAGAAAAAAACAAGTGGTATATACTGCAGTAATAGTATGTTATGAATGCTCGCGTGCGTCTCTCTGCAAGATCGAACACGTCGAGACGCAAACACACACACAAACAAACACGCACACACAGGTACAACGTGTACAACACTCGACAAAAACACATTCTAACTCGTTTTATTTTCGAGACGCTTACCTCAGATTCGCTCGTGGCCTCTCTGTGACTCATCGCGCCACATAGTCGACTCGATTTATGAATGAAAATCCCCAACGTGTTATATTCCCCTCCCTCTTCCCCTTTTCCTCGTTCCTCTTTTATGCTTGTGTGTGTATGTGTGTGTGAGAGTATACACTCCAGGTCCATTACCGTGCGCGGAAGTAACGATTATATAGTCATATAACTCGTAAAATATTTTTTTTTTTTTTTTTTTATATAATTTTATATCGATTTTTCCCTGCGTCAAGTAGATTGTCAATGCAATTTTTCAAATATTATTTAGTATGAAAAAGAAAAAAAAAAAAAAAAAATGAAGATCAACAAGAATAAAATACTTGGAATAGTTTTTTTTTTTTGTTCGTATTTTTGTTTATTTTTGAATGATAAAAATGTTCAATTATTATGATAGTTATTATAAGAT